>CM074750.1:20472301-20514801 GCA_037367245.1 Phrynocephalus guinanensis
ACCTGCCCTGCTGCAGATGTTCTGGAGAAGAAGGTTTCCGGGTCTCAGAAGCACAGAATGGGGTCAATATCAACACTGCCACACACACTCCAGTGTTGTATACACCCACCCACACCCACCCACACACCCTTTGCACTCATGGATGGGGACAATTGGATCAGGATTAGCTGTTTTTCTGTTCGCCCCCCCCCCCCCCCCCCCCGGAAGGAAAAACTACCCTGCTGGGCAGCCTCACCCCCCCCCCCAAAAAAAAGATTTCCCTGTCTTTCTTTCAATCTTTCTCCAAGCAGAAAGAAGGGCGGGTGGGGAAAGGGAGTAAGCTTGCAAAAAAGGATGGATTTATTCTGTTAGAAATGCTCTCTCTCTCTCTCTCTCTCTCTCTCCCTCCTTTCTGATGGCTTTGATAATTGACAATGATTCCTTCCTTTGAAGAGGAAGGAAGGAAGGAAGGAAGGAAGGAAGGAAGGAAGGAAGGAAGGAAGGAAGGAAGGAGCTGATTATGGATGGAAGGAAGGAAAGAAAGAGTTGATGATGGATGGAAGGAAGGAAGCAAGGAGCTGATGATGGATAGAAAGAGGAAGGAAGGAAGGAAGGAGCTGATGATGGATGGAAGGAAAGAAAGAGTTGATGATGGAAGGAAGGAAGGAAGGAAGGAGCTGATGATGGATAGAAAGAGAAGGAAGGCAGGAAGGAAGGAAGGAAGGAAGGAAGGACTCATTTTTCAACATCCTTTCTTGAAACTCCAAAAGGGGCGGCGGGGGAGGTTGGTGAGCAGCAACCACTGAGTAGAACCTCCTTGAACTGGTGAAGTCTCCCCCTGATTTATAGTCCGAAAGAAGGAGGACGCAGCTCCTTGCAAGCCAAGGATTCAAGTCCGTTGTTCTGTTTTTTGTTTTTGCTTGGCTCCATTTGACGCTCCTAATCCTTCCTTGAAGCGTTTCCCTCTTACCCTGAACGCCAAGGCGATGCGTTTTGAGACGCTGTGATCCTTGCGAGCAGCGTGCGTTGGGGAAGCAGTGCACGAAGCCAGTGGATGTGGTCACCAGCAGCTCACGCTTGCATCCCGTTCCCCGTTCTGAGGACTCAGATACACTGCTCTTGATCCTGGAGGTTCTCTTTGGATGCTGTGACCCAGAATGATGTCTGTTCTATGCTGCTTCTTTTTTTAATGGGGGAAATTATATGTTTTTAAGCCACTTTTCCCTTTCAGAATGATGCGAACGCGGCTGCCTGCAAGCCGGCTGGCTTGTCCCCACCCCGCAGCTCTTTGGCCTCTGAGCTGGGCCCCAGCTGCGCTCACCAGATCCAACAAATCACCTGTAAATCGACCACCATGGACACCATCAGTAAGTCGTGCGGTGCGTCCCTCTCCGCCGGGAGCCAGGCAGGTTGCACTACAACCCCCATCGTCCCCCAGGCATACGGTTCGGAGCCGTCGTGATGACATTTGGGACCTGCGGCATGGGGGTGGGGTGGGCCATGCTTGGTAAAAAATAAAATTGAATGTGTTGTTTATTGCGATCCCTGCCTGTGAGGGGAGAGAAAGGAGTCTGCTTGTTTGAGAAAAATGATATTTATGGCTTTTGCCCCTCCTCTTTTCTCTGCTATCCAAGCATTACGAAGCCCACTCAGCTTGACCAGTTCCTACGCCTCCTCTTTTGGGATCGTGCCCCACGCTTCTCTCAATGGCGAACTCTCCACGCCCAGCTCTTACGTCAGCATCCACCTCTCCCCTCAGATCGGCGGGACGGTGATGTACGGACGCTCGCCCGTGGTGAGCTGCCACCTCGCGCTGTCTCTCGGGGTCCATTCGGGGAAGGGAGCCGGGGGTGTCCCCCACCCCCCAGTTTTTTTGGATTCTGTCAGTCCCATTAATTTCCCTTAACGGAGCTGAAATTGGCACGCGTACCCCGGCGTCGCCTGCACTACGAGAGGGCGAGGCAGACCTCGCGCAGGGGATGTAGCACGGCCCAGCATGAGCTGCAGAACAGTGAGGAAGACAGAGGCCAGAATCCACACATTCCTGTTAAAACAAAAGACTTGTGTGTTCCAAAAGAACATTTGGAAACAGGCTTTCAAAGGGCAAAAAGGGACCTTGACAACGACAGCCCCTGCATGGAACATAAGGTTCTAGTCCTCACCGCTCTAAACCTGGAAGTGCCTCGAAATAAAAGGGACACACCGTGGGGTTTCATGGGTCACGGGGGGGGGGAGATAAGGGCCCAGTGAACTGGGTTCAAATCTCGGCTCAGCCATGGAAATTTGTTGGCGGCACCAAACTGGCCAACCGCCCCCATAAATATTTATTTTTTGTATTTATATACCCCCAAACTTAAGACCTATTAGGATTGCAAAGCCCTATTAGGATTGCGGACGATCAGGTCTGACTGGATGACCCACCGCAATTCAAAACAGAATGATTTAAATAAAAATATCAGAATCCGCCTTTCCCCTCGGGGCTGCTCTGTATCGTCAGCTTTGACCCACAGTGATGCTCTAAGCCGGTGGTTCTCAACCGGTGCGGTCCCCCGATGTTCTTGAACGGCAACTCCCAGAAACCTGGGAGTTGTGGAAGCTTCTGGGATTTGCAGTCCAGGAACATCTGGGGACCCACCGTTTGAGGAACACTGCTCTAAGCTAAGGCGTAGTCCCCATCACCTCAAACTCCACCCTTTTTCCACTCATGGTGCCCAGAGAAGGCATATCCAGTTATAATAATCTTAAACCAGAGCTGGGACAGACCCTAGCGATCAAATCCAGGCCCTGCCAAGGGGCACCAGTAGGGAATCGAACTCTTAACTGCTGGCTCCCGGGCCGGAGATCTGAACTGCTGAGCGATCAAGCCGTTAGCATCTCATGTAACTTACAATGATTATGAATAACGGTAGTCTTAGAACGGCAGAGCTGAAGTGGCGAAACTTCAGCACTCCAGATGTTTTGGACCACAACTCCCAGAATTCGGAGCCTAGACTGCCAAGGACCAAGGATGGTGGCCGTTGCGGTCCAAAAACCATCCGGCGTGCCCAAAGTTCACAGTCACTGCTGTAGGTCATCCAGTGCAGCCTGTCAAAGAAGCCGGGGGGGGGGTAGTGGGATTCGAACTCTCTACCTTGGGCTCACCAGCCAGATCTCTAAATCCCGCTATCCAGCCATTTCCAGTTCTGCAGACCCAGCTTCTTTTAACTTAATGTCCTGCCACCGAGAGACTAGCAAGTCCTGTTCCAAAAAGCAGGGCTGAGTGTTGCACCTAAATTTTGCACCCCTTGCCAGGGTGTCTAGTCTAGGTTTCAGCTGTCCCATTTGGGAGCAGGTCCCTACAGAGGAAAAATTGAACTGGAAACACTGGGAACCCCCCCCCTCCGCCTTTGATCAAAACCCTCCCTCTCTTTTCTGTCTCCCCAGGTTGCCTTTGAAAGTCACCCACACCTGCGTGGCTCAGCCGCCGCCGCCGCCGCCCTGCCTCCTGTTCCCGGCAGCAAACCGTAAGTGCCACAGCACTGCCATGCTGACCTGGAGGGAGGGAAGTGGGTGCTTCTTGAACCCAGGGTTGGCAAAACCAACCCGCGTTGCTTGTGGTGGTCCTTGGACGTGTCCCCCGCCAATGGAAGCAACGTCAACTGCCTTCCTCCCAAAATCATTTAACTCCGCATTGCCTCGTGGCCCGTCATTCCCTGTAATGTCCGGGCCAAAATCTCTTCCTTTGAATGCCTCCGCCGCTTCTACCTTACTGCTCTTTATATTCCTGGAGCCCTGCAGAGACCTGGCCCCTCTGAATGCCTCTGTCTGCTTCACTTCCCCCCCTCCTTTGTGGGGTACACCTGGAACTCACAAGTCGTGGGCCTGTAAGGGGGACCTTGTTTCTTTCGCAACCCAGAACGGCTCCGGCAAACCCTACATCTCGCAGTGGCTTGCCCTGCATCCCTCCTTGTCATCCCCTTTGAACCCGTTTCCAACTCACTTTTCGGAATCTCTGTCCAAATCATTGTGCACCATTCCATCCTTTGTTCAGGCGTTTCCCTTTTCCTGTTTTCGTTCATCCCTTCCCTTCTTCGAGCTGAGATTGCAGGCACCTTGGGGCAGACGCCTCTCCCCGAAGCATTGCTTCAGGTGTCTAGGTTATGGGCCCAGGCCGTTGATGCTATGGTGCATGAGTCAACATGTACATGTTCCTCCTACAAGTTGCCCTGCTCTGCAATGCGTAAGTCGGCCCTCTGCCCGAATGAGCCTAAGCGCTTCTGATCCGACAGGGCGTACTCCTTCCATGTGGGTGCCGATGGGCAAATGCAGCCGGTTCCCTTCCCGCCCGACGCCCTCATCGGCACCGGCATCCCCCGCCACGCCCGCCAGCTCCACACCCTGAACCACGGTGAGGTGGTCTGCGCCGTCACCATCAGCAACACCACCCAGCACGTCTACACGGGTGGGAAAGGATGCGTGAAGGTCTGGGACGTGGCCCAGCCGGGTCCGAAAACCCCCGTGGCACAGCTGGATTGCTTGGTATGTATGCGGAAAGAGAAGCCAATGAGATTTAGTGTTTCAAGGGTGTTGCTTGGGTCTTCTAGGAAAGTGGCTTTTATTTTTCCTTTATTACTTATTTTCTCCTTTGAATATACATCTTGAATATATATATATAGTATACATACAAGTATATATTATCATCCCCTTTTCAAACCATTTACCGCACCAAACATTTGCATTCAAAAAAAAATCCACTGAATAATTCCGTTTCTCTGGCTACGGAGGATGTTTTAAAAGGAGCCGGCTTTTAGTCCAAACTCTTGCCTCTGCAGATTTCACGAGCATCCACACCTGTTTGGTTTTTCTTTTTCTCTCCCCCCCCCCCCAGTGGGAAAAAGATCACAAACATGCCTGGGTTGGGATCCGAGCCATGGATCTGAGTTTGGGGGGTTGGTGGTTGGGGGGCTCTGAACTGATCTAAATTTGGTACATATTTCAAATGAACTTTCGAAAATGTTGTTCTGGTTTAAGATTGTCCCGTTTGCTTGCTTGCTTGCTTTGGAGGGGTTTTCCCAGTGCTCTTTATCTTTCTTTTACCTTACCAGAACCGAGAGAACTACATCAGATCCTGCAAGCTTCTCCCGGACGGCCGCAGCTTGATCGTCGGCGGAGAAGCCAGCACCCTCTCCATCTGGGACCTGGCAGCGCCGACCCCAAGGATCAAGGCAGAATTGACCTCCTCAGCCCCCGCTTGCTACGCCTTGGCCATCAGCCCGGATGCCAAGGTCTGCTTCTCCTGCTGCAGCGACGGCAACATCGTGGTGTGGGACCTCCAGAACCAGACCATGGTCAGGTGAGATCCGCTGCACCTACGCTCCTCCAGATGAAACCTCCCAGATTTCAGCGGGGCTCATTTCGCCCTGTTTCAGCCACAACTTTCTCAGTCCGCTCAGCAAGGATCTCAGGACGGTAACCCCCAAAAAGTACATTTTCCCCGAACTGTAGGTCATCATCTAAGCATTAGAGGGCAGCACTACCAATGCCATGATTCTCCACTCCGGGAGTTCTGGATGATTGTGCCTCACCTGGGAGACAGGGCCTTAACTGGAAGGTTTTTTTAAAGGCAGAACTAGTTTCTCCCAGGCTACCAGATGTTTGATTTCAGGTTGTGAATGTGCCTTAGGAGATCCTGGCTGAGCACCCCCGGATGGCTGAAGGCAAAGTGTCCATCTTTACTCTGAGATATTGCCAAGAAAAAAGAATGCTAAAAAGTTTCATTTATGGTTGGGAGCAGATCAACAGCAAGCAGCCACCCGGCATCCAGCAGACAGAAGGGAGGGGGAGGGAACTCAGCGGAGAGGCAGGGCTCCCTGATTGGTTAATGCTGGATAGATTGACAGTCAGCCCAGCCCAACAAAAAAAAAAAGTCCCGCCCAGTCACTCAAAGCCAAAGGCAGCCTGCAAGGTTGTAACAAGTCCAAGAGTTTTCCCATATTCCAACGTAGAATTACACAGGCGTCGACGGGCAATTAGGATCCCCGCCGTGTTCCCAATTTCGCGTAAGCTTCCCAGACCAAAACCCAACGGAGGCAGGCAGAACGGACGTCCACGTTCACGGCCAGAGGTGAGCTGTAGATGCGGAGCTGGTTTGCTCCACCCCACCTCTGCCCCCCTGTGACTCCTTATCCTTCATTCCTCCTTGGCCCACGCCGAAAGCAGGCAATTCCAGGGGCACACGGACGGCGCCAGCTGCATCGACATCTCCAACTATGGCACCAAACTCTGGACGGGGGGCTTGGACAACACAGTCCGGTGTTGGGACCTCCGGGAAGGCCGTCAGCTTCAGCAGCATGACTTCAGCTCGCAGGTCAGCCGGGAGAAGGGGTGGACTTGCAGGCAGGGTTTCTCTAGTGTATTTTTGGAAGGTGGTGGTGGTGGGTTCATGGAGGAGGGGAGAGAAACTTCCAGGGCTGACCTGTCATCGTACCAAAATACGGAGAAGCATGCGGTGCGAACGGCGAACAGGGAATTGTGTGGGTTCGACTGCAGATATGAGGCCAATAAAAATTCCACTCCACACTTCTGGAGGAATTCATTTTTGTTCAATTTCGGACAAAATGTCTTCCGTTGGCATTCGGGCCGAGGACTGACTTTCGGATTGCAGATCAGGGCAACTTGTGGGGGGAACACGTACACGTTGAATCGAGCACCATAGCGTCAACAATCTGGGCCCATAACCTAGACACCTGAAGCAATGCTTTGGGTAGAGGTCTCTGCCCCAAGGTGCGTGGAATCTCAGCTCGAAGAGGGCAAGGGATGAACGAAAACAGGAAAAGGGAAACGCCCAAACAGAGGATGGAATTATGCACAATGATTTGGACACAGATCCTTTCCCACCTTTTTTTAAATTAATGGGGGCATGGGACTACAGATCCTAGAATCCCCTACCTGGCACGGCCAGCGTTGATTCTGGGCACTGTTCTGATTCTGAGGACTCGCGCTGAAGGCCGGGTCAAAATTGAACCCGTCTTGTGTGGCAGTGCTTGAAAAATACTTATTTTTTTTTTAGGGGGGTTATTTTTGAAAAATGGTGCCCCAGTGCATTTTTATCTGGGGGGGGGAGAAGGGGGTCCCCTTAAAATATAAGATCAACATTGGCATAGAGTTGGGTGGGGTGGGTGGGGAAGATGCATGGAGCAATGTGGGGGAAAATATGTGCAAATCAAATATTTATGCAACTCAGAGGATGGTTTGAAATGGAAATCTGAGAAGAACATGAGGGGTAGAACGAACACACATTGAGTTTCCTAGCAATATGCAGTTCTTGGTTTAGCCCCCAAATTAGGGACACAGTCAGACCCTTCAGATGTTTTGGGGTGAACCTACCCCAGCTTTTCGATTGGTCGACCCATGGCCTTGTAGACCTCTGGTCAAGTTTGGACCAAAACCCGGCGCGCCTTCACGGCCCTTGCAAAATTGGAATTCCCAGGCATCTGGGTTTACGGGAGTCCCTTTCCCACCCGGTTCTGTCCCCTCTACCTCCTTTTCTCCTCCGATTTCACCCTAGATTTTCTCCCTGGGTTACTGCCCGACCGGAGAATGGCTGGCCGTGGGGATGGAGAGCAGCAACGTGGAGATCCTTCACATCACCAAGTCGGAGAAGTACCAGCTGCACCTCCACGAGAGCTGCGTCCTGTCCCTCAAGTTTGCCTCCTGTGGTAGGTGTGTGAGTTTCCCACGGGAGTGATGGCAGGCCTTTGCTAGGCAGGGGAGGTAGCGGATTCCGGACAAACCGGGGGGGGGGGTGTTAAACTCTGATCCCTTTTCATGACCTGGAATGGGTCTCTCTTCTGGCACCCGTTCGCTCTCCATATTTCCTCCTGTGAGAGCTTCCGACTTCACAAGAGAAAGCAATAAAGGTGGATAATTATTCTGAGAAAGCAAAATGTGTGGGTATGGTTTAGTTTTGAACACGCAATTAAGATCCGTTCGTCCATCTTTTAAGGGAATGTATCAAAGGTGCTGTGAATCTGTCTGTATGATCAAATTGAGCTTCATGTCAAGTGTCCATAGAGTTTGGATTAAAACCCAGCGCGGATTCAGATATTCTCTCTCTCTCTCTCTCTCTCTCTCTCCCCCCCCCCCATCCTGGATATCAGACTACTGTAATTAGAATCCCCAGTGAACAGGTGTCTGTTACTTACTTACTTACTTACTTACTTACTTACTTACTTACTTACTTAATTAATTAATTAATTAATTAATTAATTATCATTTTTATCCAACCCATGTGACTCTGGGCAGCTAACGATCCATCCAACCCAAAAGGCACAACCACAGCATAGCAAATTCAATGAGAGCTAAAAAGCACAAATAAAAAACGAAAACACAAAGAGGTCAATTAACATCACGTCAAACTTACTAATACATTAACCTTATTAAAAAATAACAATAAAATGTTAGAAATGTTTTCAGTCAGATTTAGCTGTCTGTCCCTTGGGGATGCGTTTGCAGTAATTTTCCTTTGCTTTAGGTCTCCTGGGTGTTTTCCGTGTAGCTTGATCATTCTGTCCCTCATCGAGACTTGAACGTCCCAGATTGGGGGCACATCTTTGGGGTACATGTGGAACCCCTTGCCACCAGAACCCAGCAGCAAAGGCTTTCCAAATGGGGTTTAGATGGGCAATTCGAGAGGCGGGTGGGTCCTGATGGTGGTAGTTCATCCTGGCAGCTAGGTGGAGCCTCCAGACCAAGGCACGGTCTATCTTGGTATCAGAGTCTATAGAAAACCTGGGAGTCCTAAACTGTTGCACTGGTTCCCTCCTCATTTAAAGCTTTTTGCCAGTCCTCTGCAGGGCATTGTTGGTGCAGATCTGGTCACATTTTAAAATTCCCTTCTTGTTTCAGGAAAATGGTTTATCAGCACCGGCAAGGATAATTTGCTGAACGCATGGAGGACGCCGTATGGGGCAAGCATATTCCAGGTGAGAGGAAGGTGGAACCATGACGTGGGTTTCAGGCAAGGAAATTAAACAGAGAACTAACGCAGGCCAGATATTTAAAAGGTTTGTTTTTCAATGCAATTATTGGCTGTTACTCAGAGCCCCAGCTGCCTAGATGCCCTAAGCACATCCGATCTCGATTGATTTTGGAAGCTAAGCAGGGTCAGGCCGGGTTAGTACTTGGATGGGCGACCACCAGGGAATACCAGGTGCTGTAGGCGCCTAGAGTAGGAACTGGCAAGTCACTTCAGTACTCCTGCCAAAAAAACTCCATGGACATGGAGTCACGAAGAGTCGGTCACGACTGTAACGACACAACACACACACACTCAGAGCCCCGAGGCTCGAGAAAGTCAGTTATGCTAGCAAATTTTTAAAACACTGCCATACAACCTGCCCTGTCTGCAGGATAAGTTATCTGGAATTGCATTTATTGACGCCTACCTTGCATCAGAAACAGGAAACTGGGTATGATAAGCTAATGAAGTAACACCCCTGTATCCATGAGATATAAGACCCAAGCCACTGCCTCCCCCCCACCCCCGTGGATACTGAAAAGCATAAATAATAGTGAATGCTCTAACATAGTATAAAAGTTTTTTAAAAATCCAGAAATCCATATTTTCACCATGTACTACCAGATGTAGCCCCTGGAGGGAGCAAGATACTATGTTGGCCATGCATGAGACTCTTCTAGTCTATAGCATGGTCTCTGGCGTCCTCTAGTGACATGTTCTGATAAATACACTGTGAAAAGATGTTCTAGGGTTTTTTTTCTTTTAATCTTTTTAATATTCTCCGTCTGCAGATAAGTAAAACCATGGATGCTGTTTCTGTGGACACAGTGATCCTACTGTATAGATTGCCAAAACATCAATGTCCTTGTCCACATTTAATTATATATTTATTTTTATACTGTCTGTTTTCCCAAAGGAACTCCAGGCGGTTAACAACAATAGAAAAAAAACACACCCACATCTCTCTCTTTTTTTTTCTCTCTCTCTCTCCCATCTCCGTCAACAGTCCAAAGAAACGTCGTCAGTGCTGAGCTGCGACATTTCTGCCAACGACAAATTCATCGTGACGGGCTCAGGAGACAAAAAAGCCACTGTTTATGAACTGGTCTACTGAGGAGGGATGTTGTAACCACTGTCAACACTTCTGCTGTTTCTTACTTTGGACACACGTGTACACACCCAAGCCCCTTTGCTTGGGGATGCTGTTTCTGAACTACCCCCCCCCCGGTGCATGGTGAACTTGATGGGACGAAGCGGGCACCCCCTTATCACGCTGACGAGAGTGCAGTTCCCCTGTTCTCGGGGGGGGGGTTGATTTTGTGGTGGGCTTGAGCAGGGGAGTCACTTAGCTTGTCTTTGAAACCTCATGAGGACTAGAAACACACATACACAACAAAAATGGATTCTCAGGAAGTTTTCTTGTGGCACTCTCGCCCAGAATCATGGGACATGCCTAGAGCTCACCACTACCTCTCTGCCTACGTCACGCGAGTCACAGCTGGTTGCAGGGAACGGTTTCTCTATCTATGATCTCCATTTAACCTCTTTTTAACTTTTTGGCCAACCTGTCTCAAAGAGGAAGACATTTACGGACCCGCACCGCCTCACCCTTGATTGACAAGCAAAGCAACCAACTGGCAGGGTGCTCAAACTCCCTGCCTCCCACGTCTCCTCCGACAAAGACGTTCTTTTTTTAAAAAAAAGAAATCCTCTTTTTTCTTCTTCTTGATGTGCGGAAAGTTGTATAAATCGGAACAATTAAATGTATTTAAAGAAGGGCCCTTGTGAATCCATTTGGGGGAGCGGAGTTTAAAACTGATCCATAAGTCACTTAGGAAGGAAGGGGAATCGCCCATCTTGCACTCCAACACCCATCAGCCCCCGCTCGTAGGCCAAGGATGCTGGAATGTAGAGTCAAATTTAGGGCCAGTGTTCCTTAGAAACCCACCAGCCTTTACGGTAGCAAGTGAGTAGAGGTTTCTTCTTCTTTGGATCTAGGTGGGTGGTTGTTTTACCCAAAAGAGAGTGTTTGCTCAGCTGTATTGAGGTGCATTGTCCAAACACATGCATTTCAACCTCGGGAACACACCAAAACTGCCGAGGGAACTCACCTTCTAACCCAGGCCTGCCCAAAGTCCGGCCCGGGGGCCAAATCCGGCCCGTCAGGCCATTCTGAGTGACCCGCGGCTGGCTGGCCCACCCCTCCCTCCCTCCCCCTCCTTCGCCCCATGTTTTTTTAAAAAATATTCCGCCAACACTGACCCTGCCGGGAAGTTTGAGGGGCTGGGCTGGCTGACCAGCCGGTGAGCAGAAGCTTGTGGGGCTGGATGGGTGGGGGGAGGGGGCGGTCCACCACCAGCAGCACCGCCAGGAAGCTTGTGGAGCTGGGTGTGCGCGCAGGCCGCCGCCAGCACCAGCATCACCGGGAACCTTGTGAAGCTAGGTGCGCGTGCGCAGGGCGGCGCACGGGCGGGCCACCGGCACCGGCATAGCCGGGAACCTTGTGAAGCTAGGTGCGCGTGCGCAGGGCGGCGCACGGGCGGGCCACCGGCACCGGCATAGCCGGGAACATTGTGAAGCTAGGTGCGCGTGCACAGGGCGGCGCACGGGCGGGCCACCGCCACCGGTATAGCCGGGAACATTGTGAGGTTGGGCGCATGCGCGGGCAGTGATCGGGCGGGCTGCGCCACCGGCACTGCTGGGAAGCTTGGACGGCTGGACGGTCTGCAGCCACTGGCACCGTAGGGGAAAGTGTGGGGGTGGGCAGGCCAGCGGACCTCTGCCACTGCCAAGGAGCTTTGGGGTGGGCTGGCGGGCGAGCCGTCACCACCGCTGGGGAGCTTGGGGGGGGTGCAAGGTCGCACAGATTGCCTCTTCCAAGGGGCGACCTGTGGCCACGGCTCCCTGTGCTTCCTTTGGTCCCCACCTTCCTTCTTTCCTCTCTCCTTCCCTTCTTCCTGCATGAAACTTAACAACTTGGCAAAACATAACAGACACCTCCAAGGAGCACATAAGGACTGGCTGGTGGATCAGAAAGACATAAACAACCCATCCGAGGCATCTGGCTTATAGGAGCCTGTGTCCACAAAGCAGCAGGGTGAGGTCATCAGGGACACATTTAGAAGCAAAATAATTTCCATCAAAGGAATTTTTAAAAGCCAGTGAACTGAAAGAAAGCCATCTCACTGCTTTGTAAGTTCAGAAAAAATTATTATTATTTTCATTCTTGACTTGCAAGGAAAAACCAAGGGCTTTCCCTCTTAATTTTTTACTTGGTCAGTCCAGAAACAGTGGTGGGATTCTGTCTCACAGGCATCAAAATAAATTCAGCTGGCTTTTTTGTACTCCATCTTTTGACTGGGGATTCTGGGAGGGAGAATTCTTAAGGGCTGAGAAAAATTCATATATTTTGTCCTTGAGGATTCTTATAACTTGGAATGCTCCTGCAGCATTGGTGGAAGGTGAAGTACCTGAAAAGGGTCCTGGGTGGGGCCTCCAAGTAGCCCATCCCACCAGCTACCCTTGCCAAGGAAGGAACCCACAAGCAGGGCAGTGTGGTGCAATGGTTAGCGGTGGAGGCAGACGACTCCTACTAAGGAAGGCAGTGGATCCCGTTTGGGTTTTAGGGCAGCTCCTTCACAAGTTGAACTAGAAGAGGGAGTTGAGCCACGCCTGAAAAATTATTCCTTGGTGTCAGGGAAAAAGCTGGAGAGACTCAGGTTCAAGTCTCCCTCTGGCCAGAAAACTCAACAATGAGACACTGGTAATCTCAGGGAGGGAGAAGATGCCAGTTGTATCAAAAGAAAAGTTTTGAATAAAAAAATAATTTTTTAAAAAAAATCTAGAATGCTTGCACAGACTAAGACAGCTTCCTCTTCTGCATTCATACATGGTTTAATTTCACTTAATTCCATCTGCATTTTCTTCCTACCTTTGTTTTGCTTCCAAGGGTCACATTTGGTGATTTTCTTCCTGCATCAAAATGCCTTCAAGTTTTTAACAAGCCCAACATACACACATTTATTTCCACATTTAGGCTCAACCCACAACTTTCTCTTTTGGGCTAAACCACATGGGATATATTATGCGGATTTACATTCTTAAATATAGACGGCGTTCTGGGCCCCATGAGAAATGGGAGTGCATAAGAAGCCATGAGCACATGATGGCTAAATTGCTCAGAACATTTTTCTTAAAACCCTGCAACAAATGGTTCAGATGCATATTCTTGAGATAAAGCGCATTCACTGAAGGTGCAAAAAATGCCCTTTTCGATGAGATTGTTTGAGGCAACCTTGTTCCTCCTGTCTTAGTACCCATTTCCCCTGATGAGCCCCTGGTGGATGACAAAAGCTTGTTTATTGTATGGTTGTGGTCTATAAAGGTGTCGCCTATTCTTGCATTTGTATTTTATTTTGTTGGGACCCCACGGCTATCAAGGTTCTAGTCCCTCTCGGCTGTGTCTCGCAATCCACATCTTTTGAAGACGCGATTGTGTGTGGCTCTTAGCGATGCTCCCAATGAAGAATTTAAGCACCGCAGGTTGGGACGGTGCCCCAAGGAACACTCCCATACATGTTTTATTTTAAAGATTTTTTTAAAAAAAATTCACACCACACAAGATAAACCATTCCAAGGATTTTGGATTTAAACACGCACGCACACCCACACGCACAATAAAAGAGAGACCACCTTCTGCTCCTCTTCAAAATACAAACAGGGAGCAGAGGTCATGAGTCCTTTGTTTTTAATTCTGAAATTCGGAACCACTTTCTTTTCTCCCGTCATCTTTTCTTGGAAAAGCTTGTCATGTTCCTTGCTTGATGGGGCATCCCCCCTAATCTCCTTGTCAGTCTGGAGAGAAGTTTTCTGCAAAGAGGATTCTTTGGCTGGGACAAAAGGAGGGAACCGTGCCTTTCCCCAGGTTCAACTCAGACACGGGCGCCAAGCAGCCTCAATACATGACCTCGTAGACAGATGCTTTTTTGTCCCCAGAACCAGTGACAATGAATTGATCGTCTGTGGAAACATCACAGCTGAGGACAGATGACGACTCTTTCGACTGGAAGGAAGAAGAGACAAAAATCATTATGTTAGGGCTGACAAGAGGAAAAAGTAAAAACACGGGCTAATCCGGTGTTTAACAAACAGCCCTTGCTCCCACCAAGGACAACATTTGTGCCTCAAAACAGGCTTTCCAAAATCATAGAATGATAGAATAATGAAGTTGGAAGGGGCCCATAAGGGCATCTAATCTACACCCCCCCAGCCCCACACAGGAATACAAATCAAAGGATGTCTGCCAGACGAGACACTTCCAAAAGCTGAATAACATATTTCATGGAAACGGCATCTCAGGAACACTGCAAGTTTAAGTCTGCAGAAATGCCAAGTACTGAACAAAAAATTCCAGTCGCTCTGTATGATTCTGGAACAAAGGTTCGGTCCTCAGACAGGGAGGGAATTTATAGATTTGAACTTGCAGTGGAAATCAAGATAGCCACCAACTGCCCCGGTTTAAGAGTCCCCCCCAGAGGAAATGTTGATCCTGCCTAGTATGTAAACCCAGAAACCAGCTGTCTAAAATTTGCGACATTTTCCTCCCTTTTTTTTGGAGGATCTACCACTAGAAATAGGATTTTTGGTGTGTGTTTTTTAACTTCCCATCCTGTAGTTCTTTATTCTAGAAATTCTACGCAATTTAGAGATAGCTAAATGTGACTCAGAAAAAGGCCTTGCTTTTGCCAGGCCTCCTATTCTTGCTCTGTTTAGGTGTCTTAGGTAGAACTCCAAAATGTTAAAGTATAGGATTTGTAGCGCCCCCCCCCCAATACTGCCTAACATGGGTCTGGAATTCTTATCCATCAGTGCAGTACCAAAAAGAATCATGCCCCAATTTGGTTTCCCAATGCTGATTGATTCAGATAATGGGCATAACGTGCCTCTTGAACAAATTGGGATACCTTTTAAAGCCTCAAGTTGGCTTTTAAACCAAACTGAGAATCCTATGCTTACCTCTCCCTTTTCCTTGTCTTCGAGTATTTGTATGCAGGACAGGGCTACCAATTTGACACCGTTTTCCAAACTTTCCCATATTATGGAACCATGAGAGCCACAGTGATTCCAAACAACATTAACGCCACATGGTTACGAGAAAATAGAAACGGGACTAACCACTGCTCATTCCAAAAACTAAAGTGAGGAACAAACAAGGAGGGTTGAATATTAACAGCCTTTTGACACTACACTACAGAACGATATCTATATATGCCTGATCCCACTTGTGGCTGTTGTGTGCCAACAAATCGCCCGTTACAGTGACTCCATGAACAAGCCTTCTCTACAATGTGCTACCTTCAGTAGCCCTGCGTAACTCTTGTAAACTTAAGCCTGTGGCTTCCTTTAAGGAGTCAATCCATCTTACATTGTCCTCCTCTTTTCCTGCTGCAATTCAGAATATGGGATTTATAGTTTGGAGGAGCTGAGAATTCTCAGCGGGGAATTTCAAGGGCCTTTGAGAAGATTCACTCTCCCCCGGAAATGAAAAATGGGATAAGGTGCTTGATCTATCTCCCCATACCAACAGGTCCCATCTTCCCCCTTACCTGGAATATACTGGCCCCGTAAGGCGTCCGCCAAGCGTTCAACAAATTGTCTTTGCCAGTACTTACAAACCATTTCCCTGTAAGCAAGAGGAGAGTCAGTGTGGTATAGTAGTTAAAGCCAGGGTGAGAATCATCAGGTCTCAGTGCCCCAAAGTGGAGAATGCGGCCTCACCGGGGTCCTTAAAAATGGTACGTCTACGCTTTAACTTGCCCCACATTATTGTCATATCCCAAATATCCTTGAATTGAAAGCAAACAACAATGGAGTTAAAAGAACAGTGGGCAGGTGTACATCTGGAAGCCCCCCCCCCAAAATGAAGGCACCACTTTTACGTTCCTTGCTGGGTCATTTTCTTCCTCCTAGGCCTCCACATTCACCGCCTTTGCCCACTTCTCTGCAGCACAGGAACCCGCCCCACTTTATTTCGGAGACCCGGATCGCGCTTACCGCAAGAGGCAAACTTGAGGGATAGGACACAGCTTTCGTGAAGGTGAAGCTGGTACTTCTCGGGCTTTGCCACATGCAGGATCTCCACGTTGCTGCTCTCCATCCCCACAGCCAGCCACTCGCCGGTGGGACAGTAACCCAGGGAGAAGATCTAAGGACAGAGGGGAGGAACCCAAGAGTCGCTTAAATGAACGGAGGGCCAACGTTTAGAAGACGCCAACACCGAGTCGTGAATCTATTGGTGGGGTCAGGAAAAGAAATGGCAACACCGCTGAATACTGAACGGCTCGATAGCTGAAGAACCCTTAGGCATCTAGCTGCAGAGCCAGAGGTTGGTGGTTCGATTCCCCACTAGGCCGGACCTGATGATGACAGGGGAGGCCAAATTTCGACCCTCCAGATGTTTTGGACCACCACTCCCAGAATTCCAAGCCTGTATTGCCAATGACAAAGGACTGTGGCAGTTGTGGTCCAAAACATCTGGAGTGCCGAAGGCTTGCCACTGCTGATCTAGAGGGTCCCTTCCAGCTCTTAAGTTCTAAGATTCTTATTAATATAAATTTCCCACCCTATTTGTTTTTTTTTTCTTTAACAAAAGGATTAAAGTCCTCTCTCTCTCTTTTTTTTAAATTGGCCTTTTTTGTACCCGCATCACACTGTTGGCTTCTGATCTATGACAACTCAAAGATCTTCCTTACTTGTAGTATTGCTGAGCCAGGCTTCCTGGTCTTGTAGTTGTGTGCTTTTTTCCTTTCTCCTCGGTGGAGTACTTTGCATATATCCCTGTTGAATCTCATTCTGTTGTTTTCAGCCCAGGGCTCCAGCCCACCTAAATCTTTTTAAATTTTGTTTCTGTCCTCCAGGGGAATTGCTATTCCACCCAATTTTGTGTCATCTACAAATTTGGCAAGCATCCCCTGCACCCCCCAGATCCAGGTCATGAATAACGCTGTTGAAGAGCACCAGCTCCAGAACTGAGCCTTGGGGTACCCCACTAGTTACCTCCTCCCAGTTTGGCAGGTAGCATTGTGAAACACTCTGCTGGGAAGAAGAAGGGGGCAAAATATTGTTGGAGCTACCATAACCTTGCATGTTGCCTTTAGTAGGTTTGACTTGGAAGGAACTTTCTGGGCCTTATTCAATTGCTTTTTCCCTGGCTCTGAATTCAAAGAGAACCCTCCCTCTCTGTTCTGTGTTCCTTTCCCTTTCTCGAGTCTGTTCAAGCTGGCTGCAGAAAGCAGTCACATTTGTTAGTTTGCTGCTTGCTTTGTTCAACAGCAAGCAATGAAACCTTTTGTTTCTTTCCACTATTCATGCCTCCGAGTGAGTTGCTGAGACAGCAAGTGCCAGTTGATGAGGAAAGGAGGATGGGCTGATCTGGGGAACTTGAAGCTATTCTGCTCTATGGATCCCTGCATTTTTGCTGTGGAGCTCCAGGAAATTTTCCCTAGTTTTCCTTTCCAGCTTTCACATTGCTGCATTGAATACCAGTGGCAGGGGGAGGGGGCAACCACAGGGAATTCCAGACCTCCTCCACCAGCCTCCTCCTTCCCCCCACGTCTTGCCTGCGAGCTGAAGTCGTGCTGCTGAAGCTGACGGCCTTCCCGGAGGTCCCAACACCGGACTGTGTTGTCCAAGCCCCCCGTCCAGAGTTTGGTGCCGTCGTTGGAGATGTCGATGCAGCTGGCGCCGTCCGTGTGCCCCTGGAATTGCCTGCAAAGAGAGGAGAGCGGAAGATCAAACAAAGGCGACAGGAGAGTGTTTATGCACGCAACTGATATGGCCGTTCCAGAAAGAAGTGCATTCAGAACAGCGGCTCGACGAACGCAAAGACCCCTTTCATTGAAAGAAGATGAGCGGTCAACAAATCTGCAGGAACAGAGTGCCTATTCGTAGGCAGAGAAAATCCACCCTTCTGCCGGAACTCAGGAAGGGTTCTCTGTGCCGGGGGAAGACGTGGCCTCTCACAAATCTTTCAAGTTCCCAGTCCTCAGTAAGCTGAGCATATTCTAAACGGTGCCTTCTGGAACAGCGCCCAGATTCCCTAAACGCCTCTGGAACATTGTGCCCGCAAAAACAAACAAAAAGCCCGCAAATCAAGGAATGCTCATTCGGAGACGTTTCGGGAGATCTAGTTGCCGAATTTTCGGCAGCAGCAAATCCAGCATGTCGTTTCACACCTGCAAAGCAAATTTTGATCCTCAGAGGTAGCTAAAACCCGCTGCTGCTAAGGCAGAGACAAAAAGCAGTGTATGGTGACGGACGGGCAGAGAGGACCAGCCACAAGACGGTGGCAGGATGCTTTTACCTAACAAGTGTCTGGTTCTGGAGGTCCCACACCACGATGTTGCCGTCGCTGCAGCAGGAGAAGCAGACCTTGGCGTCCGGGCTGATGGCCAAGGCGTAGCAAGCGGGGGCTGAGGAGGTCAATTCTGCCTTGATCCTTGGGGTCGGCGTTGCCAGGTCCCAGATGGAGAGGGTGCTGGCTTCTCCGCCGACGATCAGGCTGCGGCCATCCGGGAGCAGCTTGCAGGATCTGATGTAGTTCTCTCGGTTCTGTGGCAGGGGAAGATAGTAAGAATGGAATTAGCGAATGCCGATGTTTTGCCCTTGGTATGCAGCCGCACAAGATGGCAATGGTGCGGACAACCTGCAGACGACAACCTGAAATATTCAGCGAGATACACAATCGTGCTTAAAATGTGCACCTCGTGCAACACCAATGGCGAGCAGTGCCATGGTGCCCGGCAATGTGCTGATTGTGCGTTGCATTGCACAACTTGGGACAGAACTCCCACCACTGACTCTCAGCAGGTGCATGAATGTTGAGCACAAGGGAGACCCTCAGAGTTTTCCTCTGAAGCAAGGGAAATTTCAGCAAGCCACGGCTGTTCAGTATGGTGCCGGTGGCACAACTGGTCGTATCGTCAGCCGGTTGTGCAACGAGCACACAAGTAGTTAGCTGCAAAAACTCGGTGTGGAGTTCGATTACTCCACTGGTCCTAATTGGATTTGATGTTCTATAGAGCATCACATCCAGGTCTGCTGTTCTAAAGATCAATATTATTATTTGCCATTCCAGCTTAATATGACTTCTCTTCCAATGGTGTAAAACTCTGTTCTAGCCATAAAACTCAGAGAAACAAAAATAGATGCCCACATAAAGAAAAGTGTGGTGCACAAACAGGCTATATACCGAGGGGGGGCACTGTCTCCTTAGCTGGGCTTTCATGGGTAACCAAAGAATCACAGAATATTTGAGGTGGAAGGGTCCCCCTAAGGTCATCAAGTCCAACCCTATGTTCCATGTAAGAAGGGGGTTGTGAGTTCAAATCCCTATGACAGTGAGGGCGAACCTTTTAGAGACTGAGTGCCCAAAATGCGATTCAAAAACCACCAATTTTTCGCAAAGTGCCAATACAGCAATTTAACCTGAATACAGGTAACTGTGAAGGGCCGATGTCGGGTGCCCACAGGAAGGGCTCTGAGGGCCACCTTTGGCACCCGTGCCATCGGTTCGCCAACACTGCCCTATGATATCCCTCTGGGAAAGAGGCTAGCCAAGATCCCCTGGAGGGTGGAGGAAAGAATGCCTCCAGGAAGGACCAATTACTGAGTAAACTACAGCTAAAAAGACCTAGACCTGCCAACCTAGCAGTTTGAAAGCATGTAAATGCAAGTAGATAAATAGGTACTGCCGTAAAAAGCAGGATGGTAAACAGTGTTCCACATGGCCACAGACTTGCACAACACTGGCTCTTTGGCTTGGAAACAGAGATGAGCACTGTCCCTAGAGTCAGACACGACTAGCACGCATGTGCGGGGGAAACCGTAACTTTTACCTAAACAGACCTAGAAAGCCCTGGGAAAGGTCCTCATAAATCAGAATCCACCTGGTAGTACATAATTTTTATAAGTTTGAACGTCGGGTGTAATTTGCAGCTGAAAATGCCATCGTAACATACTCCACTCTGTGGTGCAAACCCTAATTCGCTTTGACTCTTCCAATTGAGGAAACAGTAAGATGCAAGAGAGGGAAGGGAGACCGAGAGGGTCTTATTTGGGCTATAGGGAATGAGACTCTCTTTTTAAGATTCTGACTCAGCAAAGCTGGGGGAAAAAGGAAAGTGAAAAAGTTGTAAATTCTGTCGCTCTCACAAATGAATGCCAGCAAAGGGTGCACTGCTGCAGGTCGGCTCGAAAACATTGCACTTTCCCCCTCCACTTACCAAGCAATCCAGCTGCGCCACGGGGGTTTTGGTGCCCGGCTGGGCCACGTCCCAAACCTTCACGCACCCCTTCCCGCCCGTGTAGACATGCTGGGTGGTGTTGCTGATGGTGACGGCGCAGACCACCTCGCCGTGGTTCAGGGTGTGGAGCTGGCGGGCGTGGCGGGGGATGCCGGTGCCGACGAGGGCGTCGGGCGGGAAGGGAACCGGCTGCATTTGCCCATCGGCACCCACATGGAAGGAGTACGCCCTAGGGTGGAAACCAGTGTATCAACCACTGTTAACCAAATGGAAAGGAAACCCACCCATCCATCGGATTCAGACAGGGAGGAAACCACCTGGGATTCCTTATTGTGATTTCTAGGACAGGGGAGGCACCACCAAGAAGGCTCTGCAGTAGGCGGGCCCAATGGAAATGTGGGTGGGGCCTCCCTTCTGCTCTCCTCTCCCCCCCCTCCTCTTCAAAACAAAAGGCAAGGGATCTTTGTCGATTACCTAAAGTGGATCACACCTCTTTCGATGGGGAGGGGAGGCTGGTCCCTGGAAGGAAAGCCGCCCCACAAGGCGGTCCTTCCTCCAACCTAACCCCGAACACGACAGCGTCTGACACTCACGGCTTGGCTGACGGCACCCGCGTCGGCATCCCTGTGGGGAGTCCGGAGACCCGCAGATGAGAGTGAGGATCGTAGGCAACCTAGGCAGAAAAAAGCATCAAATAAAGGGAGGCAGTGCAGCACAGCGGTTAGAGCGGTGGATCCAGACTGGGCCAATCCAGAGTGAAATCCCCCACTAAGGTGGGAAACACACAATGCTTGGCCAGTCTGTTTCTCTCTTATCTTGTTCTACCTTGCTGGGCTGTTGTGAGAATAAAGTAGCAAAGACTAACATGAAGAAGTGTCAAGTAGATACTTAGTAGGTAGATATTTTTTAAAAAGCAACCAGTAAGCAGTTAGTTTTTGAAAAGTAACCAGTAAGCACTTCAGGACAGAGCTTAAAGGCAGCATGTCACATGCGATGTAGGGTCTCTAGTTACTTTTATAAAAATAAATAGTAACTAGTTACTTTTGTAAACAAGTAACTAGAAGGTAGTTAACTACATGGCATATAACATGCTATCTCTAAGCTCTGTCCTGAACTGTATAATCCAGAAAGAGTGGCTATGTTTTCCCCCCCCTCCCTCCTCATAATCCTGCCTTTTTGTGTCATGCTGTCACCATCTCTCCTTAACAATTGTACTAACGGGGAGTAGAAAATAAACATAAACCATTTCTCTCTTTCCCTCTCCTCCTGCTGGCCAGTTCCTGAGAAAGAGAGAGAGAGAGAGAGAGAGAGAGAGAGACTCACCAGTGGGGCACGGGCGTAACCGGTGGTCCCCACCATCGCCGCCCCGTTGAGCTGTGGGCTCATGAGGTGCAGGCCGGCATAAGCCCCCGCGCCGGCCATCTCACCGTTGACGGAGGCGTGGGCCACGTTGAAGGCCGCCTGGTAGGAACTTGGGACAGTGAGCGGGTTTCGGAGGCTCAAGGCTGAAAAGCAGAAAGGAGGGTTGGCATGGTAACAGGCTTGGGGCAATAGGTCCTGTGCAGGCAGGTGAATGGCTGGGTTTAGAAAAGCGTATGGGGTGACACAGGATTCTTCTGCCAGCCCGCTAAAGAAACCACCAGCTGCCGCCACCAGAAGGTCCTTAGAAATCCTGCCGGGTTCAGAAAGAGCCTTTGGAGGCAATCTTTTCCCCCTGCATTCCTAGCGAGAATAGCTACAGTCCCCCCTGGGGTTGGCAAATGCAGAATCGAGTGAGACTAGATTTATGTGGCTGAGCTCTGAAAGTTTCAGAATACAGTAATCCCCCATGTATCGCGGGGGATAGGAACCCGACCCGATGCAGGTCGGGTCAGGCCTGAGGGTGCAGCACACAATGTTTAAAATGTCTTTAAGCAACGGAGCCTGACACTTGGCTCTGTTGCTTAAAGACATTTTAAACATTGCGCGCTGCTTCTCCTGACCCCCTCGGGGCATGGTGGAGTGGCATGTGATGCTTCCATGGAAGGCAAACCCGGGTTCTAGCTGATTTGCGCTGGGGTGGGGGAGAAAAACCTTTATTTCCCCACCCCAGCGCCAATCAGCTGGAGCCCAGTGCTTGGGGAAGGGGGGAAAAGGTTTTAAAAGCCTGGGCTTTTAAAGCCTTTTTTGCCCTCCCTCAAGCCCTTTCGCGGTACCACTGTACTGCAGTCCTGCGATATAGAGGGACAGCAGTATATGAACCGCGATAGGGCGAGGGACCACTGTAATATTATTCCTGCTTTGTTTTTGGTTTTTTGGGCCAAGGAAAGTCTACGTAAGAACATAAGAACGTAAGAAGAGCCAAGCTGGATCAGGCCAAAGGCCCATCTAGTCCAGCTTCCTGTATCTCACAGCGGCCCCACCAGATGCGTTTGGGAGCGCATGAGACTAGATATCTATCTCCTGATCCCACTCCCCTGCCTCTGGCCCTTGAAGGACCCCGGTTTTAAGCCTGGAGATTACACATCTCCATCATGGTTTGTAACCTGTGATGGAGTTTTCCACCAGGAATCTGTCCAATCCCCTTTTGAAGGCATCCAGGCCAGATGCCATCACCACATCCTGTGGCAGGGAGTTCCATAGACTAACAACGCGCTGGGTGAAAAAATATTTTCTTTTGTCTGTTCTTATTCTCCCAGCCCTCAATTTGAGTGTATGTCCCCAAGTTCTGGTATTTTGTGAGAGCGTCCCTCTATCCACTTGACTCATGCCCTGCATTATTTTGTATGTCTCAATCATATCCCCCCCTCAGGCGCCTTTTTTTTCCAGACTAAAGAGCCCCAAATGTTTTAGCCTTTCCTCATAAGAGAGGTCCCCCCAGCCCAGTCATCATTTTAGTCGCTCTCTTCTGCACCTTTTCCAGTTCCACGATGTCTTTCTTGAGATGCGGTGACCAGAATTGTACACAATACTCCAGGTGGGGCCTTACTATTGTTTTATATAATGGCATTATAATGTTGGCTGTTTTATTTTCATTCCCCTTTTTGATAATCCCTAGCATGGAATTGGCCTTCTTCACCGCTGCCGCACATTGGGGAGACACCTTCATGGAGCTGTCCACCAGCACACCAAGATCTCCTTCCTGATCCGTCACGGATAACTCAGAGCCCATGAGTTGATAGATAAAGTTTTGATTTTTTGCCCCAATATGCATTACTTTACATTTGGCTATATTAAAATGCATTTGCCATTTCGTAGCCCATTCCCCCAGTTTGGAGAGATCCTTCTGGAGCTCTTCACAATCTTCTCTGGTTTTTACCACACGGAAAAGTTTTGTGTCATCTGCAAACTTGGCCACCTCACTGTTTATCCCTGTCTCCAGGTCATTTATGAACAGACTGAAAAGCACCGGTCCCAGGACAGAGCCCTGGGGCACACCGCTTTTCACTTCTCTCCATTGTGAAAATTCCCATTGACACCTACTCTTTGTTTCCTGGATCTCAACTAGTTCTCAATCCATAAGAGGACCTGCCCTCTTATTCCCTGACTGTGCAATTTTCTCAGCAGCCTTTGGTGAGGGACTGTATCAAAAGCCTTTTGAAAATCCAGATAGACTATACCCAAATCCACATGCCTGTTGACCTTTTCAAAAAATTCTAAAAGGTTTGTCAGACAAGACTTACCCTTACAGAAGCCATGCTGATTTTCTCTCAGCAAGGTTTGTTCTTTTATGTGTTTTAAGATTTTTCTCTTGGATGAGGCTTTCCACCATCTTCCCTGGGACAGATGTAAGGCTAACTGGCCTGTAGTTTCCTGGGTCCCCCCTCCTTCCTTTTTAAAAAATTGGTGTGACATCTGTTATCCTCCAGTCCTCCGGCACTGTGGCCGTTTTAAGAGACAAGTTGCATATTATCGTTAAGAGATCTGCAATTTCATTTCTCAGTTCCCTAATAACTCTTGGGTGGATGCCATCTGGGCCCGGTGACTTGTTAATCTTCAATTTATCAATTCGTCCTAAAAATCCTCTCTTTTAACCTGTATTTGATTTAATTGTTTAGTCAAGAGGGGCGGTTCAGGCAGCGGAATCCTCTCGAGGTCTTCTGTCGTGAAGACAGATGCAAAGAACTCATTTAATTTCTCTGCAATTTCCAAGTCCTCCTTAATCTCCCCTTTTCCTCCCTCACCATCCAGAGGGCCAACTGGTTCTCTGGCAGGTTTTCTACTTCTAACATATTTAGAGAAGCTTTTATTATTACCCTTTATATTGCTAGCCATGCGTTCCTCAAAATCTTTCTTTGCCTCTCTTATCATCTTCTTACATTTCTTTTGCCAGAGTTTGTGATCCTTTTTATTTTCCTCATTTGGGAAGGATGTCCATTTACAGAAAGACCTCTTCTTGCGCTTTACAGCCTCTCTAACTCTACTCGTTAACCATGCCGGTGTCCTCTTGGACTTAAATGAGCTCTTCTTTCTTTGTGGTATGCACTTGTGCTGGGCCTCTATTACCATTGTTTTAAACAGGTTCCATGCACTCTGAAGAGATTGGATTCTTTTAACCTTCCCCTTCAATTTCTCTCTAACTAGTTTCCTCATCTGAGGGAAGTTTGCCCTTCGAAAATCAAGGGTTTTTATGTCTGATTTGGTTGACACTCTTCCTCCAACATGCATGACAAAGGAAATTGCAGCATGGTCACTGTTCCCCAGAGGCTCAGTGACATTCACATCCCTTACCAGGTCCTAAGTATCACACAGTATTAGATCCAGAGTTGCCTGTTCTCGGGTGGGCTCCATGACAAGTTGCTCTAAGGCACAGTCATTCAGCAAGTCGAGAAACCCAGTTTCTCTTTCTTGCCCGGAGCTCGCCTTGACCCAGTCAATGTGGGGATAATTGAAGTTCCCCATGATTATTATCCTATCCCTCTTAGCCACCTCCATGATTTCTCTCCTCATTTCTAGGTCCCCCTCAAGTTTTTGATCTGGTGGACGATAGCATACCCCAACTATCACATCACTCCTTGGACCTGGTAGTTTAACCCACAGTGATTCTATGGTGGAGTCAGACCCTCTGTCAATCTCCATTCTGCTGGATTTTACCCCTTCTTTGACATAGATGGCCACTCCCCCTCCACCCTGCCCTTCTCTATCCCTTCTATAGAGTTTATAGCCTGGGATTGCTGTATCCCACTGGTTCTCTACATTCCACCAGGTTTCTGTTATGGCTATTATATCTATGTTATCCCTAGCTGCCAAATGTTCAAGTTCTCCCATTTTTGGTCGGGCGTAGAAGCACCTGTACAGTGGGTTCTGCAACAACAGCTGCTGCTTTGTTCTTTTCCCCCCACAGCTATTATTTTCAGTAGACAAACTATCACATTCCATTATTCTCCCAGTGCTAATACATGCCATGCCATCTCTATGTGATTCTCTACCCTTTCCAACCTCATTCCCTGTGGATGATGTGTTCCGAAACGGATGCCACTCAGCTCCTGTCGGCTTTCCCCCAGTTATCAGTTTAAAAGCTGCTCTGCTGCCTTTTTGAGGTTGAGTGCCAGCAATCTGGTCCCATCATGATTCAAGTGCAACCCGTCCCTCCTGAACAGGTTTGGCTTGTCCCAAAATGTCCTCCAGTTCCTGACAAATCTAAAGCCCTCCTCTCAACACCATCGCCTCATCCACGCATTGAGGCTTCTGAGCTCTGCCTGCCTGGCGGGTCCTGCACGAGGAACAGGTAGCACTTCTGAAAATGCTACCTTGGAAGTCCGGGACTTCAATCTTCTTCCTAACAACTGAACTTGGCTTCCAAGACTGACCGCTTGACCTTCTCGACATCATTGGTACCAACGTGTACCATGACCACTGGCTCCTTCCCAGTTCTCTCTAACAAGCTATCTAGATTTCTGGTGATGTCTGCAACCTTTGCACCTGGCAGGCAAGTGACCATACGGTTATCATGCTCCTCACAAATCCAAGTCTGATTCTCTGCGTACGAAAAGCACCACTTGGCAGGTATTAAAGGGCCGATTTGCAGGGACTACTAAGCACACATTAGGTGCCTAATGAGAGCTTAATTGCACATTATTCAGCCCAATGGCGGGATCGTTTGCAACCCTTGGCGGAGACAGGCGGGCGGGGGGCAAGGGGGTGGCCCTCTCCAAGGCTGGGGGTCTTCCAAGCACGTAGGGTCTCCGGGAATAGGAATCATTCCTGAATGTCTCACAGACCTCGGGGGGGGGGAACACACTATCAGAGTTGCCAACTTCTCCTGCAAGGTGACCAGCGCTGCCTCTCACCCAGTGACTCCACCGTCTGCTTCGCGACCCCAGGGCGGAACTGCGATGCGTTGCTGCCACTACCGCCGCTACCGGACGATCCCGACGTGGCTCCTTCGCCTTGTGACGTTGGGGTGCTTGACTTCAAGGCTGGGGTGGCCACTTTCTCCACCTGTAAG
This sequence comes from Phrynocephalus guinanensis, assembly GCA_037367245.1. Taxonomy (NCBI): domain Eukaryota; kingdom Metazoa; phylum Chordata; class Lepidosauria; order Squamata; family Agamidae; genus Phrynocephalus; species Phrynocephalus guinanensis. The sequence goes on from CM074750.1 coordinate 20,499,009, forward strand.
GGATTGCTTTATTCCTTACCTCACTGGGCAGACGGTGCCCCCTGGCGCTTAAAGGGGGGGGGGGGGCAAATCCACTCTGGGTTTTTAGTGTGCAGTTCACACCAGAGCCGCCCAAGACACTCAAACGCCATCCCCTAAATAGACACCAGTCCGTGGACAGCTATTGGTGAAGTTCGGACAAAAACCCAGAGCGGTCCCCATAAACCTTACAGCCACCCATGTCTAGCCTGTGAGCTCACAGTCCCAGCTCTCTTCCTCCTCTGCTTTTAACTGCACAACAGCCCACCCCAAATATTCAATTTGCATTTCTAAGGTCCATCAGAAAAACCCTCTTGGAAATTATTTCACATGGAAAACAAGAAGCAAAATCCAGTTATTCCTCTTTTAGATTAGATTAGATTAGATTAGATTAGATTAGATAGATAGATAGATAGATAGATAGATAGATAGATAGATAGATAGATAGATAGATAGACAGACAGACAGAAGGTAGTGAATTGATGATAGATAGATAGATAGATAGATAGATAGATAGATAGATAGATAGATAGATAGATAGATAGATAGATAGATAGAAGGTAGTGAATTGATTAGATAGATAGATAGATAGATAGATAGATAGATAGATAGATAGATAGATAGATAGATAGATAGATAGATAGATTACAATTTTAAGTGAAAAAGCAAACTGACAAGCCATTTAAAATAAATCTGACATTTTTTTGTTTCACTGTTGGATAGAATCCCACCCCATCCCAAACCAGTTTGGAAACAAGGGACTCCCGGTGACTTTCCCAATAAAGATATGCTTTCAGCTCCCTCTCGGGAATTGCTCCTTGGACATCTCGCATGCTATGAAATCCTTATCTGATTTGCTGCCGGCTGGAGCCCGCTTGGGAGCACATCAGAAGATCACGGGGAGAAATCACATTGTACCTCAGAGAGAGCCTTGGGGCGAGATAAACCCCACTCGAAACGCCCAGAACCTGCCTTCCCTCCTTCGCCGTAACCTAAAACCAAAATACTCCCGGCTCTCCGACAGCTGCTTATTCCTAACTGGCCTCCTCCTTCCGATTCCAAGCCGCAGCTTTGCTAGCCAGTGACGGGAATGGGAAGGAGCAGGGAAAGGGGCCAGGAAAACCTCACTGCCCCCAAGAGAGTAATTTGAGGTTATCCGCTTTCCCACCTCAAGATTCCTGCGTTTCCCCTCCCCTGCCTGCAGGACACGGGGACCGGAACGGAAACCTTCCGGGGGGGGGGATATGTTATCCGGGACGTCTCTGGCAGCCGAGGGAGAATGCTTGTAAACATTCTGTGGGCGCCAGTCCTGCGAGTGGAACCGAGGCTGTCCATTGGCCGATTCCTCCGCCAATCAGCGTTGGGCTCGCTCGGGCACAGAGGGCCCACCATCCACCTGACCCCTCGCCACCCAACAGATCGGCCGGCCGTCGGACTCTTAAGGACCATAAGAAGGGACCAAATCTTCGTCGGCCGTTTTTAAAAACCCAATTAAGGTGATGGCTTGATTGCTCATTAATTTCCAAACCCATCAACCCAAGCTCGTTTGCAACCCGGCCGGGAAAAGTTTAAACCTTTTGGGAACACAGAATCATCTCTTTGCCCCCCTCAAAATGACACCCCGGGGTCGAAATGACTGAGTTGATTCACCTGCTCCGTAGATCGACTCTAGCTGTAATGGGCTGTGAGCCTGGAGGGGGCCTTTGTCCACCCCATTCTCCCTCGACCTCTCCTTCCCACCCCCCGGACCCCCAAATCTTATCCGTGGCAATTTCCTACCGTGGCCACATCCTTAGCAATCCGGGGAGGAGAGGCACTACTGGAAGAAGCCATGGAAGTGGGGCTGAGTGGTGCCGTCTCTTTCCTCTGGAGGGGGCCTTTGTCCACCCCGTTCTCCCTCGACGAGAAGGAGTGGATACTGTGGGGCGAAGCAGGGTCCTGGAACGAGGGGCAAAGAAGAGACCCCCAAATAAGCCCATCCTGTCCCAAAATCCGTGGGCGGAAATTACACCTTGAAAATAATGCCTCCGCCACCAATTCTGTTGGGTTTCTTTTGGGGGGGGTGGCTGAAAGGGGAGGGAGTCAAGCTTTTAAAACCCAAGTTTCCCCCCGCCCCACACTTTCGGATCAACCTAAAATCTCAACCCCTCTTTCAACTCAGCAGGGTTTTTAACCTCTCTGCCGGGGCAAGCGCCGGATTTTCACAGGGAGACACACACACACACCCCGCTGCTCCGTTGATGTCAAGTGAACTTGGCGGGGCCATGAAACCCAAGGATCAAGTAGGGAGGGAGGAAAGGACCTTTGCCCCCTCCTGGATGATAAAAGTTGCCAGAGAGGGGCTGGCCAAATGGGTCCAAGGGGTAGTGGAGGCCTCCTTGGAGCCTCCCCCCCCCCACTGGACTGAATAATTACCGTCCAATCGCTAATATCCCATCCTAGGGCCAGGTGCCAGAGTGGGTCATGGCTTCCCAGCTCCAGGGGTTCCCGGGTGAGAGGGTCTTCTCTGTCGCTATTTTAAGTCCCTGGAACCCCCCTGCCACTCATAAAGTCACAGCCTCATCCGAGGTACAACGGGGAGTCGAACCCGCCGCCGTCCACGCCAATCCACTGAGCTAGGAAGCCGCTTCAGCCTCTCCGGAACCAAACCTTCTCTTGTGCCCATGTTTACTTGCAGGATGCAAAAAAAACAACAACAAAAAAACCCCAGACACCGGGACTCACCTCATCGACCACAAGGTTATCCTCGCTCTTGTCTCCATCGCTGCCCTGAAAATGTTTAAAAAAGACGAAATAGAAACACATTCCCTGCTACCCGCTTCTCCCTCCTCATAGACCACTTCCGTTGCACCAGTGGTTGCCCGGAACCAGAGAACACATTTAGGCTTTAAAGCAGGCATGTCCAAACTTCAGCCCTCCTGATGTTTTGGACCACAACTCCTAGAATTCTAAGCTTAGATTACCAATGAGAAAGGACTGTGGGAGTTGTGGTCCAAAACGCCTGGAGGGCCGGAGTTTGGACATGCCTGCCTTAATGCTTTTACTTTTCCTCTTTCCTCCCAACACCCCTTTCCTTTGCTGCTGTCACTTCTTTTCGTCCCATTCATCAACAAGTGCTTCGTGGTTTCGTTCCGAAGTACGAGCAGTTCTCAAGAGTCTTTCCAAGCTACAGAAGGGGCCCAATAATTTTTAGACAGATAAATACGGTGATAATTCTTAAAACGAATTTAATTCGTTCTACGGGTCAATTTTGTTTAAAGAAAATTTTGTCTTACGAAGCACGGTTTTGCGCGGGAATGCAATGAAAATGGAATAATCCGTTCCGGAGGCGATGGGTGACATTGTTTTGTAAAAACTTTGTCTTACGAAACACGGTTTCCCATAGGAATGCATTGGGAATGGATTAATCTGTTCCAGAGGCTAGAATAAAGACAAAAAAAACCAGTCTCCCCCCCCCCCCCGGGTATATGCAGAATGGTTTTTCGTCTTGCGAAGCATCTCATAGGGATTTTTTAATCAAATGAAGCATTTTTATTATTATTGCTTTTATTTTCTTTTTTATTATTTAGTTTGTTATTATTGTTATTGCTACTGTTGTAAACTGCCCGTTCCAAATAAATAAATAAATAAATAAATAAATGCCTATTGCTGGAAAAAAATCTTCCTATGATTTTTTTTGTCTTATGAGGCATTTGTCTTAAGAGGTACCACTGTAGAGAGGCAGGGATGGGGGGAATCAAAATATTTGTGCCTTAGCCAAATATTGGAAAAGACACAAATGACCGAAAGAGAGATTTCAGCTGACTATCAGAGGAAACGTCTTAAACTGTTCGAGCGGTACAACAACAGGAACCCTTGCTTGACCTCGGGAGGTAATGAGAGCTGCAGTGCTGTGGCGGCATTCAATGAGAAAATGGGACCATCGTCTAGCAAAACTATGGACTTACGTAGTCTGTGCCGTATTCTTTCTCTTCTGTTTTCCTCTTTTTGCTGCTGTTCAGGTACTCGGAAATGGCACGCATTCTCTCTCCGTTCGACAGCGCTAAGGGACTCTGGGGGGGGGGAGGAGAAGAGGTCGGAGGTGAGCCAAGGAGGGGGAGCTGTCAGCAGAGAAGGCGAAGATGATTTTGAGCCGGCAGTGCACGAAGCCACCGATTCAAAGTCACCACCCCTCTTCCGACGCTCGCCGTCCTTAACATCCGAAAAGCAGGAGCGTACAGCGTGGCTCCCCCCATTTCAACAGAGCTACATACGCAGCATTACGGCCGGTTCCAACAAGGGAGAACCTCGTTCCGGCATCCCGAGTCTGTTTTCCAAATAATTTAACAACATTTGCCCTTGACTTCACTTCTAGGATGGGCTGAATTTGCAGGGAGGCTTAAACATTTGATTGCAATATCACTTTTCCCAGACACTCCTCTTGAATTGCCTAAGGGGGTTCCTATGTCCTCACCGCCCCCCCCCCCAAAAAAAAAAACCTACTGCAAACAATATTTACATTAAAAGGGGGGAGAAACACCGCTACTGGTCATTCCCAGCAGCTTTGATGAAGGAGGGAATTAAGGAAAAATATGGACCCTAAAGAGACTGTGGGTCACTGTAATTCCCCCCCACGCACCCCCTTTTAAAAAACCCAATACAAATGTATTCCCCAAAGGACTTTTTCAGATTCCACCACCACACACACATTTTTGACCTTTTGCGGGGTTTTTTAGGTCTGGAACAACCTAGATCAGTGGTGGCAAACCTTCGGAACTCCAGATGTTCTGGACTACAGTTCCCAGAATTCCAAGCCTACATTGCCAATGACAAAGGACTGTGGGAGTTGTGGTCCAAAACCTCTGGAGTGGGAAAGGTTCTCCATCACTGACCTAGATTAACGGAGAAATCTCCCTCTGCCCCTCTGGCTGACAAATTGAACACCCTTTCTGAACACCCTTTTCCTAGTGAGGTGTGTGTGTGTCCCCCCGCCTCATGATTTACTCCCAATAACGATCCCCCCCACACACACACAATATACAAAGGAATATTTTTAAATTTTAGAGCATTATTATTATTTTTAAAACCAAATTTCATTTCCAACCAAGATCACAGCACTCTCTTGGTGGCGGAAGGCGGGATGGGGGAAAGGAAACAAAAAAGAGAATATATTTGGGGAAGGAAGGAAGGACAGGAATGAAAGGGAGAACGGGAGGAAAAGCCAACTTACAGGGCCCGGGTCTCTCTCTGTCACCATGGCAACACAGATCAGCAACAGGACCGGGATAAAAAAAGAGAGAGAGAATTTAGCACCAAAAACAGATGCATGCACCCAAGCACACCCTGACCATAGTCATTGCAAACAAACCCCACAACGGCTCCGGTCCTAACGGCACGTTCCACCGGCATGGCGCATAGAAGCAGGAGTTTGTATATGGCAAGAAACAGAAGCAGTCACTTATCTGTTAATGAGGATCTGTTCAATGACTCACACACACACACCCTTGCGCCTGCTCCACCCCTTTTTGTAAGTCCTCCATTTTTTTAGTAGCACTCTATTCTGCTCTGGTCAGACCCCACCGGGAGTCCAGTGTCCAGTTCTGTGCACCTCAATTTTAAAAGGATGTTGACAACCTCAAGCGGGTGCAGAGGAGGGCGACCAGGATGGTTGAAGGTCTGGAGGAAATGTCTTATGAGCAACGGCTTAGGGAACTGGGAATGTTTAGCCTCTCTAAAAGAAGGCTGAGAGGGGATATGATAGCTATGTTTAAATATTTGAAAGGATGTCACATTGAAGAGGGAACAGGATTGTTTTCCATGGCTTCAGAGACTAGGACTCGGGGCAACGGTCTCAAACTCCAGGAAAAGAGATTTCATTTGAACATTAGGAAGAACTTCATGACAGTTAGAGCTGTTCGGCAGTGGAATAAGATGCTGCCCCAAAGGAGGGTGGTGGAGTCTCCTTCTTTGGAGGTTTTTAAGCAGAGGCTGGATGGCCATCTGTCGGAAATATTGTGATGGGGGTTCCTGCATGGCAGGGGGTTGGACTAGATGGCCCCGGAGGTCTCTTCCCACTCTATGATTCTATGATTCTAGAAACCGTCCAGAACCAGGTTGGGCCTTTGCAGGAAGCAAAGCCACCCAAAACCTCTCTCTTCCTCCACGTGATCAGGCCACCGAGAGCTTAGAGCCGTAGATAGTTACAAATCAGTGTGAGGTAGTTACTTTTAAAGGAATAACTAAGTTACTTAAAGGGAAAAAGTAGTTACACTGCTGCTTTCTTGGGGCAACAAACAACGTTGTCAAGCCACTTTGGATGTTTCTCTTTGATGGTCCCTTTTGGGGGGGGGGGGCATTTAAGCACTAGTGGGAACTTCCTTCTAATTTATAAGAAATAATATTGGAATTAACCACTAGTGCAGGGGTGCCCAAACAGTTTGTAAGGAGGGCCAGATTTGGTGGCTGAGAATGTTTCAGGGGCCGGTTGCTCCCCGACCCTGCCACCCCACTGCAACCCCCACCCACTGACCCATAAGCCCCACCCACTGACCCCTTGCAACCCCACCCGCAGGAAGGAAGGTGGGCGCCTAGCTTCACAAGGTTCCGGGTGATGCCGGTGACGGCGGCCCACCCCCGTGCGCGCACCCAGCCCCACAAGATTCCTGGTGGTGCTGGTGGTGGTGGCCCAACCCCTTGCCCAGCCACCTAGCCCCACAAGCTTCTGCTCACTGGCCGGCCGGCCCGCCCAACCCCTCAAGCTTCCCGGTGGTGTCAGTGTTGGCGGAAGATTTTTTTTTTAAAAAAAACATGGGGCAAAGGGGGGGCGGGCCAGCCAACCGCGGACCACTCAGAATGGCCTGAAGGGCCAGATTTGGCCCCCGGGCCAGGCTTTGGGCAGGACTGCACTAGTGGGAACTTCCTTCTAATTTATAAGACGTAATATCAGAATTAACCACTAGAGGGAACTTCCTTCTAATTTATAAGACGTAATATCAGAATTAACCACTAGAGGGAACTTCCTTCTAATTTATAAGAAGTACTATCAGAATGGCCCACTAGGAGGCGTTTCCCTGTATTTTTCTGCTGTGCTGCTAACAGTACAGCCATAGTTTAATAAAGTATAATGTGCCAAATCGATTTCTACAAATGTAAACGAATTCCATTTTTTAAATTTGTGTCATAGCAAAGACGCAACTAAGTAAGGTCATTAAAACACACACACACACACACACACACACACACACCTCTGAGTGGGATGCTTGTAGTCACCTATGGTGAGCTGCAATTCTGCCCAGGCGATTATCCCCAATACCTTGTTAAATTAACTAACAGTGTCTTTCGTTGGGTAGAAGCAACAGAGGGTACAAAGAAAGCTGTTCTAATTCGGCCTCACTGTTCTAATTCTCCTTGGTCTCAAACCCGGTTGGTTCCAGATGGAGTTTACTTGTGAGCAAGTGAGCCTAAGAGAGCAGTTGGGATTTATAATATAGGGGCAGCCGCACCACGGATGCACGCTTGTGCTGAATTTTCATCATTTATTCTCCAGGTTCGCTCCTTCAGTGGCATTTCTGAATTTTAAAGGTACGCACTTGTTTCTGAGTCATTAAATTTATCAGGTCTGCGCTAAAAAACGATGAGGACGCATCATAACCTTTGAAAATGAATGATTCTCCTCTCTCTGTCCCTCCACCCCACCGGATAGATCAATGGAGCAGGATGTTAGGAGTTCAAATCCCCCTCTGGGCTTCCTTGACAGGAGCTGGAGTGGATCATCTCAAGGGTCCCTTTCATCTCACCATGACGAGACAGGGGTTATTATAGCCTATAATAATGTCATCAATCAGTCCCAGTTAGTCCCCTGCTCATAGTGCAAATGAAATTCCATATATGAAGGTGTCGGCAACTTTCGATGGCAGTTGGTTGTGGTTCGTCTGGGTTGACGAACCACACATTTTCCCACTTGTGAATTGACGAATCCGTTCATCGGTTCGTGGGGGTTTATTTTAGATAGCCCATGGCTATCTAAAATACAAAAATGGGGATGAAAAAATAAAAATGGGGATAAAAGGGAAAATATTCACATTTGTCAGGGTCTCGAAAGCTGACAAATATATAGGGGTTTATATTAAACGAATCAACAATATTTGGTGAATACTGCAATTCTTTTTTATTACAGTGGCACCTTGTATAAAGGAATTAATTCGTTCCAAATGAAATTATGTTAAGCAAATTTTCCTTTATACAAAATTCCTATAGGAATGCATTGAAAATGGAGTAATCCCTAATCGCAACCATTTTTATGTTGTACAGATTCGCCTCATAGGCGATTGTGTTAAGCAAATTTCCCCTATCTCCACAATTTTTATGTTGTACAGATTTTATGTTGTAAAACCCATTTGTTACACGAGGGTCCGCTGTATTGTTATTCATCTCCATCTTGAGCAGGGACGAATTTTACACCACTGGTTTCTACAGGAATCCAACAACAACAACCCATTTGCTGGCAAAAAATTGACGTTTCTGGAAGGGTATCTTTTTAAAGAAAAATTAGTTATTTTGGGTGTATCGCTCCTTCTCTTTTTTTAAAAGCAAATGGGAGGATTAAAAGAACTCCACAGAACAAAAGGACATCTCATGCTTTCCGTAGCATGATTCTTATCAGGAGAAAAGCAGCCTATAAATACGATCAATAAATGTTCCACAGATATTTTTGTTCTGCGGGTTCTGGGAGACATTTTAGACCATAAAAGTGGTGGGTGGGTAGTCCCGTCCTAAATATACGGGAAGGACAGCTGTTATTTATTTATTTATTTATTTATTTATTTATTTGCAGAATTTTTTAGCCACCCCACTACCCAGTGGTCTCTGGGTGGCATATTTTTTATAAGCTATCCTGGTCTAAGAGGGGTTGTTTCTTTTTTAAAAAACTCAATTTTATTTAAAAAAAATCAGGAGGGAACTACCCAGACAGAAATAGATATGTGAATGCATTTCAAAAGCAGGAGGGAAAAAAAAACCCTCTGAAAATAGACATGGCCTGCAAAGTTCGGAGGAAAAGACGGACGGGAGACAGCGCTGAACGCTCATAGCGCCAGACCATGTCACCGGGCCAGCCTGTAAGGTCAGGGCCTCCGGAAGCCAACCGGGGTTACCACTCCCATCAGGTAGCGGACGCACTGGCCTTTGAGGGCTCATGGGAGTTGTAGTCTAAGGAAGTTCGTCTGCCTTTCCAGATTTCTGGTCTGTCGCATTCAGAGCTCTGAAAAATGATCCTCCAAATCTCGTTACGACAGAGGATGCTTCCGTGTTTGATTCCCGGTCAAAACTTGTGCGTTAAACCTGCTTCCGCTCTCGAGGCAGTTAAACCAGCGCTATCCAAAGGAAGACGCCCTCTAAAGGGAACATCCGGGTTTGGGTACGAAGACCCCGTGGATGTCCAAGATCAGGTGGCCTTCCGAAACCATCTTGCATAATAAGGGATCTCGGCCGTGAGGGTTGGGCAACCCCCAAGCCCCCCCCCCGAGCCCCCCCCCCTTGAACAGAACATACACGAGCCCGCAAGGCATACCTCTGGAATCACCATCCAGGAGTCCTCGGTCATCCTTGGCCACCAGCTGGGCCTGGGCACCCAGCGCTCCGGATAAGGCCAGTAGCCCGGAAGCACCTCCGAGGCTGGCCAGACTGGCTGGCTGGAGGCCAGAGGGGTGCGGGGTGAGTGGGATCGGGGGCGCATGGTGCGAAAGATGCTGGGCCTGCAGCTGGTGCTGGAAGAAAAAGGGATTGGGCAAAAACTTCAAAAAAGGCAGCGGGTCTAAGTGGTTAGAGCCAAGCCATCCCTTGAAACCAGGGGGTGGTCCTGGGTTCCAAAGTTCCTCCCCTTAATGAGTTTTGCAAAGGCTCTACATTTGCTACAAAGGCCATTTGGGATGCCACCCCCCCCCAGGAAGCTGGAAGTCCTTAGGGTGCAGGCGGGTTACCGGTTCAAATCCTGCCCTCTCTAGGATCAGAGAAGGAAATCGCTGAGAAGAATGAGCCACATCAACCAATGGGGTTGGATACAAGGAAGTGGACTCTACCGGTCTCTAAATCAGCTTGAGGACTAGCGTGTTCGGAAAATAAAAACAAGCTGGTTTAAATTTTCACTGGAAGGAGGGTGACTCTGCGGAGCACAGCTGGATCAGTTCCTTGGCCGTGGCAGGACTGGACCCCATGTTAAAGAAAGTAGGAATCGGCCGCCTCCCAACCCAGCTGAATTATGGGTGGGGGTATCCGGACTGGAGCACCCCCCTCGTTCACACCCCGCCCCAACGCACCCACCTCTTCAGGCCCAGTTGGTGCAATTACAAACCAGGAGAGGTAAGGGAGGGCACAGGAAGCCCCCCGCAACCAATGAGCCTCGCCTCCCAGAAGTGGGGACTTTGCTCTGGGTTTCGGTCCGAACATGGCAAGAGCATCACAAGAGACTGAGCATGAACCCCCCGCCCCTGATTGGGTTTAAAATCAGATGTGCTGGGAAGAGAAGTGAACCAGCTTTTGTGTGTGTGTGTGTGTGTGTGTGTGTGTGTGTGTGTGTGTGTGTGTGTGTGTGTGTGTGTGTGTCTTTTCCTCCCCTCACCCCCGTTTTTCCCCTGTTTACTGCTTCCCACCAAAAATCCCCTTTCTCTTCCGTTGTCAGTATTCTTCCTTCCTTCTTTTTCTTTTTTTTAAAGTACACGGAGTTTTGACAGAGCCACGAAACTGGGTCAAGTTTCCTTCCCTTGCCTGTTAAATTAAAGATCACCGCTCGGGTGCCAAACAAAACACACACACACACACGCGCACACACTGAGATCTATCTACGCACAGCTTCTCCAGCCGCCAGCCAGCTGTGAGCTGGTGGCTTCCCTCGCTGGTTAACCCACATTGCTGCCTGCGGGTTGTCCAGCGTTGCTGAGACCCACAGAGCTGCTTGCGGCACACACTTCATTCGGGGATATTTGCTTCGTACATTTTCGGAGCAACAGCCCAAGAGCCCCTGCGCCTTCTTGAGGGAGAAAGGCTGTCTTCCCCCCCCCTTCCCCTTCAAGGAAAACAAACAAACAAATAAATATATGGGATTTAGGATGGCGCAAAGAGGGGGACGCCCCCCCCAAACACCTACCCCAATGGCCACATTCAGCTCCGCCATGGTCACCTGCTTGGCTCGTTCCACCGCTTGGACTACTTGCTGTTGATGCTGAGCAGAGGGAGACAACCAGGAAACACCCCCACCCCCATAGTTCACATCATCTCATCATCATCATCTCATCATCATTTCTATTTCTACTCTAGTCCACCATCTTGCCAAGTATCTTATTTTAATTTAACTTAATTTAATTTAATTCAATTCAATTCAGTTTAATTTCCCCCCCTACTATCTTGCTGGCTATTTATATATTACTTCCCCCCCTTGTTATGGTTATTATTATAATTATCATTTTAACTGTTCGACTTGATGTTTGTTCACCGCCCAGAGTTCCTCTGGAAGATGGGTGCTATATAATAAATAAATAAATAAATAAATAAATAAATAAATAAATAAATAAATAAATAAATAAATAATTTTTTTGTTTACCAATGTTAGCATAGTTAGTTCATTCTATATATTTTCTTGTTTTATTTATTTATTTATTTATTTATTTATTTATTTATTTATTTATTTATTTGGTTATACTGTTGTACCTTTCAATTGAGGGTTGATTGGTGCCGTTTAACCACCCAGGGTTCCTTTGGAAGACGGGCAGTATAAAAATAAATACACCAGAGACCTCTTGGCAGTGGGGGCGGCTTAAAAAATCTTGTAAATAAATAAATAAATAAATAAATAAATAAATAAATAAATAAATAAATAAAAATCATTGTAGTTGTTTTCATCATCTCTGGCCTTTTCTCTCACCCTTTTTTTTAAAAAAATGCCCAGAAGAGAGCGCTCACCTCTGTGTTCACCGTGACAAACCCGGGGGGGGGGGTCTTTCCCGCCTTAAAAACAAAAGCGAACGCTGTGCCCCGTTTGATTTTGGAAACGAGGTTTCGAACCCTTCCAAACGCGGCCATTATGGAGCTGAGAGTCCGAGGAAGGCCATCTCCTTGGAAGGATAGTACAGACACCTCCCGACCCCAAAACCAGGCATTGCATTTCTGCTTGTATGGGGAAAAACACCAACCCGATAACGTTTCTGCTTGCCATGTTTGACCCGTCCGTCTTTATCAAAAATTTTGGGATAACGGCGGGGTGCCCGAAAGGTGATCTAAGACACTCACCTCTTGTGACAGGAACGGGATGAGTTGGGCACAGATGATGTTCAGGCGCTTGGCAATCTCCGTCTGTGATGCGGGGGGAAGGAAAGAGGCACAAAATATACATAGGACACCCAAGAACACGACAAAAACCCCGCCAAATACCCACAATGCGACCGCCGTCACCACCACCAACTCTCAGCTCTGGAGTGCCTGCGCTGAATGGCACGCCATGGGATTTCTGAGTAGAAAACGGACCCCGTTGTGGTTGACGGGCCAAACTTTTCCTCTGCCATTCAGAGCAGACAACATGGGGCCATGAGGGGAGAAATTCCCTGTGGTCGCCTTAATATACAGCAGGAGCAGGGGATCAATTCTGAGCCCCTTTGCAGATGCTGAAAATGGTGGATATGAACAACCCCAATCTACAACGTGGTCTCTGGCTCCCTCTGGTGGCTCATTCTGGGCATTACATTGTGGAAATGTGTGTGTCTGTGTTTTTCTTTACCTCTTCAATTTATTTAGTATGTTGACTCTTGTAAGCTAACCAGAGTGGTTGCCGACCCAATGGGTGGGATACAAATAAGATAAAATAAAATAATAGATAGACGGAAGGGAGGGAGGAAGGGAGGGAGGAAGGGAAGGATATATTGGCAGAAGTTCTGTCTGCTTCTACCCAGAACGGAAGCATCAGTATTTGTCTCCCCGTTCTAGCTCTGTGACACCAACCTTCTTTTCTGGCCTTGGTCATGTTCCTTCATCTATTCTAAAGCAATGGACACACGGACACAGAACAGCAGGCCACGTTTTGCCCGACACCTGGCATATTTTCTGTGGCATTACTCAGACCCACCCAACCCCCCCCCCAAAAAAACCTGGCACAGTCAGGTGACATAACATCAACGGACTCTTTCCACCTCCCGTTCACCATCCTCCCCCATGAACCAATTCTACTGGCGTGCCCAACGAGGGCCCTTTTAATCTTATTCATTTGCAAGCAACGGCATGGTTTTGCACCAGCTGGCTGGGGACCCCATGCCTCTCAGAGCCTCACTGGAAAACATCTGGATTTTCCGAGGGAGGCATGGTGCGTTGAAAACCCAAACCCCACCATCGGTCGCGAGAGGTGCAAAAGCCCCGGCCTTGCATGTCAGGGAAGCCAAGGGCCCCCATCGTGGCATCATTCCCGGGGAGCGAGCAAGGTCAAGTCCACAACTCGGAGGGGTTGGGCTACATGATCTTAAGGGACCCCCCTTTCAATGGTTCTGTGACCTTTTGCACACCTGGGCAAATGGGAAGAGGTCTGGAATCACCTGACCTTCATTTTCAATGATGATGATGATGATGATGATGATGATGATGATGATGATACAGTTGTACCTTGTATAAAGGAATTAATTCGTTTCAAATGTAATTCTGTTAAGCAAATTCCCCCATAGGAATGCATTAAAAAACGATGTAATCCCTCATCGCGACCGTTTTTATGTTGTACGGAGTCACCCCATAGGCGATTCCGTTAAGCAAATTTCCCCCTATCTCTGGAATCTTTAATGTTGTATAGATATTATGCAATACAAACCATTTGTTCTACGAGGATCCACTGTAATAATGATTGATGGTGATGATGATAATTAATAATGAAGAAGAAGAAGAAGGAGAAGAAGGAGAAGAAGAAGAAGCAGAAGAAGCAGAAGAAGAAGAAGAAGAAGAAGAAATTTAGACTTTTCAAGTTTATTTTTATTTATCTTTTGCCATTTCGGCCAATTCATTCTCCGACTGGAGGTGCAGGCTTACCCCAGAGAAGAAAGAAGGCGGGCGGGGGGGGGGGGGGGGGGGGACACCTTGCAGAAGAGAGGAGAGCAATTGCCCGCAGGTACTTCCAGGGAAAGATTTAATTCTCTCCTGGGCCTTGCGGTAATGGATTCCTTTTCCTAATGCACTGATGGGCAGGCCGCAGGGCGGGTGGGCGAGGGAGGGAGGGGGGGAAAACCCAGCTTCCCATTCACTTGGGCTCGTTAATGTTCAATTTAGTGGCACTTTAACGCTCACAGTATGAAAAATGATCAGCCGGCCATGCGCCATGCGCTTCTCCCCCCCCCCCCACCCGCGCCAACTCCGCCACTCCCTTTTCCTGGCTCGCTTCCCTCTGTCTCATGTTTTTCTTTTCCCTATAGGGAAAGACAGAAAGAAAGGGAGGGGGTGGAATTAAGCTTGGTTCTCCTGCTTAAACCCCCACCACCACCACCACCACCACCAATGAGATTTCCTACACCATTCCTACAAAATGAGGCTTCCCAGTGTGGCCTGCTACCCTCATCCTACCCCAAAACCCTACACAGGAAAGCTCTGGGTTTGTCTTCACAAAGTCCTAACCAGATTCCATAAGGCACAGCCGCTGCCCCGTAGCGGTTCCACCCGGGTCGGCCAGAAACCCACCACCAAGGAGGGCCAAGGGGTTCAAGGGGCCCTCGGATGCCCACCCACCCCTTGGTTGGCACAGTCGGTCTTAGAGTGAGGTCTCCTCCCCGTGTCCCCCTCCTCCAAACTTGACACAAAATTTATGCATTTATCTGCCTGCTTTGTGACATTTTAAGATAGACTTCCTCTGGACGGACACCGAGTGGCCCCCTGCAAAGTTTATCCCAACCGTTGAATCAAGGAGGGATGAATCGACCGACGGGCTGGTTCTGACATGAGACAGGTTCTGATGGCCACCAACTTGAGATCTCATGCCTTATTCCCCATCCTGAATTTCAGAACCTGTTCAACTCCTTGAGTAAATATTTAGGAGGTCCTTTCAATCGTTTGCAAGCCGACCTGGGTCGCTTGACCGGGGAGAGGAAGGTCGCTTGACCACCGCCAAGGCACGAAGGAATGGTTTGCCTTTCTGCCACAATTTTCCCTGACCTAAAGCCCCCAGAAGCAAAAGCTTCGGAGGCAGAAGCCTGAAAAATCACCCCCCCCAAAACCAACCAGACGGAAAAGGAAAGGAAAGGAGGGGGGAAAACTACAGAAAAGCCACTCTCAGAATCCCGTGATTTAGGTGTAAATCAAACACCAGAAATGTGAGTGGGGGAAGCAATGTAATCCTTGTGGAGTGCGTGGTCACACAGAAGGCGCGCAAATGAGAATGCAAGCATTGACTTTTCTGCTGCAGCACTTTGCTTTGGTGATTTTTAAAAGAAAGAAAAAAGTTGGCGGCCTGAGTCAGCCTGCTTGCAGGCAAGGAATAGGATGCAATAAATGGCCGATGTTATGTGGTGGACAGAAGCCTGGGGAAGAGGCATAGCTAAGGGCTTCCAGAGGGCGGGGCCACTGCCAGTTTTTGTGGCCCCTATTGCAAAATATAACCTGGATGGCGGGTAGGGGGGGCAGTGGTGGGTAGGCAATTTGGCGCCCCCTAATTGCTGATCCCGGGGCACCCCGCCCCCTTGCCCTCCCCACCTCAGCCACCACGCTACCCCTGCACAATCCCAGTTCCACAACACGTGAACAATAAGAACCGCCCCCCCCCCAGCTACCTTCCCCATTCTTACAGGTC
>CM074750.1:20519801-20957301 GCA_037367245.1 Phrynocephalus guinanensis
CCAACCCCAACTTACAAATCCATTCGTTGATTCGTCAGGGGAAATTGCAATTTCATTTTTGGTGATCCGTTGACTTTGATGAATCACGAATCAAAATGAATCGCTGTGGGGTTTTTTTTTTCAGATCCGTTTCCCCCAAACTCTAATAATCTCTCCACCAGATTGATTTTCAGAATATATCTAGCCAACCTTAGGTCATGGGACCTCTACTATACATTTATAAATTAGAAATATTCCACTCAAATTACTCTTTTAATATTAAACAAACATCCTGTGTCGCAAAGCCCTCTGATGAGTTTGTGTGTGTACCACAACACTTCATACCGTTAAACCAGAGTAAAAGTTACCTTTATCATAACCCTATTCAACGCTGAAAATACAGGAACCCAAATAGTCATGGAACTTTTAAGCCAGGGTTTCACTCACCGGGGGCCGGTTTTGGGGAAACATCCTTGGATTAGAACCATAGGTTTCTTTTATGTAGCTTCTGTGCCGTCTTCTCTAAAACGTTGGGCGGGGGTCCTGAGGAAGACAAAAAATAAAATATTTTTAAAAGATGGAGCGATCTAGGCCTTTTTGTATGGGGTTTTAATTTTTTTAGATAGATAGATAGATAGATAGATAGATAGATAGATAGATAGATAGATAGATAGATAGATAGATAGATAGATAGGGGTGTGTAATAAGATTGATGGATTGATTGATCAATCAATTGATCAATTGTGAGTAGAAAGAATCCATGTTTAGACAGACAGACAGAGACATAGAAGTGTGTGTGTGTGTGTGTGTGTGTGTGTGTGTGTGTGTGTGTGTGTGTGTGTGTGTGTGTGTGTGTGTGTGTGTAAAAAAATGCATTGTTTTATTGGGAGAAAAGCAGGGTATACGTAAAGCTGATAACCGAATAAATAAAATAAAAATAATTAACCTTGCCTACCCCAAGAAATAATATGTTAAAGCCTAGTAAGTTTGTATTTGTTTATTTATTTTATTTTGTTTTATTTTATTTATATACCACACCATCTGACCAAAGATCACTTTGTGTGGCTTTTTTCATTCCATCGTGAACCCCTTACTGAAAGGTGGCACAGAAATGAAATAAAATATGCATTCGGCAGGGACGATTTAAAATTTATATATACATTCTTTCATACATAGACAGACAGACAGACAGACAGACACACACACACACACACACATCTATATATTAAATCGTCCCTGTAGAATGCATATTTTATTTCATTTCTATGTCACCTTTTCTACTGTGCATCATTTTCACTTATCAGATCGCCTCTGCGAACATTAGCATTCAAAAAAAGCGATTCCATTCCGTGCCTAAAGCTAAATGGAAATGCCAAAAACAGTGAGAGAAACAGGCCCTAAGCATGGAGGATAAAAAAGCAGCTGGTGGGAGGGTGCAGTAACCACAGGTAGACTGCCTCTGAAGCTGGAGGAGCGATTGATCACAAACCCCTCCAGAACAGGTTAAAAAAACAACAATATACCTCTCCAGATCAACTCTATCCAAAGGGAGAAATATTTTGAACCTCAAAACAGCTTGGAACAACTTAGAACTGCCAAGGCACCGTCTGGTCTGGATCATTCATTCAAAGGGCGAAGGCCTAAGAACTCTGGGGATTTTATAACATGTTTTGGTTCTTGTGGAAGGAAGGAAGGAAGGAAGGAAGGAAGGAAGGAAGGAAGGAAGGAAGGAAGGAAGGAAGGAAAGTAAGTTTAAGAATTAGAAAGTTAGAAAGTTAAGAAAGAAGAGGAAAGTTTAGAAAGAAAGAAAGAAAGAAAGAAAGAAAGAAAGAAAGAAGAAAGAAAAGAAAGAAAGAAAGAAAGAAAAAAGAAAGAAAGAAAGAAAGAAAGAAAGAAAGAAAGAGATCAGAGGAAAGGGAAAAGAGGAAGATTTGAGTGAGAAAGGAAGGAAGGAAGGAAGGAAGGAAGGTAAGTTGAAGAATTAGAAAGTTAAGGAGAAGAGGAAAGTTTAAGAAAGAAAGAAAGAAAGAAAGAAAGAAAGAGAAAGAAAGAAAGAAAGAAAGAAAGAAAGAAAGAAAGAAAGAAAGAAAGAGATCAGAGGAAAGGGAAAAGAGGAAGATTTGAGTGAGAAAGGAAGGAAGGAAGGAAGGAAGGAAGGAAGGCAGGAAGGAAGAGATGAGAGGAAAAGGAAAAGAGGAAGATCTGAGTGAGAAAGGAAGGAAGGAAGGAAGGCAGGAAGGCAGGAAGGAAGAGATGAGAGGAAAAGGAAAAGAGGAAGATTTGAGTGAGAAAGAAAGAAAGAAAGAAAGAAAGAAAGAAAGAAAGAAAGAAAGAAAGAAAGAAAGAAAGAAAGAAAGAAAGAAAGACAGCCAGCCAGCCAGCTGGCCAGCTTTTGGGTCTTTACAGCCCACAAAAATAAATTTAAAAAGGTTTTGTTTCTTCACTCCCACTACTTAGGAAAACTGGGATTCCGCAACATATAAATGGCTTAGAGATCAATAAATAATAAAAAGGGGAGGAGGGAAACCCCTTTTAAAACTTGGCTCTTCGACCTTGGGATTAGAAACTTGCAAAAATCCGGTTCCTTGGAAGAAGGGGACCCATCAACTTCCAGGTCTCCCAAGAGATCAGACCAAAACCATTTGGGGTCCTTTTGGGGGGAGAAAGGTGGGAAAGAAATAAAGATATGTAAATAATATATAATATTATTATCTATTATAATATATGAATAAATAACCAACCAACTGACGAAGCAGCCTTGGACAGGACAACTCATAAAGGAAATTAATATATGGGTATGCTAGTTCAGGGTGGGGACCCTTCAAAATCCCCTTCACTCCAACGACCTGGGTCCCCATCGGACCCAGTGTGGTGTCAAGGATCGAGTGACAGTTCAAAGCACGGAAGACCTGGGTTCGAATCCCCACCTACTGATGGAAACTCACTGGGGACCCGTCATCATCAACTGGTCCTTAAAACTTCTTAGGTACCTCCAAAAAAACAACAACCCTGGGGTTGCCATGGGAGGAAATTGTTGACCCCATAAAAGAGAAACAACACACAGAGGAGGATTCCTAACCCAGGGCTGTGGCCGGGACTCCGGTCCCATCTTCCCGAAGCCCAAACCTCTGGGGCTGATGGGAGACGGAGTTGGCCAAGCCCTCTGAGCAGGGGCATTTCCCCCGTGCCTTTGGGAAGGGCCCAGGCCCTGCACCGCCACATCCTCAGAGGTGGGGAAATTCAGGACTCCCCGTGGACTTCGGCTCCCCCTGGGGCCCAGTCAGCAGGGCCGATGGGAGTTGTAGTCCGAACCATGTTGATCGGCTCTTTCCCCCCACGCTATCACAGCGTCACCCTGTGAAGATGGGAGTGACCAAGTGTGATTCCAGCCAACAGCCCAAGGCCTTGTTGGGGGGGGGTTGGGGAGAGACAGGGGGGTCACGGACAGAGGGTCAGACTAAGCGACAGGAGACCTGGCTTTGAATCACGGATATTCACACCACTTAAGCCCAGCCACACATGTCTTGTTGCGGGGGGGGGGTATAGAAAAAAAATCCAATAAAGGCATAAAGAAAGGAATAAGTCTACGCCTCCCCATCTTGGTGGCCCTCGACCTCTACATCTGCATGGTTGAGAGACCCACACATTTGTTTGGTTGGGGCCCCTCTGCCTGAGAGTTTGGGAGATCCGCTGGGCTTCCCACGCCCCCGGCCTCCCCTGGAAGCTGGAAAAAGCAAATGCCCTCCACACATGCTCAGAGGCACCCTTGTCGCTTCCTTAAATGATACATATATCTCACCCACTCCAATTTAAGCTGCCTCCCCTGGAAGCCGGAAAAAGCAAAGGCCCTCCACACATGCTCAGAGGCACCCTTGTCGCTTCCTTAAACGGCGCATATATATATATATATGTGTGTGTGTGTGTGTGTGTGTGTGTGTGTGTGTGTGTGTGTGTGTGTGCTCTAAAAGTTCGTGAGTTCTGCGGAGATTTGGGGGGGGGGAGAGAAGTACAGAGGATGGAGTGAGAATAGAAATAATATGGGAGGAGGAATATAAACACACCTTGGGAGCAGACTTTGGGTTCTTGATCTGTAGGGGAGGGGGGGGAGCTGGCCGACTAAAAGGCAGAGGGACCAGGCATTAAACGACACACACACACACACACACACACACACACACACACACACACACACACACACACACACACACACAGAGCCCCTAAATTGGGGGGGGGGGGGTTTGGTGGCTTCCATCGCCCCCTCCCTCCAAGTTAGGAAAAACTCCCCAAAACTCCCCCCCCCACTTCCCCATGGAATTCCCACCCACACGGCCCCCCCATTCCACTCCCTAGAGAAAGAGCGCCGTCTTAATACCCAATCCCACTTAATACCCCCCCCGCAGAAAAAAACAAGGCTGCCGCCCTCCCGCTTGGGGAGCGTACCCCCCTCCTTCCCTTTCGACTTCCCGCCCCCCCTCGCTTCCTCCCCCCCCTTTTACGCCCTTTGCTCAAGCGAAACAATGGAATTGCTTTCCTTCCTTGCACGCTTGCACGGCCGAAGGACCCCCCCCATCACCCCCCCCCCACTCGCCGCCCTTCTTTCGCTGGTAATAAAAGAAAAACACGCCAGCAAAGAGTTCTTCAAAGAGCCCCGCCCGGGTGGGGAGGGTTCGAGTCCTTCCACCGCCACCACCTCCCCACCCCCCCCAAAAATAAATAAAATAAAAACCAAACAAACGCGGCCGATCCCCCCCCCAATAACACGCCGCCCCCCCCCCGACGGCGCGCACTCACCGAGGCGTGGGCGACCGGATCGGGACCGCGCAAGGCCAAAGGCGAGCAAGCAAGGGAAGGAATCCCGCGAGGGGTGGGGTGGGGTGGGGTGGGGGGCAGAGAAAGAGGGGTGGGCCAGGCTGCTGCCGTATTATGTATATATATATATATATAAAGAGAGAGATGCATAGATATAGATAGAAGCCCCCCCTTCTGCCCTCGATCTCTGCTCCCCCCTTTTTTCTTTTGCACTCGCTCTTCCTTCTTTGCTTCCTTGCAAAGAAATAAATAAAAATAAAATGTTCAAAAAATATATATGGGGAAATCGAAGCTGGAAGAGGGGATTTTTTAAAAAAAAAAGGTGCAAAGAGAAAAAAAACCACCCCGGAAATTTAAAAATAAAATAATAATAATAATAATAAAAAAGCAACACCCAGCTTTGCAGGGAAGGGGGGGGGGAGGAAAATATATATTAAAAAAAAATCAATGGAAGCCACGCCAGCTCCACGTGGGGTCAGGCTCCTTCTGGTTCGCCAGAGCCCGGCGCGCCGCAGCCAATCGGAGGCGCCGGCGGGCGGCCGGGGGCGGGGCGCGCGGGGAGAGTGGGAGAGAAATAAATAAATAAGTGAATGGGAGCCCCACGTGGGGGCCGAGGCCTGGGAAAAGGCAGGGAGAGGGGAGGGGGGGAGGAAAAAGCCCAGCCGAGGCTTCTGATTGGTCGAGGCGCGGCCTGCCGGAGGAAAATGTGTCAATCAGTGAGGGAGGGAGAGAGGGAGGGAAGGGAAGGGTTAATCTCGCGAGTTAACCCTTTCCGGGAAAGGCTGCGAAAGAGCCAAGGGGGGGGGAATGGTTTAACCCTTTAAAGGGGGACGCTTTTAACCCTTCAGGGGCTGGAGAGGTTCTTAAGGGTTGATTTTTTTAACCATTCAATGGCTAAAAAGGGGGTGTTTTGGTTTTGGGGGGGTTTGAAGGTGGATTTAACCCTTCCAGGACTGGAGAGGGTCTTAAGGGTTGATTTAATCCTTCAAGGGCTGAGAGGTGTTCTGTTTTTGTTTCAGTTTTTAACCCTTGGGAGGTTGGAAGGGTTTAGCTTCACCTTTTAAAGGAACTCACACACACACACACACACACACACACACACACACACAGGCCTTGGCCAGTTTAACCCTTAAAGGGCTAGACAGGCCTGGAGAGGGTGGAGCCCTGGTGGGGGGAAAGAGATGCTTAACCCTTTCAGGGAGCCAGGGAGAGATGAATTATTAAAGAGCAGGGGGTGGGAATCCACCAGAAAAGAATTAACCTTTTGATGATATGAAGTGGTGGGGTAGGCAAGACTTGGTTTAATCCTTTCCAAGGAGTGTTGGAACCCCCCCCCCCAAAAAAAAACCAGAGGAGGAGGAAGGGGGGTTAACCCTACAGAAGTCTAGCCCCTAAATGGGTTGGGAGGAGAGAGGGAAAGTATCTCCAGAGAGTTTAACCCTTGATGGGGACCTTCAGACTGTTTAACCCTTGATGGGGTGGAAGGAGCTTGGTTAAACCCTTAGCAGGGCCTGGACCTGGTTTTAAGCCTTAAGGGGATGAGAAGGAGGGCTGGAGGGTTCAAACCCTTAAAGGGCCTAGAAAAGATGGACCCTTAAAGGACTGAAAGGGAGGGGGAGGGTTGGCTCCCCTCCTAAATGGACCCAGAAAAGATTTAAGCCATAATCAGATGGAGAGAGGGCAGGAATTGGTTTAAAGCGTTAATAAAGCAAGGAATAAGAGTTTAACCCTTGAAGGACTGGAGAAGGGAAAGGTATGCCTGTTTTAACCTTTAAGGACCCAGAGAGAGAGAGAGAGAGAGAGAGAGAAACCTTGGATGGAAGGAGGGTGAAATGGGTTTAAAAGAGCCAAACCTGGCTTAACCCTTAACATCTTGTAGGGAAAACTACTTTTAACCCCCCCCTCCCAGAGTATTAACCCTTGGATGGAAAAAGTTTGAACCTCAAAGGAAGTATTTAACTCTTAAGATGACCCATGTTGTAAACCGTCCAGAGTAGCCCTAGGGCTAGATGGGTAAGTCAAATAAATAAAATAAATAGAAGGTTGAAGTCCAAAAATGTAAGTCTTCCTAACCAAGATTAAGTAGTATTTACAAGGAGCTGAGTTTTAACCTCAGACTCACCTGAACATTAAAATGAGACACAAATTCCACTTTGTTGTATTTTCTTTAATTTTTAAAATCATTATTACATTTTCATGTGTTCAATTTTTAAAGGGTTTCTAGTTCCTTAAAAGGTTGCAATTTTTAAACGTTTTCTAATCATTTAATTGTGTTTTCATCATTTAAAAAAATTGCAATGTTTGGTCTTCTTATGAGGATAGTAACATGTATTTCTGTAATCTCTACAGAGGCTTTGTCCTGTAAAACGCCAACCTTGAATTTTTTTTTTGTAATTTAGAAAGGATACTTTGTACTGCTGTGCTTTTTTAAACTAAGTAACTATGCAAATTCTAACCTGTAACAAGTTGTACTTTGTAGTAAATTCTAATTTGTAGCCATTTTTACCTGGGAAATCCCTTTTCCAAGGAGAAAGCTTGGGTAAAAATATTCAAAATAAATAAATAAATAATCTAAGCCTCAAAAGAGCCAGAATGAGACCTTTTAAAAGGTTGGAATGGGATCTTTTTAACCCTTTAGAACACCTGAAGGTGAAACTGGTTAACCCTGGAGGGTAGCGGGGATGATGAGGGGGGCAGGATATTGCCTTAACCAATAAGAGGAGCTGATTTGCCCTACAAATAGTGGGCTTAGCAATTTAAAAGGTCCAGAAAAAGATGGCGTTTGGTTAACCCTTAAAAACCTAGAGGGGAAGAAATGGATCCTTTGGTTAAACTGGAACGAAGAGAGGAGTTGAAATCTGGATTGAGCCTTCAAGCAAACCTTCCTGGTGCCTTTTGGGTGCAGCTCCCAGGAGGTGCTTGCCAAGGATGATGGGAGCCGGAGTCCTGCAAAGACTATTGTTATGCGCAGCTACAATCCTGTGAAGGTCCTCCGGGCACTTGAGGGTACCTTGAGGGGAAGGGAGAGGGAGACATCCTCACTCGGGGCTTTTCTGAATCTTGGCTCTTCTGAATCTCCTGGCCTTTTCCTGGTCCTTTGGTGGTGTTCCCTCTGTTGGGACCGAGGGTGGAACCAACTGGAAGGCCACTTTTGCTTTCCAGGGATCAAAGGGGATCAGGAGGAAATACAATGACCCTAAAAGAAGGAAAGGCAGAGACAACTACTCCCAAAGAAAGGTCCTGGCCAGCAGGGCTAGTGGTGAAGGCTTCTGGGATTGATTGGTTGGTTGGTTGGTTATTGATTGATTCTATTTGTATACCACCCATCTGGCAGTGAGGCCGCTCTGGGTGGTTAAGGACAAATAATCAAAACACACACATAATTGGATACAACTAATAAAATAACAATAACAATAAAAGTAAGACGAACATAATATCAACAAATAAATGAATGTCACCGGTACTTTAAAAGAACTAAAAGGTAAAAAGATAAAGGTTCCTCCCAACACATGCGTGCTGGTCGTGTCCGACTTTACGGGCGGTGCTCATCTCCGTATTCAAGCCAAAGAGCCACTGTTGTACAAGTCCGTGGCCACGTGGCTGGCATGGCTGCAAGGAAACACTGTTTTCCCTTCCCGCTTTTTACGGTGGTACCTATTTACTTGCATTTGCCTGCTTTCGAACTGTTAGATTGGCAGGAGCTGGGGTGATCAGCGGGAGCTCGTTCCACTGCATGGCACCCGGGATTCGAACCGCCGAGCTGCCGACTTTGCAGCCGGCAGTTTTCGGAAGCCTTAGTTCCCTAAGACACTAAAATTATAAATTATAAAAGTATAGGTGGTCTGAGTCTGGGCAAAAGGTCCTAATCATAGGTGTTATTTGTAATCCAAGCGCCCGCAAGGCCAGGGAGGCCCTGGCCGAGGCCAGGCCCAGAAATGAGGAGTTCCAATTCAGTCTACAGAAAAGGAACCCCTCTTAAATACAAGATGAGGCCACTGGGGGTGGGGCTAGATGATCTTTGAGGGACCCCTTCCAATCTGGTAATAATGCACAGATTCTCTCTCTCTCTCTCTCTCTCTCTCTCTCTCTCTCTCTCTCTCTGTGTGTGTGTGAATGAATTAGTTTCCCCAGTCTGGAGAAGGAATTAAGATTATAGTCACAAGAGGAAGGGTGGGGAGATTTTTAAAAAGGGTGGTGGATTTAACTCTTAAGAGATCTGTTCTCCCCACGGGAAGGGGGATTTAACCCTTTAAATCCTTGAGTGGCTGTGGATTTGGTGGGGGGTGGGGGTTGGTTGAGCCCTGGAGGGCTGGAAGAGAGAGAGGTTAATCCTTTAAGGAGGGTGGATTGGGGGGGGTGGAGTTTAAGGGTCAAAGGACCATCAGGGCAAAAAATGGGCTGGTGGGTGGAAGGATTACACCCATGGGGTTTGGTTAACCCTTTCCTGAACTTGGAGGGGTGTGTGTACACCCTTATATTAAAAAAAAAACCAGACAGACAACGCTGCTGGCTGGAGGGTCCCTGCCTCCGATGTGGCTCCCCAGGGGCCATGCAGGGAGGCAGGGTGCTTTTACCTGTTGGATTTCGGCCTGCCAGGCTCCTGAGGCCAGGCCGTGCATGGAAGGAAACCACTGCTAATGTAATGAAATAAAATAAAATAAAATAAAATAATTTGTCCATGCAAGGAAATCAGAGGACATCTCTTGACTCAGATGGAGGCTGGGCGAAGAGAGAAAGATGCTTGAGACCCAGATCCGAGATCAGCCACCCAGATTCACCCCACCCCACCCCGAAAGCAAGCAGGGGAGCAGAGAGAGAGGCCTCCCCTGTGGCAGGGAAGCCACACGGGTAACACTGGGAGGTAGGTTGCCATGGGAGAGGAGGCTCCACTTAAATACAAGATGAAATACCAGAACTAGGGGACATCTTCTGTTCTCCCATCCTCTTGGCTCTCACACACATTCTGTATGCGCCCTTATAGGAGGGAGGGGGAAAGCACCCGTACACTTCCCGATGGCTAAATAATGATTCAGAAGCTCTAAGTTAGCGTTAGCACTGTCTAATCTTGTTTACAGTTATATACGTGAAAAGTTGAAAACAAAGAATGTATTGAAAGAGATAACATAATAATATAAATTTTTAAGATCCTTCTATTCACCTCCTTTCCTCCCTCAGTCCCCTCCCCCCCCCCAAAAAAAAACAAAAACAATAAATAAAAATAAAAATAAGAATAAAAAAAATAAAGAAAAAATAAGGGGGGAAAGGAAAAATATACTGGGAAAGAATAAAGGATAAGGAACAGGATGAGAGTGGAGAATTAAGGGACGGGCAAGTCCAAATATAACCAAAATAAAACAAAATGGGCTGAAAAAAAAAAAAAAAAAAAAAAGGGGGGGAAATATAAAAAACGGGAGGGAAGGGAAGGGAGAGACAGGAAAAGAGAGAAAAGAGAGAAAAGGAGGGCTGTCTTCTGTAGTGCAATACTCTTCAAATCGGTCTCCATTTTGTTTGCCCATTGAAAGATTTAAAGAGTTAAAGGGTGACAGTGTCTTCACTGCAGATGCAGAATTTGGAGTTCTCTATTCTTCTTCGATTTGAATGTTCCATGCCTTGAGAAGTTGTTCACCTTCTTCCAAAGAATAGATTTTGTGTAGAGTTGGACCCTTCCACACCTTGAGAAAGATCGGGAATCCCCAGTTGTATCTATAGTTGTTGTTTCTCAGAGCATTTGTGACAGGCCTCATGGTTTTCCTCCATTCAAAAGTCTCCCTGGAGATATCCTGATAAACTTGTAGAACTCTTCCTTCACGCTTCAGCAGGTCAGGCTTTGCCCTAAGAGAGTTGACATCAGTTGTTCTTTGATGGCATAAGCAGTAAATCTAATAAGAATTGGTCTTGGGGTAGCTTTCATAGCACTACCTATAAAGTGTATCCTTTCAATATCAGTCTCAGCAAGATGTTGGGGGAGGATAGAATTAAGCCAAATGAGGATTTCTTTCTTCATTTCTTTTTTTATCCTGGAGTTCAAAATTAATTAATTTCAGATTAGACCTTCGAGAATAATCCTCCATATAGATAAGCTTCCGCTGTATGGCATCAATCTCTTCATCATGTGCAGCGATAGCTCTTTCATTCTTGGAGGCTAGAGTTTGAACTTGATTGATTTCTCCTGCTAGTTTTTTCAGTTCAATGCCGTTATTAGATACCTGTGACTGCAGGGTTTGTATTTCTTGTAAAAGGTCCTTCCTTAGGTCTTTATTCTGTGATGATAAGGACTGGAAACGGTCTTCGATAGTAGAAGTTACATCTTTTAGAGCTGATTTAATAAGGGAGCTGACTTCTGCTTTCAAGTTTTTAAACTCCCTTGAGAAATCTGGCTGATGTGCTGGCACTTTGCCAGAATCAGACGCCATTATGTCAGCTTCAGCAACAGCTTCTGCTCTCTCAAGACGAGCTCGTTGATACGAGGCGTCTGAGGGTTTTACGTACCCACTTTTTTATCACAGTAGGACCCTTTTTCTTGGGTGGCATGCAGAAAAACCAAGTAAGTAGAATTTTTTTCTTTCTTTCTAGCCTCAAAGCAAAGAAAAACAACTTCTCTCACAGTCTCTCACAGCCCGTCTGCCTGGGACGTGACTTCGGCAGAAAGCGAAAGTAAATCACTGCTTCAGTAATTCATTGTTATCTCTCCCCTTAAAGATACACAGTTTTCAGCCTGTCCTCCCCAATGGTTTATGATCTTTTACTCACGATTTTGGTGTCATTAAAGACAGTATTTCAAGTTTTATTCTTCACATTAAGCAGAGCTGCCGAATCACCCAGCCATCTCGTCGTGGGCCGGAAGGTGGTAGGGTTTGGCTAATCATTGCCTTTTTTTTTATTATATGTAATGTTTGTTTGAATATGTGCACAAAGAGACCGTTCCAGATTGATAATAGAATGAAAATATGGGTAGACTGTTAAAATTGGTTACATTGAATGCCAAGGGTCTAGGAACTGTCACGAAGAGAAAAAGAATAGAGTCATTAATCAAGAAGAATAAACCGGACATCGTCTTTCTTCAAGAAACACACCAAGCGAAAGATGGCCAAAACGAACTGAAACTACCCAACATCAACATCTATGAAAAAAGTTTTGGTACATCTAAAGCAAGGGGGGTGGCAATCTTAATATCAAAGCACTGTGATTGTATTGTTGAAAAAACTGTGAAAGACTTGGAAGGTAGATATATTATTCTTCAGGCCACAATTGGACTAGAACAATATACATTGATAAATGTTTATGCACCAAATGCTAATCACAACCTGTTTTACAAAGAGGTATGGGAGCAGATAGAAAAGGTACAGAAAGGACATGTGATTTTGGCAGGAGATTTCAACATGGTTATGGACAAAATAAAAGATAAAACAATGACTAGGAAGGTAGACTTCAGGGCTAGACATACAATCTTAACAAAATTCATCGCAAATACAGGACTAAAGGATGTTTGGAGAGAATTAAAGGGCGATGAAAGAAAATTTACTTTTTATTCATCAGCCCATAAAGCTTATTCAAGAATAGATTTTATATTTATCTCACAAAGTTTGCTATCTAAAGTTGTAAATACAAATATAGAATTGATAAAAATTTCTGATCATGCTTTAATGTCTATTGAAATAGAAAATAAGAAGAATTATAAGGAAGCAAGAAGGTGGACAATAAACCCTAGAATTTTTCAAACCCCAGATACAGTACAAAAAATACAAAGAGAATGGCTAGAAACCTGGAATATCAATGAAGAAGGTGGTGGTCAAATAGGAGTTATCTGGGACACTTTGAAGGCAGCGGCTAGAGGTTACATAATAAAAGAAAGTGCTATTATTAAAAGTCGAGATCAGCAAAATAAAAAAAAATTGGAGGCTACTATAGCAGACCTTGAATCTCAATTTTTTCTAACCAAAGACAAAAATTTTTTAATTCAGGTTGAGGCCAGGAAAAGGGAATTAGAAGATATAGATCTACAACAAACCCAAAGAAATCTACTATATTTGAAAAAGAAACTTTTTCGAATACAGTAATAAAAACTCCAAGATGCTAGCAAAATTAGCACAGAAAAGGAAAGAAAAAAGCATGATAGGAAGGATAAAGGATTTAAGCGGCAATATTTTTACTCAAATGAAAGAAAAATTAAATGCTATTCAAGAATTTTATCAATACTTATATACAGCCAATAGAAGTAGTAAGGAAGTTATGGAACAATATATTGACAAAAATTTAAAAGTAAGACTAGCGGAAGAAGATAGGCTTGTAATGGAAAAAGCTATTAAAGAGGAGGAGATAGACGATGTTATAAACAAGCTAAAGAATGCCAAAACTCCAGGAGACGACGGATTGGGACCAGAATTTTACAAGGTATTCAAATCAATGTTAATTCCTAAGTTAAAGAAACTTTATAATGAGATATTGGAGGGCGAGCAAGTTCCTCCCTCCTGGAAACATACCTTAACTATTTTAATTCTCAAGCCTAATAAAGATCCAACAGATGTTGGATCCTATAGACCAATATCACTTATAAATCAAGATGCCAAGATTTTTACAGCAATTCTAGCCAAAAGAATGTACACATTTATAGACAAATATATTAAAGAAGACCAAACAGGCTTTATCAAAGGCAGACAAATGTCAGACACTGTAAGAAGAGTCTTGAATGTTCTTTATGAGATGGGAAGATCACAGGATAAAGCATGCATTTTGTCTTTAGATTTATTTAAAGCCTTTGATTGTGTCCAATGGCCTGCGTTAAAACTTTTATTAGTGAAATGGGGATTTGGCGAAAAATTTCTAAGTGTAATAAACCAACTCTATTCTCATAGTACCTCATCAATCATTGTCAATGATGGGATGACAGAAAAAATTACCCTAGGCCGAGGAACAAGACAGGGATGTCCTTTATCGCCAATTCTGTTTTGCATAGTGATCGAGCTACTAGCTAATGCAATAAGGGAGGACCAACTTATTAAAGGTATGGGTAAGGAAGGCAAGATAAAAATCAGTTTATTTGCGGATGACGCTTTGTTAACAATAAAAAATCCGGTAGAAAATATATTAAGAATAAAAGCACATCTAAAGGAATTTGGTGAAACAACCGGATTATGTGTCAACTGGCAGAAATCAGAAATCATGCTTTTCAATCAGGAAAATCGAGACATGGAAGAGATCTCCAATTACGAACTGAAAATTTGTAAATGTATAAAATACCTAGGGATACTTTTAGATAAAGACATTAGCAAAACGAAAGAACTAAATTACACAAAAATAAAGGAAGAGATTAGAAACAAATTACAAAATTACTCCAAATTAAACTTATCATGGTTTGGTAGAATAGCAATGGTAAAAATGAAAATACTTCCTAAAATTAATTTTCTTTTTAGAATGTTACCTATTCAATACACAGAAATTGAAATTAAAGTCTATCAAGATCTTATAAATAAATTCTGCAATGGTGGAAAAAAAGCAAGATTAAATAAAAGCTTATGGTACAGATCTCAAAAAGAGGGAGGTATAGGCATACCTAATCTTAGAATATATTACATAGCTAATCAGCTTAGTTCCCTGGGGGAAATACTATTTAAACCTCAGAAACTAATATGGTGGGAACTTCAATCAGAGGAACTAAATGAAGACATAAATAAATATGTGTTTAGTTTCCCCCCAAAAAGGAAAAGTTACCCAATTAAAAACCCTCTTCTAAGTTCCCTATTGCTCACTTGGAAAAAGTATGGAAAGAAATTGATACAGGAAGGCTCCCCACTTGGCGTGGTGATCGATCAGATAAATTTCCCCACGAACATGAAGAAATTGGGAGACTTATTTAAATTAAGGAAAGTGGCAAGACTAAAAGATTGGATTAAAAAGATGACATCAAAACAAGAAATTAAACGTATTCTGCAAACTCAGGAATTGTCCTGGTTGAATTACGCTCAGTTAGAAAGCTGGACGAAAGAATGGATTAGGAGAGAAATACACAACTTAAAGGATATACAAAATTTGAGCAATTTCTGTCAACATATGAATTAGAGAAAGGAAATACAGGGAAAGGAACAGTTGCTAAATTATATAAAATAATTCAAGATTCATTTGAGAATAGGGAACAGGACACAATAAGAGAGCTATGGAAACAAGACATAGAGAAAGAAATAAATAATGACGAGTGGAAAAGAATTTGGAATTTGAGGATTCTACGGTCATTATCAGTCAGAATAAAAGAAAACTACTTCAAACTAGTTTTAAGATGGTATATGACTCCAGTCAGAATGAATAGAATGAATCCCAAATATTCTAAGCTCTGCTGGAAATGCGAAAAAAAAGACAGGTACTTATATTCATTTATGGTGGGAATGTGAAATAGTTCAAAAGTTTTGGCAAGAGATTATTGAGGAGATAAGAGAAATAATACAAACTGATATTAAATGTGTACCGGAAATTGCTTTGTTATCATTACCACCTATTAATGAATATGATGTGAAAACTAAAGAATTAATAGCAAATCTTATGACAGGAGCTAGACTGATTATTGCTAGGAACTGGAAATTGAAATCAGACCTAAAAATTGCTGAATGGTATAAGGAAGTGTGGGACATAGCGTTAAATGATAAACTATCTTGTAATATAAAAGTTTTGAGAGGTGAAATAAAAAAGGATATTTTCTATGATGTTTGGGGGGAAATTTATAGATCATGTATTATTAAAAGGGAAAGGGATACAACCAACTTATAACCCAACACAGTTCTGGCGTAAAGGGCCTTAAGAAGCCTATTGGAAGAAGATGAAGAAGAAAGAGAAGATGCAAGAATACCGGACGGTTTCTTGGGGGTGGGGGGCACTTTGTATTGTTTATGTATTGTTTATTATTGTCTATTGTCTATTATTGTTTTTTTTAATTGTTTATTATTGTTATTTTGTCTTTAAAATTATAAATAAAATTTAAAAAAAAAAAATTTAAAAAAAAAAAAAAAACTAGGGGACATCCACTCAAACTGAGGGCTGGGAGAGCGAGAACAGACAAAAGAAATCTTTTACCCAGCGTGTGTTAGTCTATGGAACTCCCTCCCACAGGGAGGTGGTGATGGCATCTGGCCTGGATGCCTTCAAAAGGGGATGGGACAGATTCCTGAAGGGAAAGTCCATCCCAGGTGACAAGCCATGAGGGAGAGGTGTCATCTCCAAGCTTAAAACCAGGGTCCTTCAAGGTCCAGATGCAGGGGAGGGGACTATCAGGAGACAGTCTCATGTGCTCCCAGATGCATCTGGTGGGGCCACTTGTGAGATCCAGGAAGCTGGACTAGATGGACCTTTGGCCTGATCCAGCAGGGCTCTTCTTATGTTCTTATGTTCTTATGTACTTAAGGCGTTGTGACTATTCCTGCATGTCAAACGTTGGTTGTTTAGGAGCAGAAGGGAGGGAGGGATTAAAAACACAGATGGCAAAACATGGAAGAGTGGAGTTTAGAAGGGGCCTCTACGGCCAATCAGTTCCAGCCCCCCCCCCCAACCCGCCCCAGGAAGGTAGGTTGAGGGAAGAACGTGGAGGAAGAAGAAAAAAAAAAGACCAAGATCTGGGTGAATCCTCCATGAACAAGGCCAGTCTATCTCGGATGACGAAAGCGTGGGCATCTGTGACCTGGGAAGGGGAGTCCCTTGCCTCTTTCCTTCCCAGGCATTTCTGAAAGAGCCGCTCAGGTGGGACCATGGGCCCAGGATGGTCAGGCAGCCTCATGTTCTGGGGGTGTCTATTGTCCCTCATTATTGGAAGCCAATTTGGGGTAAAGGTGGGGTTTAAAATGCATAAATAAATAAATAAATAAATAAATAAATAAATAAATAAATAAAACAGCTGAGGTCTGTCTTCATTTTCCTCTTTGCGTCCCCTCCCCCAAGAAGCTGGCTTCTGCAGCTAGACTGCTACTGAGCATGGAGGAGCCCCGTGGTTCATGTTGACCGCCGTAGGGCAGAGGGGAGCCCTGATTTTTCTCCAAACCAGGATCAGAAGCTAAATGTTTTCCCACTCCCATCCCTGATCTGTAAGATGCTTCCATGACTATTATTTCCAGGCAAAGTGGGGTTAATTCCTCCCCCCTTATTAAAAAAAAAAACTCACCCTCCCTCCTTCTCTATATCCAAGGATAAAGACAGGAAAATCTGTCTAGTCTTCTTTTTTAAAAAAAGTCATCTTGCAGCTTCAGTGTCAGAAGCGATCTGACTCAATCTGTTTCCTGGGGCTTGGATGAGTTCTGGTGTGAGCCGGATTAAAAAGGAGGAGGAGGAGGAGGGGGAGGGGGGGAGAGAGAGAGAGAGAGAGAGAAAATTAAAATTAAAATAGAGAACTCCTTGCTGGAGACATTGGGGGAATGGAATCAGGGCTTTCCAAACCGGCTTGACACCGTGGGGAGGGGAATTTTTGCTTTATTTTCATTTCATTTTAATTTTTTTTAATAAGAAAGCCAGGCGGGCAAACAGAGCTGGTGGGAAATATTAAATGAATTTTGTCCTGAATTTGTGTGCATTTTTTTGGGGGGGGAGGCGGAATCCACAAATACCAAAGCCTCCCCTTTTAGAAATCAAAAAAAATCAGGGGAGCCATAATAAGAATCTGAAGCTGCAATGCAAAAATATTTTGCCATTTTCCTGGTTCTTCACCGCCTTCAGGATAATTTTGGACTGGTGGCGGGGATCCGGGGATGTGTTTGTCCATTCATCATGGCTAAATAATTAGAAGTCAACAAGACCTTTCTTGGATCAGGTCTGTCTTGCCATCTCGTTGCTGGCTTCCCCCAATTAACAGTGCTGGCTGGGGGATGCTGGGACTCGTAGTGAATTTCTCAAGCCGCGTCCCCAAGCTCCGAGCTTCATACCCCAACCTCCTCCCCCCCCCACACCACCCAAGCAGCCTAGGAGATCAGCTCCCCCTTTTCAAAACCCCAGCCGAGCAGAAAATCCGCCCGTAATAATGGTTTATCTGATGCTGGGGGGGGGGATTTCCAGCGATGCTTCTGGTTTATTTCATTTTTAATATTTCAGCGGCGAGGCCCAAAAGCTTTGAACAGGCCACGAGGAATTGGACCCAGAAGGGCCTTGATTTGGATCACCTCCAAAGGCTTGGGCCGGCGGGGAAATGTGTCAGCCTGAAAAGTAACTAGCGAGGTTACAATTGTAGTTAGCTTAGTTACAAGGCTTTGAGCAAGGTTACTGTCAAGCCCTTCTAAGGCCAGGATGTTGTATTGGGGGCAGGGAGGCATGATTTGGGGTCTCCATAAATGATTATCCCCTAAACTCTGTGTTCATGATACCTTGGTGAGTGAGCAGCTGGAATTAAGAAAGAGTTATTTGTAACTAGTTACTGCCAGAACCTTGCAAGGGTGGCAGGGCAGCTGCTTCACCCCCCACATCCGCAGCTTTTTTTCCCCACCCAAGGGAAAAATCCAGATTTAAAAGAGCCAAGTTTCAGGTTAAAGAGCAGAAAGGAGGGGGGATAATTCCCCTCCCTCCCTCCGAAACTCGGGCCTGCAGTTGATCTGCATGGCACAGATCTCCACACAGCAGGAAAACCCTCTTTGTGGATATATATATATATATATATATATATATATATATATATATATATATATATATATATATATATATATATATATATATATATATATATATATAATTTTCTTCTGTCAGCTTTTGTAGAACTGACTGGTAGCCGAATCCACAGTGCCCTCTGTTGCCTGCTTTCAAAATCGTGCTTTGGGAACAGGAAAAGAAAGTTCTTTTTTTTTTTTTTTTGACACTCAATGTATGAAACACATCCCCTCTCCGTTGAAAGGGGACATGACATGGTTGGCTTTCTACCCCCTCCACTTGAACCCCCCCCCCCAAGTTTGGAAGAATAAAATCAGATTTCATGGCCGACTGGGATGCAGGGTATTAAAAACTGAGGGAGATTGTGAGGAGCTCCAGAGGGATCTCTTGACAATGGGGGAGTGGGCAAACCAGTGGCAAATGAGCTTCAACATTAGCAAGTGCAGAGTGATGCACACTGGGGCAAACAAACCCACAACCCAATTACATTTATAAACTGATGGGGTCTGAACTCTCTGCAACAAACCAGGAAAGGGCCCTTGGTGTCCTGGTGGACAGCTCAAGGAAGGTGTCAACCCAGTGTGCCGCAGCAGTGAAAAAAGCAAACTCAGTGCTAGGGATCATTAGGAAAGGTATAGAAAATAAGTCAGCAAGTGTCCTTTTGCCTCTTTATAAATCTAGGGTGAGGACCCATCTGGAGTACTGTGTCCAGTTCTGGTCACCATCCCTCCAGAAGGATATTATGGAAATGGAAAAAGGGCAGAGGAAAAGGGTGACCAGAATGTTTCGGGGACTGGAGCACCTTCCTTGCACTCTGAGGCTGCCACGGCTGGGCCTCTTCGCTCTTAAGAGGTGACACGATTGAAACTTATAAAATCATACACGGGGTGGACAAAGTAGATAAGGAAAAGCCGTTTTCCCTATTGCATAACATTAGAACTAAGGGGCCCTCCATGAAACTTTTGGATGCTAGATCACAGATAAGAGAAAGTCCTTTTCCACCCAGAGGATCCCTGGTCTGTGGAACTCCCTGCCACAAGAAGTGGTGACAGCCATCAGCCTTGATAGCTTTAAGAAATGATTGGACAAGTTCATGGAGAACAAGGGGGTCCATGGCTATCATGATGGACACCTAAGGATCACCTCCGGGTTGGAGAGAGAGAGGCACGAGATCTGTCAATGCCATTTGCAGGGAATCGTAAGCAGGTGAAGACATCTGCTGGGGAACACCCTGAAGCAAATGGTGAGCTGCTGTGTGTGACAGAATGCTGGACTGGATGGGCTGTGGCCTCTTCCGGCAAGGCTGTTCTTATGTTCTTCTGTCTGAAGATTTCCCCTCCGGACCAGCTTGTACTTGTCTATCTGGACACGTTCTCTCTCTCTCTCTCTCTCTTTGCTGTCTGCCAAAAAATGTGGAATGCGAGATTCCAGGGCACTCCTTCCTGGCTTCCGTGCCGAGATTTCCTGACGGGGTTGCTTCAGAAATCTCTTCTCACAGACCAGAACTTGCAGATCAAGCAGAGACCAGAACAAGATGTTTTTTTTAAAAAAGGAATGCATCTAAAAGGTCTCTCTGTTTCAGCTCAGTTTGAACCACTAGAAAGGTTTTAGGCTGATGAGCCCAGAAGTTGGGAGTTTGATTGGGACTCCATGACAGGGATTGGATTGGATGGTCTTAAGGGTCCCTTATAGTTGTGCCCATCTCAGGTTATTTATTTAAGGTCAATGACTCTTTGGTTTGTGTTTCTGGGCAGATACATCTAGAGTTGAAACTCTGAGATTTAATTTGATTTTCTTCCATTCCTCCCCCGCTCCTTGGTCACTGGTGAATCTCTTGGGCACCCTGTCTGAAAAAGCCGGCAGTTCCAGCATGTGGCTCCATGGGGCTACCTCAGGTTTGGGTTCGAATCCCTGGTGATCCAGAAATCCTTCTGTTCAGTTCCAGGGGAACCCACTTCCATAGCTTTTCCGACCTAGCAAAGAGGTTGGATGGATCAAAAGCTTTTAGTCTGTCATCCGCCAAAATATCCCAGCCGGGTATAGCTGTGGGTGAATTCTCCCTTCCATGGTCATTTCACCAAGCTCAGCCCTGAAGGAAAAGGTGGAAGAGCAATTATCATCATTAACATCATAAATAAAATGCAAGAAAGATCAAAGCTAATTGTAAGTGAAGAACCACGCATGCCGATTAAGTGGATTTTGTTTAATTTATTAAGTTCCTGCTGCCCAAGAACCAGTTTGACCTGACTTCAAAACATGTTCTGGTTTTTCAAGGCTTCTGATTAGTCTGTGAAGCTAAAATTTAGAAATTTTGTGGGCAGAAAACAGGCCAAACAAATATAACCAATCATTGGGAAAAGGCAAGGATAACCAACCAAACTCAACTCAACTGAACTCAGCCCGACTCAACTCCACTCAACTCAGTCCAACCCAACCCAGCTTATTTAATCCCAATTCCACTCAACCCAATCCAACCCAACCCAATTTAGAATCATAGAATCGTAGAGTTGGAAGAGACCTCAAGGAAGGCCATCCAGTCCAACCCCCTGCCATGCAGGAACCCCCATCACAGGACTCCCGACAGATGGCCATCCAGCCTCTGCTTAAAAACCTCCAAAGAAGGAGACTCCACCACCCTTTGTGGCAGCATATTCCACTGCTGAACAACTGTAACTGTCATGAAGTTCTTCCTGATGTTCAAATGGAATCTCTTTTCAACTCAACCCAACCCAACTCAACTCAACTCAACCCAACCCAACCCAACTCAACTCAACTCAACTCAATTCAACCAACCAACCAACCAAGGAGCCGAGGCAGATTCTAAAACCTTGTGACCTTCCTCTGTTTAGACCAACAACTCCAGCTGGCATGGAGGTCACGGGAGTTATTGGCCAACATTTGGGAAAGCCCGGACTTGCCCAGTCCTGGCTTCTCACTCATTGTTGATGTACCTTTTAAGTTACTTTCCCCCCTGGTGACCATTGATGGTCTCTTCTGGACCCCTGGTATTCCAGCAGAGCCTACAAAGCTAGCTTTTGAACAAGAAGGTTTCAGGATTTCACAATACCCATTCTACATAAACATCCCTGCACCTGTACTCCCACAAAACATACAGTTCTGTAGGCTTTTGTTATATATCTCAGCTGCTTAGGTCCAGAGGTTGGAAGTTTGATTCCCCACTGGCTGAACTAGATGATCTGTATTCTTCCAAGCTTCTGTGTGTGAGGAAGAGAAAGTGAAAGGGATTGCAGGGGGGAGAGAGAGAGAGAAAGAGAGAGAGAGAGATACAGAAGAGAACCTATATGGTGTCTTATTTGCTTCCTAGGAGGATCTGTTGACTGAGCTGCTTGTGGTGCCATGGAATGCTCACAAACATTCAAACTAATGTGGTTGAAAGTGGTTGGGAAAGACAGCTAGGGGGAAATGATGACATATCATCCTCTGTGTTGCCAATATATCATCCCCATCATGGCTGCCTCGGGCACCCTTTGTGGTGGAAACCTGAGATATTCATGGCAAAACGACCACAACCGGTTAATCCACCGCAGGCTGTCAATTCTCTTTCCTCCACTTCCAGCCTGCTGATTCGTTCCCTGTTTTCATCCAGTTGCTCATGACTGAAACATCCCTCTTAATGGATTATTGTTATAAGACGACACCGAGGCCAAACGGCAGCGCCGCCGCACATGGACTCAAATCAGCTGTTCCTTAGGATGACGCCAACATTTAGAAAAGAACTCAGATGAGAGAGAGAAAAAAGTTTTATAAGTTTATAGAAGGGCTCAGAAGAAAATCATTGTGATTTTCCTACAGGATGAGGGATTTTTTTTGATAACATACTACTGTACTTGTCTCTGTGTGTGTTGTTGTCGTTTAGTTGTTGTTGTTTTGTATTTTATGTTTCAATTATCATGATTATTTTAAGTCTGAAAGACGTATCCATTTTGGAAAAAGGTTGCCATGAACAGATTTTTATTTCATAAAAATGTTTTCACCCCACCACTCTTCTTTTAAAAGGACGCCCAAGGCAGCTGATGTCACGTCAAGGCTGCGTTTGCAAGCAAAGAGCAAATACATAAAAGAGTCAAAAGCCATTTGGTCAATAAAATAAAATAATTTTTGTTTTTTCAAGGTGGAGCAATGGACATTTATCAGTTTGGCTCGCTGCCTTTTCAGCTAGAAGGGTCACGTCCGAGGGAAGACCTGTCCCCTTGTAAGTCCCCATCTCTCGGAAATACTGTGATGGGGGTTCCTGCTTGGCAGAGGGTTGGACTGGATGGCCCTTGGAGGTCTCTTCCAATTCTTATGATTCTATGCTTCTAAGTCAGTATGTATGTGGGCTGTATCCTTGCATTGGATTCCTGGATGTGTCTACTCACATTCCCTGAAGTTGAACGCAATTTATTCCTGCAAAACGAGTTATAGAGGGTGGAATCTCAGTGTCCAAACCTCAACCTTATTGAACCTCCGGTTCCCCTCAAAACAATTTAAGCATGGGAACTGAACGTGTACACTTCCAGGGCCTTGTCTGGTTATTTTTTTAACGGCAGGCGCTTGATTAGTCAAACACTGCATGCCATTGCATGTCTGTTCCAGAAATCCTGCATCACGTTGCATGCTGTCTGAGGCCAGCCGTAGTCAAGCTGCAGATTAAATCACCCTCCTGCAGGCAAGAGGGTTTCAAAGCAGGCCTGTTAAAATGTTGTCGTGCCTGTGATTATTAAAATGCAGCAAGGCAGATGTGACAGAAAACTCCATCATAGGTTACAAGCCATGATGGAGATGTGTCATCTCCAGGCTTAAAACTGGGGTCCTTCAAGGGCCAGATGCAGGGGAGTGGGATCAGAAGACAGAAATTGAGTCTCGTGCGCTCCCAGACGCATCTGGTGGGGCCACTGTGAGATATACAGGAAGGTAGACTAGAGGGGCCTTTGGCCTGATCCAGCAGGGCTCTTCCTAGGTTCTTAGGTTCTTCTGTCCATTGAAGGCACCTCCCTGAATCCAGCTGCAAGCTTCTAGCCTTCTTTAGATGGCCAGCCCAGCTCCCAAAAGTTTAAAAACTCTTTTGTCCGGCCTGGGGTTCTTTCCCTTCCAGGAAGCTTTTAATCCACGGGACATCAGCTCCGACAGGCAAGCCAAGATGAGGGGGTCTCATTAGCTGCACAAGGAGGTTTCAACTCAAGGCACAAGATCCCCCCTCGCCGCCGCCACCGCTGCCGCATTCATTGGTGGGTGCAACGGTCTCAAACTACAGGAAAAGAGATTCCATTTGAACATTAGGAAGAACTTCTTTTTTTTCTTTTTTCCTGTTTTTCCCCTCCCCCCTTTTTCCTCCCCTCCCCAATCAGCGCCCC
Organism: Phrynocephalus guinanensis; assembly: GCA_037367245.1. Lineage (NCBI taxonomy): Eukaryota > Metazoa > Chordata > Lepidosauria > Squamata > Agamidae > Phrynocephalus > Phrynocephalus guinanensis. The sequence continues at coordinate 20,543,546 of CM074750.1, forward strand.
CCATCCGTCAATGCCTTGTTAATTATGAGCCAGAAGGGGGTGCTTAACAAACATTAGGAAGAACTTCTTGACAGAGAATGGAATAAGATGCTGCCACCAAGGAGGGTGGTGGAGTCTCCTTCTTTGGAGGTTTTTAAGCAGAGGCTGGATGGCCATCTGTCGGGAACACTGTGATGGGGGGGTTCCTGCATGGCAGGGGGTTGGACTGGATGGCCCTTGGAGGTCTCTTCCAACTCTACGATTCTATGATTCTATGGGTGGCCATTCAATGCACACAGTTCAGCATTTGTTCTTCTTTGTAGCCGTGTTCGCTGCCTCCCCCCACAACACAGGTGTTCCGCGCTTTGTTTCCCGGTGTGAAGCAGCCCTCGGCTGTCGGCCACTTGGCTGAGCACTGGGGGAAAGTCACGGAACGTCCACCAACATTTCCAAACGCTCCTCCCTCGCGGACAACGGCTTCGGCCCTTGCTCTTTCCCAGAAGAAGGGGACCCATCAGAAGAAGGGGAACCGTAACAAACCCAGAGTTGTTGCACTCAAGTCTGTTTTTATTCAACTCTCTGGAATTGGAACAACAACAACAACAACAACAAAAAGGAAACCAACCCCCCAAAGGTGCTGTGGACTGCGAGACGTAAGATCCATCCTTGTCAGCCAACATGGCCAGCTTCTAAGAACACCTTTCTCCTAACCGTACCTGTCACTCTTTCCTCCTCTAGGCCTGATCCAGACACCCACAGGGTGAGGACATGAGCTCAGTACTTTTGGTCAGCTGGAGCCTTAATTCAAACGTTTAGCTGGGCTTTGTTGATCACCAGTCAACACTTCAAACTTTAAGCACGTGACTCAATGTGGCCGGTGGGCTGAGAGACCCACCTTGGTCGGGGGGGGGGGGGTTCCCTGCCTCCAAGGAATGGAGCCAGCCACCCCCCCACCCCACCCCACCCTGGAGACTGTTCCCAGGCCGTCCTTCAAGAGCTGCTGACCCAGCAGGGGGGGCAACTTAAATGGGGAAAGAGTAAGCACCAGTGGTGGTGAACCGCCGGCCCTCCAGATGTTTTGGACCACAATTCCCACAGTCTTCTGCCATTGGCAATACGGGGTTGGAATTCTGGGGGTTGTGGTCCAAAACATCCGGAGTGGCAGGGTTCGCCACCACGGCTTAGCGCTCTGCCCTGCCGTTTTGGTTACAAGCGTCGATCGGGGCAACATTAGGAAGGATTTTTATCCACAAAGTTCTCCTATCGTAAGCTGGTTTTAATTGAAGAATAGCCCCAAGGGCCACGGGTGCACAAAGTTAAGGACAATTGTTTGTTTTCTGTTGAGTTTGCCTAATTTTGTCTTATCAAGGTTTGCATGTTTCTACAATTCAATTCTTTTTTAAAGTGTCCATCTTTGCGTTTTTCTTTTAGCCTGGGGGGTATGGATGTTTTTAAACCTCCGCTAACTTTCTTTAAAGTCCGGCTAGGAGGGGTAATCAGAACCCTGCCCGAGGATCTTGGGGCTCCGTGTCCCATCAGCCACCCGCTGCCAGTGCAGACAGTGGTTGGGGACGATGGACATTGCCAGTGGCTCCTCCATCAGGATAACCGAACCCAACAACAAGAAAAGACCAAGGGCCACCAAGGAAAACAGGTTTGGAAAATGCTTCGGGCTCAGACTACACTTCCCATTTGCCACGCCAACTGAGGGTGGGGAGGTGTCTTGAAACACAACATTGGGTAATGGGGATGCTGGGATTCCAAATTCTCTCTCTCTCTCTCTCTCTCTCTCTCTCTCTCTCTCTCTCTCTCTCTCTCTCTCACACACACACACACACACACACACAAAGATTGTCCAGGACTGCAAAGCTCCAACCCGTGATACCAACATACATACGTCCCCAAATCACACACACACACACACACACACACACACACACACACACACACACACACACAGAGGTATTCAACGTTTGTGTTCCTCCCTCCCTCATCCCCGGACTGTGCAGAAGTTAAGGCGTAAATCCTAAAATACAAAATAAACCATGTAGTAAATAGCATCGTAGATATAATGAAAACAGTCCTTTTAAAAATATACATATATTCATACGGGTGTGTGTGGGGGGGAATTCCCCACTGATCATCTTTTTGCTGGGAACATCCACGTAGACGTTTTAGGCAAGGGAGGTGTCAGAAGACCCTTCCGGAAGATCGAAAGAGATGCAGATGCTCCTGTCACTTCCTCCTCCAAAAGGACAGCCTCCCCCCCTCAAAAAAAAAGTTCAAGTCCCTGCCCGGTAGGTGAAATGGTTTGCTTCCGGTTCGCTTAACGGGAGGGGGATGCTTGCTTTGTGCCCCACGGCGTCCTTCCCGGTGCATGACAAAGGGGGGCGCTCTTTGAAGAAATCCGAGACGTAACGGACCTGGAGGAAAAAAAGGCGTGCAAGCCATGAGAAGGGAGTTTAATTCTTCAATTGGGCATCCTGGGTGGGTCCCGTGTGGTTAATCTGTGGAACTCCCTGCCACAGGAGGTGGTGATGGCATCTGGCCTGGATGCCTTCAAAGGGGGATTGGACAGATTCCTGGAGGAAAAGTCCATCCCAGGTGACAAACCATGATGGAGATGTGTGTCATCTCCAGGCTTAAAACCGGGATCCTTCAAGGACCAGAGGCAGGGGAGTGGGCTATCAGGAGACAGAGATCTAGTCTCTTGCGCTCCTAGAAACATCTGGTGGGGCCACTGTAAGATACACAGGAAGCTGGACAAGCTTTGGCCTGATCCAGCACGGCTCTTCTTGTTCTTATGTTCCCTTCCAGCTCTCCAGTTCTCCAGTTCCAGAACTACTACTACTACTACTACTACTACTACTACTACTACTACTACTACTACTACTACTACTACTATTCTTCTTCTTCTTCTTCTTCTTCTTCTTTTTCTTCTTCTTCTTCTTCTTCTTCTTCTTCTTCTTCTTCTTATTATTATTATTATTATTATTAAAATAGTCTCTGCATGAGGAAGAGGAAGAGGAAGAGAAAAGACAGGGAAAGGGGCTCAGAAGAGACCCTGTATCGTCCCCTCATTGAGAGAATGATGCCAAGGATGCCAAGGCAGACCTTGGAAGTGACATATTTTGTTTTTTTAAAAAAAAGCACAAATCCAACTAGTTACGCCTGCCCATGTTACACAATCGGGAGGATGCCTAAGGCTCGGGCGTATTCTTTCTCCACGATACGAATGTAATGATTTTCAAGTGAATGGATCGCTTACACAGCCTGTTACGCATTACTGCTTGGACTGAATCTGCATTGCCACTTGAGTTTTTCCATTTTTAGTTTTCCGTCTCTCCAAGGAGATTCCCCCCCCTTCCTTTATTTGTTGATGTACTCGTCTTCGTTTTAACATTTCCTTATTAAAGATGTAAGGTGCTTCCTTTGCAATGAACAATTCTTTTTGTCAACTGTTTTATGAAATACAGTACATTTATTTTGGCCACTTGTTCCCGAGGTCGTGAGCATCCCCGAGTGGCCGAACGGCCAGGTGGGCCACTAAAATGCAATTAAGTTGAACATGGCCTTTTAACATTTCTTGGTAACTGTTTTACATTCACTACCTACCAATTTGTATGTTGTCTTTCAAGGTTGTAAGCCCACTTGCGTCCCTTCCAAGGAGAAAGGCAGGGTAAAATATTTTAAGTAAGTAAGTAAGTAAGTAAAGTATGTACAGTGGCACCCCGACTTAAGAGCAGCTTGACATAAGAGCAATTTGACTTAAGAGCGGAAAACTGTTGGCGTTTTAACTGCCGCCTCACAAATTTTAGATATGGCCTACTCGACTTGCAATTTTTTTTTCCATTTTTTTCATTTTTAAACCTTTTTTCCAATTTTTAAGATAGGTACCCTGACTTAAGAAAACAGTGGACCCTCGTATAACGAACGGTTTGTATAACATAAAATCTGTACAACGTAAACAATTCCAGAGACGGGGAAATCTGCTGAACAGAATCGCCTGTGGGGCGAATCTGTCCAACAGAAAAACGGTCGCGATGAGGGATGACTCCGTTTTCAATACCTTCCTATGGGAAATTTGTACATAGAAAAATTTACTTAACAGAATTTCATTTAGAACAAATTAATTCCTTTATACAAGATATCACTGTAGTTTGACTTAAGAGCATGCTTTCAGAACAGATTAAATTCATAAATTGAGTTACCACTGTAAGTAAGTAAGTAAGTAAGTAAGTAAGTAAGTAAATTTGGATCTCTGGCTGCAGAGGCAGAAATTTGGGAGTTCAATTCCCCGCTTGTCTGACTCCAGCTTTGTACTTCTAATGATTATGGTTCTGGTGGTGATGATGATAATAATGATGATGCGACCTGAGGAGGGGCGGGTAACCCTTTCAGAGATGATTTTGGCCAGGGCAGGATTTGAACTCAGCTCTCTTGAGGTGCTAAGTCGTGTGTGTGTGTGTGTGGGGGGTTTCAGCCCCCCTTTGGGGCCAACCCACCGGCCGCCTCCCCCCCCCTGCTGCCTTTAGCTCTGCCCACTCACCACAAGGACGGCCACCAGCGCCCCCTGGAGGAGCCCCACCAGCACGTCGCTCCAGTGGTGCTTGTAGTCCGACACCCGGCTGTAACCCACGTAGACGGCAAAGGAGAGGAGGAAAAACTGGACCGTCGGGCGCACCAGCCGGGCTCCCCTCCCGACCAGGCGGGCCTGGATGTACAGCTGGAAGGGGGAGGAAACAAAAAAGTATGGTGGAGACCGAGAGCTGAGAATAGAGGACCCCCCCCCCAAAAAAAACCCCAAATGAAGCTTAGTTTACATCTCCAGTGGGATCCACCCACCAGGCCAGATGTTCATCCCTCTACCGAGGTGTGGGGGGGTCCTCCTGACCGTGGCTCCCCAGATGTTCTCGGACGACAGCTCCCAGAAGCCTTTGCCACCAGCTGGGCCAGTCAGCGGGATTTCTGGAAGTAGTAGTTCAAATACATCTGGACACCTAAGGCCAAGCCGGACAGCAAGGGCTCTAACTAGGAGCCATTTTCCAGAGTATCCAGGAGAGAAAAAAGCCCATCTCAACCCTGTTATTTGAATTAAAAAGGTCGCAAATTAAAATCTGGGTGTTTCTAATCCCCCTTGATTTTCATTCTGTAGCCTGAACTCAAAACTAAAGTGAGTGTCTCGTCCTCATGGTTTCTAAACCAAGGTAGCGAGCAGGCCAAGCAGCTCAGTGACAGAAATCCACATTATTTCATCGGAAAATAAGCTTTCTTTTCTTTTCTTTATAGAGACTCCAAACACTTTGAAAGAAAAAAAGAAAAAGAAAAAGGAACTTACCGCTAGGAACATCATGCAGTACATTCCGAATGAAGAATGTCCGGAATAGAAAGATAACCTAGAAAAGAGGCATGGGGAGGGGAGAATAATAAATAAATTCACACACACACAACCCCCCCCCCATGCTGAAAAACACAATGTTATTTTAATCATGAACACTGAACAAAGCATGGTCTCTGGCGCCATCAAGTGGCTACTTCTGGCAACTTCATCATTAAAAATAAATCGAAGGATTTTTTTCTTTCAATATTTTTTTACATATTTTCAAGGGTCCTCAAACTTTTTAAAGACGGGGGCGGTTCACTGTCCCTCAGAACTGTTGGAGGCCAGGCGGCGGCAGCCGCGGAGGGGGTGGGGGAACCAAGTGGGAGGGTTGGGTGTGCCTGCCGGGATTTCTGCAATTGGTCCCATGGAGGTGGGGAAGCAGGGGAGCCCCCCCCCATTTTAAACTGCCCTGCGAGGAGGCTGGCTGGTTGGCTGGCTGACTTTCAAAGCGTTGTGGGTGTGTGTGGGGGGCTGAAATTACGACGCGGGCCGGATTCAGGGCCCTAGGGGACCATATCCGGCCCACAGACCGTAGTTTGAGGACCCCTGCATTATTTGAATCAGTAGATACTCCTCTTGCGGAGAAGACGGTCCTACTGTGCAAAGGTGTAAAATACCCTGTTTCCCTGAAAATAAGACATCCCCCGAAAATAAGACCTACTTACAGTTTTGCCTCTCACTGAATTATAAGGCATTGCCCCCCCCCCCCGAAAATAAGGTCTCCCCGATAATAAGATAACAATAAATGTGTACTGTATTCTTCTTCATGGAAAAATAAGACATCCCCTGAAAATAAGACCTAGCGCATCTTTGGGCGCAAAAATTAATATAAGACGCTGCCTTATTTTCGGGAAAACACAGTATGAGAAAAGGAAACGTCTCATTTCGGGGTGTTCTGAGCTTCGAACACACAAGGGGTAAGAGAAAGTGAGGGGAGGGGATTGTCGCTTCCTATAAAATGCAAACAACAGAATCGTGGCCTCAAAAGGGATCTTTAGAGGTCATCCAGTCCACCCCCCACCCCCGGGTGAAAAGAAGGGTCTCACGCTGCGGAACGAAGCAATTATTCTTGGCAGCTGAAAACCAACTGTAAATCAGTTCCCGGGGGGGGGGGGGAGTTGCCAGGAACCTGATACGATTCTAGGGTTTCACGCATAGAAGGTCCTGGGTTCGGTTCACACCTGCGCGACAGGCCCGCCCAGCCCTTGGTTTTTCGGTCCCCGTCCACCTTTTACCTGGATTCTGTGACATTCTTCGTGTGGCCTTGGCACAACCCTTCCAACTGGACGTAGGTGGAGCAGTTGACCTTGGCCCAGTCGGGCTGGCACACGGCGAGGAAATTGGGGCGCAGGCGCCCGACCATGTACTTGGCCAGGTCCGTCAGTGACTGGCTGACGGCGGCCCCGAACAGGAAGGTCCCCACGACCTTGTAGAGGGCCGCCAGGTAGTTGTTGAACTCCGACCGGGAGTACAGCCGCTTCTTATAGACCAGGTAAGCCTCTCCTGCCGAGATCTACGGAGGGAATAAAAGAAGGGTTCAGAGGAGGTGCAAGCCGTGAGACCTTTGGCAGGAGGTTCACAGACCCTTGATGTCACGCTCCTTCTCTGCACGGGGGTCGTCCGGTGAGGGTAGAAGGTAGGGCCTTTTTAGTGGCTGCTCCTCCCCCCCCCGACTTACAATGATGACGGTGCAGGGAATGGTCACGCCCGCCATCACTCCGTGCGTGATGGTGTCCGGCTTGTACGGATAGCGGATGGAGTTGTCGCCGCAGTAGAAGCCCCGTTTGTACGGGGAGTTCACCAGCGTCAGGACGATGAAAGGCAGAGAGGCTGCAACGAAAGAGAAATCCTTTGTTTGTGACGTGTAAAAAAATAATAATCTGTCCCTCATCCCTTGCGTCTGTCTTGCTCGGTCCTGTCCAAATTATTTCCAAGGCAATGGCTGGCAAACTTTTGTTTTATTTATCTGTTTAAAATGTTTTTACCCAGCTGTTCTCCTTAAAAGGACCTGGGGGGGGATACATGATTTATAGACAATATTTAGAAGCTAAAAGAAAAAAGAAAAAAAGAAAAAAGAATCAACTAGGTTTCAGTATAACCCCCATATTCTTTGTGGATTGGTTCTAGGCACACCATAGAAACGAAAAACCATGGATAATACCGATAATAGATAGATAGATAGATAGATAGATAGATAGATAGACAGACAGACAGACAGACAGACAGACAGACAGACAGACAGACATAAGGAAGGAAGGAAGGAAGGAAGGAATAGATAGAGACAGACAGATAGGAAATAAGGAAGGAATAGATAGATAGATAGATAGATAGATAGATAGATAGATAGATAGATAGATAGATAGATAGCATGGTAAAAAAACACATTCTTTCTCACATGCATTACTACAAATGGCCATTAGAGGGCGACAGAGACCATGCCATGTATGTTCATAGCATGATCTCTGGCTCCCTCCAGTGGTCCGTTCTGACAATACACATGAAAACATCCCTTTTTTCCTTCTAATATTTTTAATATTTCTTGACCTTGGTTGGTGTTCTCAGGGACACAGGGCTCCTATTGTATTAAAAATGGTAAATAAAACCAATACTAAAAACATTTAAAACCACAGAGCACGACAAACTGATCTGAAAGCTTTTTCCAAACATGGCCAGGAAAACGGCAGATGGATAGCACAAGGCGTTGCCTGTCCTTTAGGCCAGTGACTCCTGCTGAGAAAACAGAGTGAAACTCCTCGGAAGGCAAGTAGAATTTTACAGTTGAGAATTTAGGCAGATATTTGGGCGAAAGGGGAAGGGACTTCTTATTTTAGGGTTGTTATACGGTCTCCAAACAGCATCCACTGGACGTTGCTCTACTCCTCCCTAAGACCAGCCAGTGGGGTGGTGTAGCCTATCAGTTTGATCTGGGAAGACTCAGGTAGGTGTCCTACCCCATAGGGGTGTTGTGCAGGGGCAGTGAAAGAATACAGAGAGAGAAGCCACCCGTCTTGCACTGAACTCTTTGGAGGAATTAAATGAAGCCAAAAAAAATACAGTAGGACCCCTCATCCATTGATTCATTATCCACTGATTCATTTATCCACAGTTGGCAGAGGAAAAATAAATGAATAATTCAGCAGCTGCAAAGCAAGCTACTGTCACAAAGAGCAGCTGTAAAGCAAGCTACTGTCATAAAACAGCACCCGTAAAGCAAGCTACTGTTGCAAAACAGCAGCTGTAAAGCAAGCTACTGTTGCAAAACAGCAGCTGTAAAGCAAGTTACTATCAGAAAACAGCAGTTTTGGGGACATTTTGGTGTTCTTTCTTATCCACGGTTTTCATTATCCATGGGAAGGCTTGGAACCAATCCCCAGCAGATATTGGGGTCCTACTGTAACTGTATAAATAAACTGTCTTCAGCAACTGTTGATTTGATATCAAATCACCTATGAGTTCTGGATGCCACTGCATGTTCGAATAATTTATTCTGTATACTGTCGTTTCTTGTGAAAAAACAAACCAAACAGATACCCAATGATCTTTGACCCCCGTTGCCTTGGTTTCCTTCCTTGTCTGTTCAGTTTCTAGCATTGCACCCTTTAATTGTCATGAGGACTAGTAAAAAGCAAGATTTATTTCTGGGGTTTGGAGGGAGGGGGTGGGCTCGCGCAACGGCACGAGCCTACGGAAGACACAGGCCCCCGAGACGTGTCAGAATGTGGTCTTCTCCCTCGAATCCGTCACTTTTCCTGGCTTCAAGGCGTTAGGCTTGAATCAGGAAACCCTGAATACCAGCCAAGATCAACGGAGCGGTTCCCACCCATTTTGGTGAACTTTCACCCGAGCTTTTTGTGTTGTTTCCCTACTTGGTGCCTTTGCCAAAAGTGGCCCGACCGGTTTGGTGCAGGAGGAGGAGGAAGAGGAGGAGGGAATGAATTGCAGTGTTTTATGTGAGTTCCTTCAGCAGAAAAATTCACTTTCTATTTGTAGGGCGTGGTAATTACCTAGACAGTTCCAGCGTTCCAGCGCTGAGTCGGGAGGGTAGGAGACCCAGCCTTGATCCCTAACATTTGGTTCAGACACACACTGAGAAGGAAAGGGAATCCATCCTTGATGGGTTGACTTTCTACTTGCAGGGAATCCACACCAACGCAGGTGCAAGGGAGCATTTAAAAAAGCAACGTCGCCGTTTTCCATTCCCTCTGTCGGTCTGTTTCCTCATATTAGAGAGGATACCGAGGGAGAACCCAAAAAGAAAGCCACATTTAAAAGATAAAAATTTATTTCAGTGCAAACTTGTGGGGATCATTTTTAGGGTTGGGGGGTTGCATTCAGGATTGTTAAAAAAAACTCCCATTAAAAGGCAACTATTTTAACAGCTTTTGAATAACCACAAAGTCAAAAAAGTTCCTTTAAAAACTGTAACTATTCCCAGTAACTAAATACCAAGGAGTGGCTTGGAATTATTATTACTGGACCTGTAACTACCGCTAACTACTTTTAAAAAGGAACTTTCCAAGCTCTGTTTCCCTATCCCCCAACACAGTCTGGCTTGGGGGCGGGGGAGTCCTTCTAAAGGGATGAGATTCAAACTCCAGCCCCTGAACAGCACAACTACAAGGATGATGGGGGTTGTAGTCCTAGATATTGAAGGCTGCTAGGCTGGGGAACTGGACTAATTGTATGGGTATGTGTGTGTGTTTGAGAGAGAGAGAGAGAGAGAGAGAGAGAGAGAGAGAGAGAGAAAGGGGCAGAGACTCGACTGGGGGAAGTTTCTTGGTTGCTACTACAACTACAACTTCCATAATCCCTGCCTAAAATTCTGGGAGTTGTAGTCCATAAATGCTGTTTCTTTTGTGCTTTCAGGTGCTGACCCCATGAATGCGTGTTCTCTGAAGTATCCTGTGCTCATTGCACTGTCCAGCTCTTCTAAACGCTAGCCCGTGGGTTCCTTTCGGGAGTTGTTCCATCTTGTATTGGAAGCCTCCTCTTTCCCTACTGCCTTTCGCCTTTCCCAGTATGATACATCCTGTCCCTAAATAAACTTCCTTAAACTCTGATAAACACACACACATACATAAGAGGAGGCGGCAGACCTCAAATTAGGAGCCATTTTTGGGCTGTCAATTCGACTTTAATCTGTCCCCAAACTAAAAATAGAGGTGACCCACAGGCGGGTCAGCCCCAAACCGCCAGGTCTGCCGTCACTGTCCACCGGTGGTCGCACCAGATTTAGGTGCCGAGGGACGAGAAAAGGGAGGTAGATCCCGGGAAGGAGCCTTGCCGTGACGAAAATTAAAACCTTGGAGGCCTTTTTTAAAAGGCACTTTTTAAAATTACGGAGTCATAGGTGGCTATTTTAACCATGCTGCCTCGGTGGTCTTTCCTCCAGAGCGGAGAGGTCACTGGATTGTTTGGGAGGGATATAAATAGGATTTATTTATTTTTTGGAAAAGGAAAACAGAGGGAAAACGTCACGGACCCGAAAACAAAAAGCGCTCTATTATCTTTCTTTATTTGGGCCCACGGGGGTGCTAAAATAAACCCAGGGCACAACATCAATGGACAATTAAAGGCTGCAAGAGAGGAAGCAGAATGGGAAGGATTATATATATATATATATATATATATATATATATATATATATATATATATATATATATAGTCCAGATGGCTCATTAAGTAACAGGAGGTGGTAATATTTCTAGAAGGAAAGAAAACGGAAGAAAGTCGAGCAGCACAAACCAGCTCCGTGTTCAGCCTTTAAAAACTTCTACATTCGATTGTTGGGTGAAGTGGAGAGAAGGGTTATGGGCGAAGGATCGGAATGGCATCTAATCTGGGTTAAAGTCCTGATGGTGCCATTTGGAGGGGACCCAGGCTCGGGCCTTGTCTGTATCTGCTCCCAGGCGTTGGAACTCCCTGCCACTGGAGGCCAGGCAAAAAAATCAATTGTTGTGCCTTCTTGCCTTAGAACACTACTCGTTAGGGTTCCACTCAAGTAAGTTACTGTTATTGTTCCAATTTCCAAAAGGAGCTCTTTTCTGTCTCGTTATTTGGAAGCAATTAAGAGCTACTGGAATTATGCTGCACAGATACACAACTGGGTCACACCAAAATTGCGACTGATTGTTGTGCAAACATAGGCCCTTTGTACACGACCCCTAAACTCCGCCGCAAATGGCTCCCAGCTCCGGAGCTTAAAATTGTTTCCCCACCAGCTCCGGAGTTTACAGATAATTAAGTGCGACCAAGCCCACCTAAGTGCGTCCCAGCGCACTTTTCAGGTACCTGCTCTCTGGAGGTGAAAATTCCTGATGCGGATATAACGTAGTGACTGCCCGGCTCTCCTTGCTTCTGTTTGTTCTTTTTTTGCCCCCCACCCCTTTAAGAGATCTGAATGCCGTGCCTGGACGGCAGAACGGAGGTGAGCGGCATTCTTTTCTTCCTTTTTTTCTCCCTCCCCTCACGCAGCCAGCAGCCAGGAAGTGCGGAGGGGGTGGGAACACAGGAACAGCGACAAACCCCTAAAATCTCTGTTCCGAATTTAAGTGGCCAGCGGATCTTAGGGGTCGTGTGAAAAGGCCCACACCTACAGAACACACGGGCTTAGTTCTGTGTCCAAACACAGAAGTAACAGTCAGGGGGAAAATGCAATTATAATAGGGTATCTCTTTACCCATGCAAAACTAGACTATCGGTGATCACCCATATGCTTTTGTTTAAATGGCTGCACGGCTCCAAACCTCTTCTTTACCCATGTGCTCTTATGCACGAGGATTCTAGTTACTTCCAGTTACTTCCGGAAAAAGGAGCAGATGCTGTACCTTTTTATTAAAACGCTAGCACGAGCTGTTGGCTTGTGATGAGGAACACACCATGGCAACATTGTCCGTAGGTATACAAACAACGACAGTGATGAGTATGGTTCCAAAACAAGTTACCTCTGGATGCATTACAATTAAAACTCAACTTCAGTTGCGCCTGGAATTTGGCAAAAAGGAATTCACTACACGTAACTGGTCATTTGTAAAGATTCGCGCCCGAGCTCTCTCCTATAAGACCTTTGGACAGGTAGATATACTTCCATCACAATCCTGTCAGAAGGGCGTACGGAACAACACAGCTAGACTCAGAAGTGTGAGGTTGTTTCTTGAACTTCTTAGGAGAAGGGGGACATTTGGGGGGGGGGAGACCAATGGGAGACAATTAGAGATTTCAAAGAAAATTAAATGGTCCCGCTGGACCGGATTGAGCCCGACAGCCGCCAAGGGCCTGACTCCAATCTCAAGGACAAGAAAAACAGGAAATGCAAAGGTTAAGAAAGTCCCTCTTGGAGTGTTGCAAGGGAACTTTCTCTTGAGTCTACAAAAAAAAGAGAGCCCTCGCGACCAACCGAGGCAAGGCACCATCCAGATCGAACTGTCTTTCTGCCCCAAAAGCTAGTGAATAGCTTCATCTGATCACCGTTGGAGGGAAGGAAGCGAGGAGACAGAAGGGTCAGCAAATGGCGACCAGCTCACACAAAATCCTAGATCCAAGGGAATCTTCCCTCCTCTCACCCTGCTGGAGTCCATGGCTTTTCGACTTTCGTCAGCAGACACCAGACTGCAGTGCCAGCCGGTCCCATGGGGGCGTAGAAGTGGTCAAACAGAGACGCCTAGGAGTGGAAGTATATACTAGAACAGTGGTTCTCCACCGGTGGGTCCCCAGATGTTCCTGGACCGCAACTCCCAGAAGTCTTCACCCACTCACTGAGCTGGCCAGGATTTCTGGGAGTTGCAGTTCCAGGAACATCTGGGGAACCCACAGATTGAGAAACCACTGGACTAGAACAACCAACCTACAGGTTTTAAGAAAAAGTGGGAGATGTACGGATCGTAGCAGATGAGGGCAAGGGTCTCTCGTAAAAGGTGCGGAGGCCACATTGAAGTGAGCAGGGTCATTCCTGCAAAGAGCTGGGGCTGCCTTAGAAGAGGCATCCCGTGCTGGGTTTTGCGCGAGACACCAACAAGGCTTGGCGTAATCTCAGGAAAGGCATCCTTTCTGTGTAAGGTACGACCCGCACGAGTCAGTCCTCTTAGAAAGAGGCATTCTGTGGGTAAGGAGGCAGGCAGGTCTGAGAAAGAGTGCCGTCTTTTAGAGGAGGCATCTTTTCTGGGTCAGGTTATCATGCGAGACACTAGGAAGAATTGAACCCGGTGCAGCCAATACTCTGCTCGCAAACTGGGGTTCAATGCCAGGTAGCTGGCTCCAGGTTCAATCTGCCTCCCATCCTTACGAGATGGGTAAAAATGGACACCCAATTCACCATTAGGAAGGACTTCATGATGGTTAGAGCTGTCCGGCAGTGGAATAAGATGCTGCCCCAAAGGAGGGTGGTGGAGTCTCCTTCTTTGGAGGTTTTTAAGCAGAGGCTGGATGGCCATCTGTCAGGAGTACTTATCTGATGGGGGGGGGTTCCTGCATGGCAGGGGGTTGGACTGGATGGCCCTTGGAGGTCTCTTCCAACTCTAGGATTCTATGATCAACTGCTTGGAGAGTCCTTTAAGGGCAATGGGACAACCTAGAAGTCGGCGTCATTCAACCATCCTTCCTTCTAAGGTTGGGTTTGATGCTTTTAAATTTCTCTCTATTTTTCTGCTTTTCACTTTCCATGTTGCCTTGTAAGCGTGTAAGCCCCCTTGGGCCCTTCTGAAGGGGATAGGCGAAGTAAAAATACTTTAAATCCACAAATACCTCTCTATGCAATTGGTGCTCCCCTGGTGCCGAAAGGGATTTAGCATTTGTCCTCATTTTTGTTATGTTTGCACCAGGCCTTTTGTCTTGGTCCTCCTTTTACCGGCCTCGGTTTTTTTACACCAATCACGCTTTCTCCTATGAAAAGCCACACACGCCTACAACCGAATCGAAGAATTCCCTACAAAACCATGCGTAAAAGGAGGTGTGTGTGTGTGGGGGGGGGGAAACCAGTTTGAGCACATCTTTCATTGATCAGCTCGAGGTATTCCGAGTGCCAGCCTATACTTTCCCAGCCCACACATCTTGGGATATTACTTACAGCGAAAACACTCCGGTTTCTTCTTCCGGATGGCACACATCCCATCTGCTTAACGTCTCAAGGAGACATTTGATGCAAAAGTTCCAACCACAGACGAACGCCCCTTCCAGAACCGCAAAGAAAAAAACAAGACCCCTTCCGAGAGTGGTTTCCAACAGGATTTGCACAACACGGCTTAAGCATGCCTCGCGGTGGATTCTGCCGGTTAAGGCTGATGGGATTTGTAGTGGGAACACGCGACAAAGGGGGGGAGTGCGCCTGTGAAGGATCTCTCCACAAACAAGGACCCTGCCTCGGGCAGGTCGATGAGCAGAGTGCGGAAACGGAGGCCACACTGTGGGATCAATGCCCCAGGACAGTGGTGGCAAATCTTCAGCACGCCAGATGTTTTGAACCACAACTCCCAGAATTCCAAGCCTGTATTTGCCAAGGACAAAGGACGGTTGGACTTGTGGTCCAAAGCATCTGGAGTGCCAAAGGTTCGCCCTAGGAAGATAGACTGCTCCAGATCATGAAGGTTCCACTTTTTCCTTGCAGTTTATGGGCACCCAAAGAACTAATGAAATGGGATCAAGCGTTGACACCTCCCCCCCCACACACACAACAGGCCTCTGCAAATGGTATAAAGAACCCCCAAGTCTTCCTGGGGAAACACAACACACAAAACACACTGCAAGCAGTCAAACGGAGAGTGCTAAGAAAGATGAGAGCAATGCATTCAGCACTTCAAACTCTTAAATGCACCCATCAGGGGAAATTTACACAATTGGCCATCAGTTTTAAAAAAAAAGACCCAAGATTTTTTTGCACCCAAAGAAGCAGTTTTTTACACAAAACATCGTGCTTGCGAAGGCACAAAACCATGCTAAATATATAACTAAATATATTATAAATAAATAAAAATTAAAAATCCATCCTGCCGAAGGCTCTCTCAACCATATGACTACAAGGGGAAATACCTTTCGACGTTGCTGCCGCCAGCCCCGAATTCCAGGCGAAATCCCAAAACACAAGACAAAAGAAAAAGACAAACATGGGAGGCACCTCCCATACTAAGGATTTTGAAAGAGGAACCCGGACAACCACCTCGAGCAGATCTCCTTTGAGTCGTTATTCCTTGCCTCGAGCCGCGGGTTGGATTGGATGGCCTCATGGGAAACCCCTCCCCACTTTGCGATTGTAAGATTCTATGAAAGATCTCTGGGACCTGTGCAAATAATAAGTTTGTGTACTGTTTGTTTTCTATTGAGTTTGTCTATTTTGGTCTTTTTTTTAGGTTTCTTTTTATTATTATTATTTATTACATATTCCTTTTGGATGCAAATAAATAATAAAGCAAAGCAGAAGCAAAGTGTTCTGTTTATATACTGCCCCATACCACTTCAAGTGGTCTCTGGGCGGTTAACAGTTTTAATTACAGTAATGCAGGCTACACATTGCCCCCCTCCCCCAGCAAGCTGGGTATTCATTTTACCGACCTCGGAAGGATGGAAGGTTGAGTCAACCTTGAGCCGGCTACCTGGGATTGAACCCCAGGTTGTGAGCACAGTTTTACCTGCAGGACAGGTATTGAACCACTGCACCACAGGGCTCCTAATAATAATAATTTTAAAAGGTGCTGCACATGTTTGGTCTTTTTTGATCTGTTTCTTTGTATGTTGGCTGGGATTTTTGTGACAGCTAACACAGCCCCCCCCCCCCCCGCAAAAAGCTCAGACGCATTAAAAAAAAGATGACAGCGAACATCAATTTAACTTGCATTTCCACAAAACTTCACAACACAATCATTAAACACACAATTCAGGAGGTTCTAATCACAAATCATTGGGTACAGGACTGAACCCTTAAAAAAAAACAATCATCTCAGCACGTGTCTGTTTCAAAGCAAATTCTACTAATTTCATTTGGAATTAAAATCTTCAGGTAAAGACAGGATTTGAGCCTTAGTGGACCATACTTGGGTGTTTAAATGTTTCTTTTTTTAAATCTTAGTATTATTTTCTGTGTCGGGTGTTTTTACAATAGTGGAGTTCAAGCTTTTCGAAGAGACTGACACAAGAAAAATAGAATAGAAAAATTCTACCCAAACGGGAAGAATCTGGTTCTGTATTCCATGCTTTGAGCAAAGAAATTGTTCTGTCCCGTTGTTTTCTACGGCGCAAAATAAAAGCAAAACAGAACGAAACCAAAATCTCCCACAGAGCATGGAATACAGAACCAAATGCGTCTCGTTTTGCTTTTATTCTGTGCCGTTTAAAACAGAACACAAAAAATTCCTTGCATGATGCATGGCACACAGAACCAAATTGTCCTCGCATTGGCAGAAATGGTCCTTTTATTCACGCATCCATCTCTCCCCCTCTTTCTCTCTCGGAGCAAAAAAGAAGACAGGGAAGAATCATAGAATCATAGAGTTGGAAGAGACCTCCAAGGGCCATCTAGTCCAACCCCCTGCCATGCAGGAACCCCCATCACAGGACTCCCGACAGGTGGCCATCCAGCCTCTGCTTAAAAACCTCCAAAGGAGGAGACCAAGTGGAATTTTTTACAAGCTTGACTCCTGCTACAGTAAAAAGCACCAAACACAGAAAGTGTTTGGGGCATAAGAAGGAATCCAGTATACATTGTATAACTGTTCGTGTTTGTTTGTGGAGTTATTTATACAGAGTAGCCTTATTTTTATTTATTTATTTATTTATTATTGGACTTATATACCGCCCGTCTTCCCAAAGGAACTAGATGGTGCAGCATATAAGTCCAATAAATAGATAAATTAAATAAATAAGGGGGGGGAAATAACCTTTTAAAAATGGCCTATGCTACAGGTGGTCTGCCGACTGGCTTTTCAAAGGGGCAGAAGTTTTTATTTATTGACCCAGCCCTACCAGGAACAGGTGGGGTCCACTGGTTGTGTGTACCTTGGAGAGTCATAAACTCACCATTCCTGCTCAGTGGGCAAAGGTCATCAGACAACCTTGATAAACCTCCTTTCCCATAACGGGCAACCGTTCCTGGGTCCGGCCTGCTGCGCGCATCAGTTCCTTCCCATGTAAATCTCTTTTTATTTTTTATTTTTAAATTCTGCCTTTTAATGTCCGGCCTGGAACTCCCGATTCAACATCTGCAACTTGTTGTTGTAAGTTGCAAGGATGTGGTCTGCTCCCACACTTGGGTTATCCCCATAAGACTTTCAGATGAACTATATTTAGGTGAATGGTAGAATGAAATAGGGAATATTGCTTTAAATGATAAATCGACATGTGCTTTAAAGATTTAAAAAGGAGAGTTAAAAAGAAGCATTTCTATGTGATTTGGGGGGCAGATTTATTGAATGTGTTCTTTTAAGACATAAGGATAAAGAACCTAAGAACCTAAGAAGAGCCCTGCTGGATCAGGCCAAAGGCCCATCTAGTCCAGCTTCCTGGATCTCACAGTGGCCCCACCAGATGCCTCTGGGAGCGCACGAGACTCGATCTCTGTCTCCTGATAATCCACTCCCCCCTGCCTCTGGCCCTTGAAGGACCCCGGTTTTAAGCCTGGAGATGACACATCTCCATCATGGTTTGTCACCCGGGATGGACTTTTCCTCCAGAAATATGTCCAATCCCCCTTTGAAGGCATCCTGGCCAGAGGCCATCCCCACCTCCTGGGCAGGGAGTTCCACAGACTAAAACATGCTGGGTTTAAAAAATTACTTAGTCTGTTCTTACTCTCCCAGCCCTCAGTTTGAGTGGATGTCCCCCTACTTCTGGTATTTTGTGAAAGGCAGAAGAGCATCCCTCTATCCACTTTACTTCCACACAACAATCAGTTATGTTCTGGACGGGAGGATAATGAATGAAAATAAGAAGAAGGGTCTCGCAGGTGAAGGGGTGCACTGTGGTTGATGTTCCGTGTTCTTTGTCGTTTGAATTTTGTTTTTGCTTTTTGTATTATTTTATAAATAAAATAATTTATTGGGGGAAAAGAAGCAACGCAGATAAGTGAAGCTAGCAGATGGAGGCAAACAGATTTTCCTGGAATCACTGCAATGTTGAAAAATCTTACTTTTTGATGAATTTTGATACAATAGTTTTACTCAGGCATTCACTTTTTATTGGGATAAATGCCAGCTATGCTGAACACAGGCGTCTCCGATTGTGCGGTCCCACAAATGATCATTATGCAAGGAAGGAAGGAAGGAAGGAAGGAAGGAAGGAAGGAAGGAAGGACAAGAACAAGAACAGGCTGCACAAATCTCCTGCCAACAGCCAAGATTCCACTAAGACGCCACCAAGAGTCCCTTTTATTTTGGTGAATTATGTTACAATGAACCATGGAACTGTAGCACAAATAAACAAAACAAAAAGAACCCAAAACAAAGCAAAACAAACAAAAATCACAACCACCAGCAGGTAATTTCCTATTGTCCTAGCTGAAACCATGGTTTGTTGTTACATCTGAACCTAGAACCATGGTTTGTTGCCTCTTCTGGCTTGTTTCCCCCCTTTCCTGACCTCAAACAAGAGCTGAGAGAGAAGTAAAACAGAAATGAAGGAAAGGCAACTGTGACTTGGTTTCATCATCTGCTAACAATGTAGCCTAAAGCAGTAATCCATAATCAACGTGCATCATGGCTAACGTAAACCATGGTCTAATGTGACACATTAAACACAGCCAATGACTTTTAAAAAACCCTTCACTGTGGATTCCCAGCACTGGCAAGGAGCTGATGACCCCAGGGCACCCTTCCAGGTCTACAACTCTACAAATCCATGGTCCTACTACACAATCCTACTGCTGACCCCAATTATGTGAAGTCCCACCGCTGACACCAATCTCGTGACTGGTGTTGCTTCTCTGCAACCTTGTTATCCATCAACATCTGCTTGTGGAATAATGAAAATTGTGCAGAAACACAAACATGATTTGCAGTGAGGTCCTGGGTTCAAATTTGTAAATTTTGTAAATACTTTCTTCTCTATGGGGAGTTAAGAAATTCAGAGAAGTCGTACCACACAGCCTTTTCAAAGTCTCTTTAACTCAATAAATTACACCTACATTTGGCAACACCGAACTTGAAGGACTCAAAAACATCCCCTTCTTAAAAATATGTTGGTGTTACACCCAAATTATTATCCAGTTCTGCTATTTTGATCTAAAACCCAGTATACCAATACAAATGTATAGGCAGAGATGCGTAGCAAAATTGCACAGGGCGTGAAATATTTAAAGTGTCATTATAATTATTTCAGCGGCAACATGCCCCAAAGGAGTTAACTAGTGTGAAAGTTTCCATTGGAAAAGGAACTCTTTCATTTTAAAAAGTAACTGTTGTTACTTCTCAGTTACTTTTAAAACAGGCGTCGTGACAAGGGAAGCTTTTTGATGGCAAGACAAGATGCCTAAACAGTGAGGCCACCTGCCTGTAACTCTAGAAGCAGCTTTGGCAGCAAGCGATTGATAATAAAAGTAACTCTGATAGCAAGGCTGTGTAACTGTGAAAGTAACTAGGAACTGTTTCAGTTCTCCCACAAAAAGGAATTAAGTTCCTTTTTATTACATTATGATCCTAAACCTAATTGTGTCTTCTTTGTTGACAGATTCTTGCAGTTGTTTGTCAGTTGCTAGTTCCAAGGTGTGGAAGCCATTCAGCGCAATCTGGAATAAGCAGTGGAAAATCTCCGTGCAACCCCTAAATTCAGAATAATTATTTTTTAACCAGAGCCAACATCTTATCGATTCTTGGTAGCGTCCAGCCGTTTGGCCCGTAAAAGACCACACCGACCTAAACTGGCATACGTCAGGCTGCGTGGGGTAGTGGTTAGAGTACCCTGCAAAGAAACCCAGGTCTGAATCCGGGGCCTACCTTGCAGAATGGTTGTGGAGATCAAGGGGAAGGGGAAGGTTATTTGCCGTTAGAGGCCCCCCTAAGACTCCCGTAGAAAAAGCTACGCAGAAATATAACAAATAAATAAAGATCATGGGACCGATCTACAGGCATCCGTCAGGAAGATCCAGATTCAAATCTTGCACCAGCCATGCGACTCTCTGTCCGGAACCCTTGGACGCTCTCCGAGGCATAATGCTGGCCTACCGTACAGGGCTATTGTGATTCCCCCCCCCCGGGTCTCCTTGAGAAGGGGTGGTCTGGATGGTCGCAAGGGTCCCTCCCCTGAGCATCATCACGGCCACCATCCTTGGAGTAAAACCAATGGAACTTCCTTTGGGGTTCTGAGTTCAAATCTCACCCTTGGCCGAGCATAAAGGTTGTAAATATTTTTTTTGTGGGGTGTGACCCCTTCCTCCTGTTTGGATGACAGGCCAACCCCTCCTCCCGATGGGGTGGCCAGAGAACAAACAAACGAAGGGGGGAAGCAGAGTTGAACTGGTCCCAGTCCATCCAACTGGGAGGACTGGCCCCATCATGGTCTCTTCCTCTCCCCCCCCCTCACACAGCTGGTCTCAATCAAGATCCGGGGCAGTCAAGGAGAAGGTGACGTCTGAGGCTGAGAAACGGCACAAATTAGGAAAATATGCGCTTTGGGGTTGGGGTGGGTAATGGAAACAATGGCTTTTCTCCTCAAAAATCCAAATTAAGTTCAAAGGCAAGCTGCCCAGGAATGAAAAATGGGTGGGAGAGAGAACTGGTATCATAACCAAGGGGGAAAAAAGGGGGGGGGAGAGACTTACGGACCCAAGGGGCAAATTTTGATTTCCTTCCACCTCAAAACGGATCTCCAACAAGGGGCCAAGCTGGGTCCCCCAGAAACCGCCACCCCATACATTTTGTGGGTCTCGGGAATTCAGTGGGGGGAAAGATCTGGCAAGTGGGGGGTGGGGGGGAAGAGGGGGAGAATCCAGAGAACAGATCACCCACCCCTCCAAAAAGTTGTCGGACAGTTGGACAAAATAACACCCGGCCTTCTTTTTTTGAGGTTTCTGCCTGGTGTTGTTGTTGTTGTTGTTGTTGTTGTTTATTTAGGGAACCCCTATCAGTTGCAGTTGCACAAATGGGGTCTTTGGGGAGAAAAGGGGGAGCCCTGCTTTCCCCCCTCCCCTTCTTTTAAACCAAAAGCCAAATGGAGGAGATGAGAAGTAATTCTATAAATAACAAGAGGCAGGTAGGCAGGCAGGCAGGCAAACAAGCAAGCAGATAGATAGATAGATAGATAGATAGATAGATAGATAGATAGATAGATAGATAGATAGATAGATAGATAGATAGATAGATAGATAAGAAGGAAGGGATAGATAGAGAGACATATAGAAGAATTAGATAGAAAGAAAATAAGGAAGGAATAGATAGATAGACAGACAGACATATGGAAGAGATAGATAGATAGATAGATAGATAGATAGATAGATAGATAGATAGATAGATAGATAGATAGATAGATAGGAAAGAAAGAAGAGAGAGAGGAAGGAAGGAAGGAAGGAAGGAAGGAAGGAAGGAAGGAAGGAAGAAGAGACAGACAGACATAGGAAATAAGGAGGGAATGGATGGATAGATAGATAGATAGATAGATAGATAGATAGATAGATAGATAGATAGATAGATAGATAGATAAGAAGGAAGGGATAGATAGAGAGACATATAGAAGAATTAGATAGAAAGAAAATAAGGAAGGAATAGATAGATAGACAGACAGACATATGGAAGAGATAGATAGATAGATAGATAGATAGATAGATAGATAGATAGATAGATAGATAGATAGATAGATAGATAGATAGATAGGAAAGAAAGAAGAGAGAGAGGAAGGAAGGAAGGAAGGAAGGAAGGAAGGAAGGAAGGAAGGAAAGAAGGAAGGAAGAAGAGACAGACAGACATAGGAAATAAGGAGGGAATGGATAGATAGATAGATAGATAGATAGATAGATAGATAGATAGATAGATAGATGATACCGTTTGGGAAGGAAAAAATGGGGTCTCCCCCCATTTTGTCCATTTGAAAGAAACCAAAAAATGGGGGGAGTGAAACCTCTCTGAGCCAGAAAAAAAGGGGGGAGGGTGCTCTTCCCCCGTTTAAAAGTTTGGAGTGCCCCAGCGTTTCAACTTAGGGGGCGGAAAGCCTGTGTGTGTGTGGGGGGGGTCCCTCTTCTTATCCCTTGACGGGAGGCGTTGGGAATCGAGGTAGGGGTGTCCGCAGTTTTAGAGGCTGTGTCGAGGGATGCCCGGCTGGGGTCCCAAGTTTTGAGGAGTGCCCCCTCCCTCCAAAGCGGCGGGGAAGGAGGCCTGGGGGGGGGGGAAGGAGAGACTCAGTTTGGGGCGGTTTGGAGACCCAGTTTGGAGACCTAATTTGGGGACCCCCGTTTGGAGCCTCGGGCGGCGTCGGGAGAGGAGGGGCGGCGGTGGGTTAAGGGTCTTATTTCCCCCCCCCCCCCACCTTCTTACCGACGACTAAACACAGGCAGTCCAAGGCGACGAAGCACCGGGTGCGATCCATCGCCGCCCCGGGCGGGCGCGGGTCTTTTGCGCTGTGGCGCCGGCGTCGGCGGGCGCTTCACATGGCGCGCAAGGCGAGCGATCCAGAGGCGATCCAGGGGCCAACGTCGGGAAAAAACTCCTTCCCCCAAAACCTGGACGAGGAGGAAAGGAGGCGAGCGGGCGGAGCCCGGCGTGGATGGGGAGGGTGGGGGGTGGTGGTGGGAAAGGCGGAGGAAAGGGGCCGGCCTGGGAAGGAGCTGCGCCGCCCCTCGGTCCTGCCCTGCCCGACGACGACGCCCGGGCTCCATCCGCTCCGGAGAAGCTGTTTTTCCCGAGCCCTCACCACGGCCCTGCGGGCTGGCACTCGAACTCGAGACTCGGGCGGCCCGAGCACTCCTTCACTCGACGGACTACGCGTCCCGTGGCTCTGCTTTGAACCGGCGGGCGCTCTTGTAGTTGATGTAGCACCGTCCATGTAAGGCATCCGGAATATGTTCCCTGGCTTATGTTTTTTGGCTCATATTATATTCCAATGCAAGGACAGCCTGCCTCCAAGCATGTGCAGAGCGCTTTTTTGGCTTTCCCCGTCTGGTTTTTTGCCCTTAAGGAAAGGGCGTCCCTGAGCATACGGAGAGAATCACAGAGAATCATCGAACCATCGTAGGGTTTCAAAGGGACCTTGGAAGTCGTCCAGTGGTGGTCCCAGTTTTGGACTACAACTCCCAGAATTCCAAGCCTGTGGGTGTTTTGGCCCAAAACATCTGGAGTGCCAAAGGTTCGCCACCAGACCTGGTACCATCCCGAGAGAATCACTCTATCGTTCGCCTTTCAGATTGACCTTGCATTTTTTTAGAAAAAAAATAACTTTTTAAATAAGTTTCTTATTTGAGCAGAAGGAAGGGTTTCTCCAGGGAAACCACTCCTGTAATTATTGTTATTACTAGAATTTATGATACAACAGCCCTTAGATCCAAACACATACAGCCCCCAAATCCCCCTTTTAAAAAAAAGTCTGATTAGCAGGAGTTGTTGCTTGGAAAATAATAATAATAATTAAAAATTACTTAAAAATAAAAATTAGTTTGGAAAAAATAATAATTAAAAATTAAGTTGATTTTTTGGGGGCCTTGCCTGCTACCTCACCTCGGCCTAAGACATGTTATTCCTCTCCTGCTAAACCGTATCACTCCGGGTGGGTTTCCTTCCCCTCCTCTCCATAAAATAAACATGGATTTCAAAAGCAATCTTAGAATGTAAGATTGTTTCCAGATCTTTGCACTGTCGAAGCTTTTAAAGCAAGATTTTATTTTCCTGGAGAATTTTTTTCCATTTTTATTATTATTACTGTATTTTAAATCCCCTCCTCCCCCCCTCCTTTTTTCCCTCCCACTTTCTTGGAGGACAAGTTGTTTCCAACAAAAAAGAAAGTGTTTTCATCACAAAGGGATGTGTTAAATTTCTTTCCTCCCCGGATGATGTTTATTCAATGCTGGGCGTAGTTATAAACAAACACAAAAGGCTTGTTTCGGTTTTTGCTTGTGTTTGCACTGTTCTTAGTGGTTGTTGGCCTGTTTTGGGCTAGTATAAGCCCGCCGGCCCAGCGGTGAGTACCGAAAGGAGATAAGCCATATAGATAGGGCCGAGATGAACATTTTCAGTATTCCTTTTGCCACAACAATTTATCTCTTTGGTGGACTCCAGAAATAACTTGAATTTATCTGATTTTTAGAACCCCCCCTCAATTTCATCTTTTTAAATCTTCTATGGGGGGAAGGTGCACCCTGCAATTTCATCCATCCATGTTTGTGCAATTTCTTCCTAATCCGAGGCGTCGGTATTCAACTATGTCATCCCCCCCCATCCCCCCCCCGTGCCATCAGGTTATTTCTAATTTACAGCGACCCTATGCTGGAGCAAGCCCCCGAAAGGCCCCGCCGTGAATCAGCTCTGCTCAGCTTTTGAAAACTCAAAGCTGTGGATTCCTTCATGGGATGCCTCCATCTCCCACAGCGTTCTCCTCTTTCCCTGTGGACTCCAAGTGGGTCGGTGGCGGATTCAAGTTAGCAGCTTTTTAAAAATGTATCCCGAATCCGATGAGCTTCTCAGCTTTTATACCTCTCTAGGGCATTGGGAGTAGCGATTAAATTGAAGCCGCATAGAAAACAGGGGGAAATAACCCCGAACCCTACTGGTGTTACACCAGTGTATGCCTAAAAGTATAGGCCAGGCCAGCAAATTGCTGGATATTAACAAGTTCCTTTTGTTTAAAAAAACAACAACAACAAGAGTACACATGGACTAGTCTTTTAAATGAAAATAGGCGTCCTTTTGTTGTGTTTTGAAGGGGAAGCATCCATGCCTTTCTGTTAAATCTACAGTAATTGTTGGATTTTAAGGGCCATTTATCAGATAAAGATGGAGCATGATTGCCACCCAGAGGCCAAAGGTGGAATTGCAGCAGAGGTTCACCTCTGGGTATCTTTCACCCGGGATGACTGAGAATCTTCACAGGCGATTACTAGGTGTGCATTATTGTTGTTTTGGTGGTGGTGGTGGTGGTGGTGGTGGTACTTGAAAATACATAGCCATTTCCATAATATATAAAAACAATAAATGAAAATAAGGTGATTAATAAAATAAGTTATTATTTGCAATTCATAAACTGGTTCAGGGGGAAATCAGGAATTCACCGCGACGGCCATGCGAGCAAAACCTTTCGATCGGAGATGTGCTTTTCTTGGGGTTTTTTGTTTTTTGTTTGTTTGTTTGTTTGTTTTAGTCCAACGGGGTGTGGACTTTGCGTCTGGGCCTCTTTCAAACGCAACCCCGTGGGCCGTGATCAGTTCCGTCTGGTGGCAGTGAGTTCCACCGTCTCTCCCTACCCCAGGCAAAGAAGCTTTCCATTTGGTCGGCGTGCTGAGTTTTCACGAGATTCCCCTGACTCCTAGTGATATGCCGGACATATGGTACCCACAAATCTGATCTTAACACCAAGTTCTCAGGCCACTTCCGTGGAAGTGACAGGCCCTCGGCTGCGGATTTCAGGGTAACTGGGCAGAACTTAGTTCTCCACAAAACATTGCTGAAGTATTTTTCAAGTATTCTCCCAAAAAAAAAAAAAACCCAACCACCATGAATTTTCAACTGCCTCCAGACTTGTCTGGATAGGAGGTTTTAAAAGAACGGTATGATGCATATTAGGATTTTTCAACGGGAGTCCTTTGGGATCCCTCAGCCAAATCAAAGTCTCCTTCTAGGGGGACGAGACTAACCAGAAGGGGAAATTCCCCAGTGGGGTCAAAGCTTCTCCCGAGGGGCCGGCCCTCCATCAGGGCCTCGTAGGTCAAATTCTGAAGCCAGACGCCGTGGTGCATAGGAGGCGGTAGGTGCTGGGAATTACGCGGGCTTCTTTGTTCTGGATTGGAACTCTTTTGCACCGCCACTACCTTTGAGTATTCTACTTCGTTCCCGGAAGGCAGCTCTTTCGGGAGCAGATCTCCAGGTTGGCCCGAGAAATCCTCACTTGCCAGGAGAGGGTTGATCTTCCAGACAGCACCGGGAGCTTCCACCAGCCTCTGGTTTTCTAGAGTTGTCTTTGAGTCTCTCTCACCCTCTTGGGGTGGGCAAACCTTCCAGATGTCCCCGATGGCCGACGGGAGATAACCCTGACTCCATTTCTCGGCAGACAGAGGGGGGAAGTCCTAGAAATTCAGGTTTGAAGAGAAGAGGGAAACAGGGTGTTTTAGGATCTGTCCTAAAATGCAGTTCCACGTCAACCATAGGCCTAGAAAAAGGGGGACCGGTGCGGCTGACCAAGCTCCAGGTTTTAATCCGAACATCTGAGGGCTGACCAAGACGGCCAGCTCTACTCCGCCAGCACCTTTGGCCCTCTGGAGAGCACCTTTTAAAATTCGGCCTAAAAAACGGAGCGTTTCCACCCCTTTCTACAAAATCCAAGTCCACCACTTTGGCTGCCCCAAGCTTTTTGTTTTGTTTTGTTTTGTTTTGTTTTGTTTTTGGAGACTGGGGTGTAAGGCCAGCCGTCGGCTTGGAATGGATTTTTATCTCCTCACAGGTGGATTGTTGCCTCTGACCACTCAAGTTAGGTCCCTTTCATTAATGGGGGGAAAATACTGTAATAATAATTGGAATATCAACACATATTCCTGTTGTTGTTGTTGTTGTTAACCACACAGCTAACTATGCTGGATTTTGTAATACAAATCACTAGTCGAACGCTTCCCAAGCGTTTAGGACAATGTGATGTATCGGTGAATTATGCGAGCAGATCCCAGTAAGGGGGCTTTCTGCAGCTGACTGACTGATTGTGACTTTGTCCACTCCAATTTCTTCTAAATACTTGCTTAGCTCTTTAGGCCCCGCACACCCAGCGTGCCAATTACCACTGGGACCACCTGTACCGGTTTATGCCAGAGTCTCTGAAGTTCAATTTTCAGATCCTGATATCGGATAATATTTTCAAGTTGTTTTTCGGTGACTCTACTGTCCCCTGGTATAGCAACATCAATGATCCACACTTTTTTCTTCTCCACAATCACATTATTATTATTATTATTACCACACAGCTATCTACGCTGGGTTTTGTATTACCAATCATTAGTCGAACGCTTCCCAAGCGTTTAGGACTCTGTGATGTATCGGCGAATTATGCGAGCAGATCCCAGTAAGGTGGCTTTCTGCATCTGACTGATGGTGACTTTGTCCACTCCATTTTCTTCTAAATACTTGCTTAGCTCTTTAGACACTGCACCCAGCGTGCCGATTACCACTGGGACCACCTGTACCGGTTTAGTTCTTCTTCTTCTTCTTCTTCTTCTTCTTCTTCTTCTTCTTCTTCTTCTTCTTCTTCTTCTTCTTATTATTATTATTATTATTATTATTATTATTATTATTATTATTATTATTATTATTATTATTATTATTATTATTATTATTACTACTACTACTACTACAATAAATAAAGCATGGGGAGCCCGCAGGAGGCAGATCCAGATATGTTTTCATAGTAGCCTTCAGGCTAAATGTGGGTGGTATAAAAATGTAATAAATAAATAAATAAAATACATTCATGACTTGTCTTCTCCAGATCTATGTTGAGAGTGGTGGTCCTCATGGCCTTATCTCCTACTTCTCTCTCTGAGTGCGCCAGGATGCGGTGCATGACACAAGGACCCCACAGTGTACAGCTGCGAACACATCTCGCAGGTCTCTGGATTGGGGTTTGAGCATCAGCCCATTTAAAAGGGCGTCCTTGGCCAGGCCGAAAAGCCGCTGACTTTTGCCCAAACGGAACCTAATCCCACTATAGCTAAAAAAAAAACGAGAGAGAGAGAAAGGGTGATGGTGACAATAGCCTCCCCCCCCCCCCCGTTCTACTAACCGGCCGCATTTTCACTGGCATCCAGTGGGCAATGTTGCTTTTCCCCGGATCAGGGATTTGGGGCCAGAGGTATTTTTGAAGCCTGGAAGAGAGACAGGGGGAAAAACACACACAATGAATAAGATGTTCTAATAAGGGTCTTAAGAATCTTTTGTTCTCCTTTTGTTTTGTTTTGGCATGTGGGAATCTGAAAAAAATAAAACCTATTATTTTTATCCTGGGATGTGCAACCTTCATCCTGAATGGCCTTCAGAAGGAATGATGGAACAAATGATACCCCACCCCATCCTGGTTGCATTTATTCCATTGCATTTGTCCCAAAATGCTTTGCAGGTCTTTGACATAACACGGGGCCCTGTTGTGAGAATAAGCAAGTGACATTGTCAGAGGCAGTGAGGTCCAACCTGTTTCAAGTTGCCACTCAAGAAAGGTTGCCTACAGTAGGGTTCTCCAACACCCCCACCCCTTTGTGACAAAGATGTGTTTCTCATTTGATGCAAATGGTGTGAATTTGCATGGCTGAATTGAGATGCCTGATGCCTCCTCCGGAGGGACTTTTCAGAGTTAAAGGCACCGGATGGGTTGCTTGCGTCTTTTTTGTTTGTTTGTTTGTTTGTTTGTTTGTTTTGCACCCATCAAGCTCTGTGCCCGGTGTGAAGGCAAATAAAGCAAAGAACCTAGATTTGGTTGGAGTTGCTTTGCGTGACGGAAGCAGTCCCTTCTCCTAGTCTAGAAAAATATATATTATTATCTGTAGAAAAACCTAGAGGGTATGCATGTGGAAGTGAGAATTGATCTTTCTGTACAGGAAGCTAAGGCAGAGCCTCTCAGGAAAGCCCAGCTAGGTCCAGAAAAGAGAATGATGGGGGGGGGGGGTTGTAGTCCACGAAATCCACACATCACATCCAGATCCTCCACATCCTTGTAGCAAGATGTGTTCCCCACAAGAAGCTATGCACCACCCCTTAAAGCTCTGTCTTCTTTCTCTCATGTTCCTGACCCCTTTCTCCTGATTTAGCCATAACCAAGTGGCTTGTTTTTTAAAGATTTTTTTTAAAAAAGTTTGACACCTTAACAAGGAAAAAGGAAAAAAAATATAACAGGGAATCAAAAGATGAAAAAAGATGTATATGTTTCTCTGTGTGTGTATATTTTAGAGATTATGCCAAATATAGTTTTATTTATGTAGTGTTATTTATGCTGTATGCTGTATGTTTGCTGTATTATTTTATGTGCATTTGAGCTTATGCATTTGAGATGATGTTAATTATGGTTTTACTTATATACTGTTATATGTATTTGTGGGGGCACATATCTATCTATCTATCTATCTATCTATCTATCTATCTATCTATCTATCTATCTATCTATCTATCTATCTATCTATTTTCCTTCCTTCCTTCCTTCCTTCCTCTCTCTCTCTCTTTCTCTACTGTTATATTTTTGTATTCTCTCTCTCTGTGTTGTATATCACCCAGAGTGCCTCCTTGAACCAGATTGCTTTGCAGTATAAAAACCAAATAAATAAATAAATAAAATAAAATATGTATATGTGGATTGCAACTCCTAGGTGCTGTCACAGGTCTAGGGCATTTTTGGGAGCCCAGGTTGAGAAATGCAAAACCTGTCGCACTTCTGCTAGTAATAATTCCGGACCTACCAATGGTGCTTGTAGATGATAGCCAAAGATCCAAAGAAGATGAAGAGAAGGAGAACGCTGATCAAAAGCGCCAAAACCATCACCTCGGCTTCACCGTATTCTGTAGGGTGTGAGAAGGAAGACTTCTAAAAACTGGGCCCCAGTCTCCCCACCTCCAAAAAAAAATGGTGCTTGCCAATACTACATCTTCTGCTACCCACACCCAAGCTGAGATTATGAGGTACAGGCAGGTCCTAAAATTTGAACCCCAATAAGGTGATGGGGGGGAGGTGGTGCTGACAAGAGTTTCCTTGTAAAGACAAAAATATACAATGTTTTTTTTCCAATTGTGATAATTTTGGAGACCTTTTACAGTTCAACCCGGCGGGCCGTGAACTCGTTAAATAAATGTGAAATGATTTAAATAAGCAAAGAACTCTCGGCTCCCATCCGTTTACTTCAGGCATGTCCAAAGTTCTGCCCTCCTGAGGTTTTGGACCACATCTCCCAGAATTCTAAGTTTAATTGCAATGGCAAAGGACTGTGGGAGTTGTGGTCCAAAACATCTGGAGGGACAAAGTTTGGACATGCCTGGTTCACTTATTAGTGGCCTTTCGACTCCGCCTTTCATTCATTGAGCTCCAACGGCTCCTAATTCCCCCATCCCCACGAGGTTCCTACAAGGGGAGCCAGGCAGAGGGAACTTGACGCAGAGGGGTGGGGGTTCCGAAGCCCAGTCCGCCATCCTTTTGGCGGGCCGATCTAACCACTATCCCACGCTGTCTCCGAGGAAGGTCGCTCACCGTGGCCCTTGGTGCGGAGGGTCAGCACGGGGCCCCGGGTTCTCCCTCCGTCGGTGGCGGCCGTGAGGTAGACGCGCACGGACGAAGCGGTGGCCAGATCCTTAATGATGTACCGATGGATGGACCCATCTAAGACCACGGCTGTCGGGAAGAGAGCAATGCAATAATTAGAGCCCACCAAGCCAGCTCCAAACGAAGGTGCCTCCTCGCTCGGTTTAAAATGCACGGGAGTGGTTTTTCCAAATGTTATTTATTCATTATGATTTCTTCTGTTGATATCCCGCCCAGTTGCCGGTTGATCCCTTCCTTCTGGGTGGGCGGCAGGATCAACAGGCCACCGGCCCAAGGAGACTCCGGTGACCGAGCACTTTCCTTCAAGGTGATCTCTGCTGGCCCCGTTTCTACGAGCCACCAGTTGGATTTGAACCCGTGGCCAGCCAGGCCTCCGACCCAGAAAGCTGTCTCTTAGGAAATGGAGCTGGGGTATTTATTTATTCATTTGATTTATTATACCACACAGTCTGGCCCCGAGGCCACTTGGTTTACAAAATTTAACCATAAAGAGTGCATTAAGGTTAAAAGTTAAAAGTCCCCCCCCTGCACATGCATGCTAGTCGTGAACAACTCCAAGCCAAAGAGCCAGTGTTGTGCAAGTCCGTGGCCATGTGGCTGCAAGGAAACACTGTTCTACCTTCCCGCTTTTTTTACGGCGGTACCTATTTATCAACTTGCATTTACCTGCTTTCGAACTGCTAGGTTGGCAGGAACTGGGGTGATCAGCGGGAGCTCGCTCCACTACGGGGCACTGGGGATTCGAACCGCCGAGCTGCCGACTTTGCAGCCGACAGTTTCGGCGCTCTACCCCACTGAGCCACCACACCCCTCCAAAATAGTGCATGCAAATAGGTAAATTGAACATAATGAAACCATGATTAAATCAAGGAGTGACAGATATCCCAGGCAGAAGCCTATTTCCTCATCTTTTCTCCATTTCATCTCTGCTTTCTCGCCTCCCTCCCTTCTCTCTCTTTTTCTCTCACTTGAACCGCAAGCCGCAGCAAGTAACGTAGACGTCTGCCCACACCTGATGTGAGAACGAGCAACGGGAAGGATCGTTCTAGAAGAAGGATCAACCATTACCCTTCCCCTCTCTGCAAGCTGCATCCTTTATATAAATAAATTTAAAAATCTGGATTTTTCTATGCATGCTTTCTATGCAGGCGAACAACCCAAGGTGGGAGGGTTTGCGTTTCTCTTCCAAAATATCACGCACACCATTTGAAAGCATGTTGTGTGTGTGTGTGTGTGTGTGTGTGTGTGTGTGAGAGAGAGAGAGAGAGAGAGAGAGAGAGAGAGAGAGAAAGAGTGAGAGAGAGAGAGAGAGAGAGCATTAAGTCTACATTTTGGTTCGGAAAAAAAATGGGTATGCCTGCAAGTTGATCGCAGGAGCGTCCTTCCCACTGTCCGATGGAAAAACGTTTCCAGGAGCCAAAATTCACTTTTTTATCAGGATAAATCGTTACTAACGAAGGAGAAGGAGAGGCTGATTGCTCGGACTTGAGGGATAGGGGTGGGAGACACGACCCCTGGGTGCAGCATAACTTTCTTGGCATCCCTAAGGTCTAGAATCTCTTTTTAAAAAGATTGCCCAAGAGTTGATTTATGCACCCACTCCCGTATTCTGTCGTGAGTACAGAATTTAAGTTTTTTAAATCCAGCTTTTTCAACCCCTCTCTGCTTAGCCACCAAACCACAGCCCATTTGTTCCTGCCTTCTCCTTACCCTGCTCATCCTTCCCCTCTTCTCGGTAGCAAAGGGTATAGTTTCGGATCACGCCGCCACGTTCTTCTAGTGGGAGCGTCTCCCAATGTAGCTCCACTTGGGCTTTCCAGATGCGGGTCGGATACAAAGTCGGTGCACGGCGCGGAGCTGGGGAGAAGCCAAAGAAAGACGAGCGGTGACCTCACCGGCCATTTTCTGGCAATAAAAGACTTCCTCCTCCTGTCCTTCACCTGCCTGGGTTCTCAACAGTGAAAGGGATTACTTGTTGGAGTTTCCAATTGGGGTGGGGATATTATTTTTTTTTTTAAAAACAGCCTATCGGACTTTTACCAACAGGAGTTGAGCCAGAGTCTGAACAATGGGAGTAGGACAAACCGGGGGAGGGGGACCCATCCTACTTACCTATCTGCTTTGAATAAGCACTGGTAGAGCCACAAGCCCAAACACGGTTGTGCACGAGGGCAAAGACCTTAAGGCTGTAGAGATTTCCCGGCATGATTGCCTCTGCAGAGAAAGACAACTGGATGTGGGAAATGGAGGTGTATCAAAGACCAAGGAGGGTAGAGGGGGAGAGCAGGAAATCATGGGTTGGAGTTTGGTCCATAGCGCTTCCGCCTGTGTCCGACACTCACCTGTAATCACCATGTGGTCGGTATTTCCGGAGTGATAATACCAGAAAGTGTCTTCATTTCTCCCCCTGGGTAACCGGCCCCACTCAAACACATATCTGATGGTTGTGAAATGGGGCAGGGACCATCGCAAGACGAGGCCATGGTCCGTGGCCGGAGATGCGAGAACCGGGAAAGGAGCAGCTCGTTCTAGATGGGAAATGAATGCAAAAATCTGAGTTTTAGAACAAGCCGAGAAGGACCCCTTGGTGCAAGGGAGTTTAGTTCCAAGCCCACCACCTCCTATAGATGCTGAAAGATGCAGGTTATAGTGAATGCTCTTTTAAAAGGGGATACTAGCATGGTCTCTGGAATGGTTACAGTGACCCCCCTCACCTATTGCTGGGGTTAGGGACCAGAGCCAACTCGGGATAATTGAAAATCCGTGATATGCAGATACAGCTCAGGTCAGGCCTGGGGATTCTAGCTGGGGGCTCTTGTACTTACCCCCAGCCTGGCGCTGCCTTGAATGGGCCTGCGAGGGCCTCCCTGGGCCCTGGGAACTGGAAGTGACTTCCGGAAAACTGGAAGTGACTTCTGGATCACCAAAAATCATTTCTGAGGCCTCCAAGGGACTTTCCCCCCTTACCCCAGGGGACCTTTTTTCATATACTGTGGTCCCACAATATTATTGGTTGTGAAAATTGCCAGGGAGGCACCATGAGGGAATTGAACTCCCAGCATCTAGCTCTACAGCTGGAGACCCTAACCCGCCGGTGTCGGGAAAGTTACTGTTCATATCATACCCTCATATGTTCCCCAAAGTAACTAGGCACAGGTCCAAGTTGACCTGGAAGCCTTACCTTCTTGTCCGTCAGATGGCAGGACCATTAGTTTTGTAACGGGCGATACGCCCACCACATTGCGGGCGGTAATGGAGAAAGTATACCCTTCTCTAAGCGGGAGTCGGAGAGGACACTGCAGGTCTCGGGTGAGGCATTGTGGGATAGCGGGCTCCCCCTTTTGTTGGGAGAAGAGGCTATAGGTCAGGATCTCACCGTTGGCTTCCTTTGGCTTCAAGGGCTAAATAGGGGAAAAAAGAATAAAGGAAATGGGACCCCTGATCAGATTTCCATACCCTTCTTGGTTTTATTTCTTCTCTTACCTTCCACATGAGTATGATGTCTCGTTTCCCATCGGCGCCAGAAATTCCGAATTTCCTCCACAGTGCTGGACCCCGGGAGGGAACTAGAGTTGTGAGAGATGCAAGGCACAGAAGAAGGTAAAAGCAAAGCAAGAAAAAGAGTGTGTGAAACGAGAGGGGTACCTGAGCTCCCTCCTCTAGTGTATATGGGTTATAGGGACAGATCTTGGGTCACAACACATCCATTGAGGCATGTTTTTTGGGAACCCCATTTTCCGCAAAAGCCTTAGAATTACTTTAAGCCAGAGCTCAGAAAAGTTACTTTCGAGACAGTGCCTGGAATCCTGTTGGCTACTGACACCAGCCTTAAATGTTGTGGCATGAACAGCAGCCAACTAAGTACCTCTAATTACAGAGTTGTGTCTTCTATTCCTCACTGGTGCCACAAGAAGAAATGCGAGCGGTGACTCTTCAATTAGTGGCAATCTCTTGCTCTGATTTATACTGCTCTGCTTCATCCATGAGCATTTAATTGATAAACGAGTGACACACACACCCCCTCCATCCCCTTGTAATATCTCTTGACAAGGTAAGAGAGCTCCCTTACCTGCCGGCAGGGTTCTCACATATTTCACTGGGCTCCAATTGCTCCAGAAAGGGCTCCCATCACTTTGGAGGGAAGGGCTCAGGAGGTATTTTGCTCGTACCCGGACGGAGTAGTTGGTGAAGGGGGAAACTCCACAGATATTTGCTAAGGCCTGCCCATTCTCAGCTGCCGTGAAATTCACCTACATTGGAAGAAGGATAAGGGCAACTGTGACTATCCAGGAGTTTTCAGACTACATACAGGAGCCAAGAGGGTTCAACTGCAGCGCTGCAGCCATGACTCCGCTCACGACCTGGGGGTTCAATCCCAGGGAGACGGCTCTAGGTTCATTCAGCCTTCCAGCCTTCTGAGGTGGGCACAATAAGTACCCAGCTTGCTAAGAAAGGGGGGGGGGGGAATACATACAATTAAATTGTAAAGCTCCTGGAGAATGCTTTGCGCAACGTGGGAAGATATAGAAAGAGCTCACTTTGCTTGGCCTTGTAATCTCTTTCCGTGGGCTAGCATGCCTCAAGTTCCTACATGTGTTTCTCAATTTTTAATTTTCTATCTCTCAGAGTGGCATTTCCCTCCTTTGATTAGTTTGCCTATTGTTCTCGGCGTTTGCTGCATATTGCCTTCTTAATGACGTGAGATGCCTCTTCGCAATCATTGTTCTTGATAACCGATGTACACTCATTGTCTCCCCCTTAGAATTGTGTCCTTCACTGTTTTAAGCAACTTGGGGTCCTTTCCAAGGAGAAAGGCAGGGTCAAAATATGGGAAGGAAGGAAGGAAGGAAGGAAGGAAGGAAGGAATAAAGAGCTGATGATGGGTGGATGGATGAAGGAAGAAAGAGAGAAAGAAAGAAAGAAAGAAAGAAAGAAAGAAAGAAAGAAAGAAAGAAAGAAAGAAAGAAAGAAAGAAAGAAATAACAACCCACCCCTGTTCTAATATAATTTCACAAGAGCTGGGAAAAAACTAGTTACAAGTAAGTTTAGCTTCAAATTAGCAGCTAAAAAGTTACCTTTTCTTCCTTCCTTCCTTCCTTCCTTCCTTCCTTCCTTCCTTCCTTCCTTCCTTCCTTCCTTCCTTCCTTCCTTTCTTTCTTTCTCCCTCCCCCCCTCCCTCTCACAACAGGCCATCCTTGAAAGAAAGAGTGACTATAACATTGGTTTTAAAAAAACTTCTTAACTGCCTTTCCTTAGATCTTCCTGTCACACCACACCTGCTCCCTTACCTGCGCCCAGGACCTCTCTGCCACGTCGCGGTACTGGATCTCGTATTGGGCCTCAGTGGCAGACCCCACCTCGTCCCCCAGCAGGCTCCAACCCAGCTGGAAGCAGCGGCTCTCGTTGGCCAGGAGGAGGTTCGCCGTGGGTGGACTCAGCTTCACTTGAACAAGATGACAGAATAAAGGAGCTGGAGGGGGGGGTCCTTTAAGCCCACAGAGCTCAAATCAGATTGGACGGAGAGGCGGTGGTCCCCTTGGAATGCCTCTCTAGCACTGGAGCGCTCAACCCTCCCAAGGCCGTGGTTCCGTCATTGTACTACTCTAACAGTTAATAAGTTTTTCTTTCTGTTCAGCTGAAATCCGGCTTCCTGTCGCTTCCGGCATCTTGCACTCCGGGGTGATCGAATACTGATCCTGACCCCACCCCCTCCCCTGGATGACCATGTTTCAAAGCTTCCAAGACTGAGGGGAGATTGGAGAGCACTTTTCAAGAGAGTATGGTGCAGTGGTTAGAGCAGACTTCTACCACGGGGTCCCCCTTTAGATCTGCAGCACAGCCTCTCCCGTGATCCCTGCACCGTCAAGCCTGGGGATTCCCATGTTGCGGCAGGAGACAATCCCCTCTGGGTTTCGTGTTGAACTTTAAAGGATCTCTCCAAGAGATCAAAGCCTTTCCTCGGGGCCGTGTCCAGCTGCTTGGGGAGTACTTTAGAAATTCAGGCTAAAAACAGGAGTGGATTGACACCCCCCGACTCCCCACTTTCTCAGGCCTCTTTTCTCCTTCGCTTACCAATAGCCATCCCATGAACGCATTTTTCCAAAGACTGTCCCCGGCCCCTTTGGTTCTCTACGATGAGCTGGATTTTGTAGAAAGCAAAAAAATCCTCCACGGGAACACCGCACGAATGCTCTCCCTGTCTTGCGACACACCGGCTGGGACGGCCAAAATCTCCCCGGCATTGGCCGGATTCTCTGAAATGAGAGGTTTGTATATTTTCTAAGCCTCCTATCTATCTATCTATCTATCTATCTATCTATCTATCTATCTATCTATCTATCTATCTATCTATCTATCTGTCTGTCTGTCTCTCTCTCTCTCTGTCTCTCTCTGTCTGTCTGTCTGTCTAAACATTGATTCTTTCTACTTACAATTGATCAATTAATTGATCAATCAATCCATCAATCTTATTACACACATCTATCTATCTATCTCTCTGTCTGTCTGTCTGTCTGACTCTCTGTCTGTCTAAACACGGATTCTTTCATACAACTGATCAATTGATTCTATTCTATTCTATTCTATTCTATTCTATTCTATTCTATCTCCCAAGTTATGGGAGATAAAAACTAATCAACAGGGAGGAATTGCCATGTCAGCTCCGAAATTAAAAGGAACGACACCCCTCAGTTTGGCTGGGAAAGATCAGGGACACCCCCATTGCACCCCATTCCTGTTTCTCTTTACAGGACCAAAATGTCCTCCTTTCCTTCATTCCGTGTTTTATTTATTTTATTTTATTTTATTTTACGATTCTGCGTTTGTTATCCCTTCGCTTAAGGACATCTTTGGGCACACTCTCCTTCCAGGGGAACAAAACGCAGCCATCCAGCAGCAAACCCACATTTATCACAACGGGGTTCGAGGGCCCTAAGGATCAACCTTGGTTCGACACACAAGAAATGCGTTGGCAGGAGGTGAATCAGCGCAGAGGCGTTTTGGGAGATAAAACAGGCAGCTGAAGAACCATTAAGTGGTTCCTTTCCATTCTGGAACGAATGGCAGGATTGCTCACTGTTAAATTGTTTTTTTATCTAGCACGATTTTATCTGGTCCTCCTTAAAATGTGTTGCCTCCTCCTTTAAAGCTGCCTGAGCCAGCAGGCGCGTCCTGTAGCAAGGAGTTCCACAGTTTACTTGTCCGCAAAATAAGGGCCCTTCCTGATTCCCCCATAAAGCAGCTTTGCTATATGAATGTCCACACCCACCCACACACCCACCCACACACATACACACACCATCATCTTCCAGCATTTTGAAGGGGAATACATTTCATTCTTTGAACTTTTCTCTACATATCACCCATCACTGTGGACACTTGGGTCCGTCTGCTGCGCTCGTCACGTTCGCAGACTGCAAACGGAATAATCGGGATGGGATTTTCAGGGGGGATGGTTTTTTTTGGATGGTAAAATCTGTAATTCCCATTTGAGAAATTCCAAAGGCAATTTCCCTGGGAGAAAAGGCCTAAATTAGGACGTTTTAAGGCAGGGGTCGGGACCCTCCGGCCCTCCAAATGTTTAACTCTCACAGTCCTTGATCCTTGGCGACAGAGGCTCAGGATTCTGGGAGTTGCGGTTCAAAACATCTGGAGGGCCGAAGGGTCCCCACCCTGGTTCTGAAACAAATCTCCCAGCGAGCACTGGGGCAGGAACCAGGGCCAAGCTAGGCCTAGCTAAGCTTCAAAGACGTCCAAATCAGGCCTAGTACTCCCAGGTGAGCCATACAGTAGGACCCCCGTATCCACTGATTCATTAACCACTGATTCAGTTATCCACGGTTGGAAGAGGAAACAATTAAATAAATAATTCAGCACCCACAAAGCAAGCTACTGTCATAAGATAGCAGTTTGGGGGGGTGTTGTGTTCTCTCTTAACCACGGTTTTCATTATCCACAGGAAGGACTGGGACCTATCCTCAGTGGATACTGGGGTCCTACTGTATTTAGGTGTCTCTATGGAGTAAGCCAGGTAGAATATACAGAATGGGGAATGATGGGATTTGGAGTGCAAGAAATATAAAACTCCCATTCTGAATTAATAAACAGTGCAGGATTGATCTTCTCAACATCAATTCTGACTGCAGGGCCTTGGATAGGACACCTTTACAAAAAGTAGTAACATTATTTGGGTATCTGATTTGAGGATAGGAACAAGGCACGGTAATGTTCTCTCTCTCTCTCTCTCTCTCTTTGCAAAAAAGAACAAGTAATTTTGCTAGTTTTCCACAGCATAATACCCAATGGGCCTCATTACTAAAAGAGTTTTCATAACAGGATCCTTTTTGGAGGGCCTTTGGATCCTGTGACATCACAAACGACTCTCGCGCACCATCTTAATTGGCGGCCTGTCCTAAGGACCTCTCCTACACAAACAAACAACCCACCCCCATACACACACACACACACATGCACCCTATGGCATACTTACTCAGTAATCTGGAGGGTGTACGTTGTGGGGGGATGCGTCGCTGGCAGGAGATCCCAAAAGCAGGTAATGTTTTTTGCCCAAAAGCTGACGCAGTATTCAATTTGGGGGATGAATGGCATCTCTTCTGAGAAACAAAGGGATGTGCAAACAAGTTAGCTTAGAAGCGGCTGTCAACCTGGATAGCTGCAGATGGGAATTCTTTGTATGTATGTATGTATGCATGCATGCATGCATATAAAGAAATACACACGCCTAGCTTCCGGCCCATAAAGGAAGCTAGACCGAGTTCAGCCTCAAAGCCTTCCAGCTGAGGCCTATAACTCCCAGGTGTGCCACAGTTAGGTGTCTTGCAAGGTACCAAAAAGAGAGAATTGTGGGATATCTGAGGTCACGCATCCAGAAATCCCATTCCCTATGGATTGCTTTTGAAAACAACAGGTTTTTTTTTTGGTCCGGTTTTATTTTTGGTTCTTAAATTTGATGTGCCTAGTATAGAGTTAATTAATTTTCTGTGGCTTTTACATTTTATTTTGTATTTTATTGTTGCTGTCAGCTGCCAAGATCGGCCTTGTTGCCAGAGGGGCAGTGCAGAAATCAAATAAAATCAAAATCAATCAACCAATCAACCAACCCACCCACCAATCAAAATCAAATCAACCAACCAACCAACCAACGAACCAACCAACCAATCAAAAATCAAAATCAAAATCAAAATCAAAATCAAAATCAAAATCAAAATCAAACCAACCAACCAACCAACCAACCAACCAATCAAAAATCAAAATCAAAATCAAACCAACCAACCAACCAACCAATCAAAAATCAAAATCAAAATCAAAATCAAAATCAAACCAACTAACCAACCAACCAACCAACCAACCAACCAACCAATCAAATGGCACAACAGGCTTCAGATTGAGGGATTTTGTGAAACTCTTAAAAGGGCGGTTCCAGTGTTTTCGTCAAGTGCTTTGCCTTGTTTTTCCTAACCTCCTGAAAAATAAATCAACGTCTCTCACCCTGGAACATGTTTCCTCCGCTCTGTCTATAAATAGGGCCGGGAAGACCCATGGCCAAGTCTTAGCAGCCTGTTACAAAAGGTTCCACCTCAGCCAAACCGGTGGCCTCCTCATCAAATACGCACATCAGTGCTCTTCTAAGCGAAGGGTGCGTGGAATTTTTATACCACGGATTAACATCTAAAGAGCGGTCCAGCCAATCAGGGACCACGGTTTCCCCACCAGAAATGAAACAGAGAATGGCAAGCCAAAAGCGGAGTCCAATTGTGCTTTGGAAAAAGGACACAGATGGACTGCCGGGTCCTGAGGGAGTCCCATTGTGTGACGCTGACTTCCCCTGCGTAAAACAAAAAAAGTGGACTCGCAATTATCTTCCGCTTAAGATCTGGCCAAGATTAATCAGATAATGAGCGTAACGTACGGAGGCTCCATCTCTGCATGTTCGGACGGATTAAAGAGCGGCGCGGAGGGGGCACCGGGCTGGCATCGTGCTGGATGGCAGCCCTCGCCGCTGCTAGCGAACGAAACAGATGGAGGGATTATCGGCAGTTGTCTCAAGGGAGGGGGGACAGTCAGCCTCCCACGGTGCTCCAGGGGCCCCCGAAGCAGAGGGGGGGGGAAATGAGAACATTTCAGCCCGTGGACACGGCTCCTCTCCAGGCGAACAAGAAGGCACTCACAGGATGGGGGCCAGAAGGGCTGACTCATCATTTGGACCAACGTGGGGCCTGGTTTTCGCGTTCAGAAACCACTCCACGCCACCGGACATGTATTTAGAGCGCTGCAAAACGGAACACGTCCACGCGACCTGCCCCGTGGGAACCCTTCAGATCATGATAGCTGGTGTTTAAATATCTGAAAGGATGTCACATTGAAGAGGGAACAGGTTTGTTCTCCATGGCTTCAGAGACTAAGACTTGGGGCAATGGTTTCAAACTACAGGAAAAGAGATTCCATTTGAACACTCGGAAGAACTTCACGACAGAGCTGTTTGGCAGTGGAATAAGATGCTGCCCCAAAGGAGGGTGGTGGTTTTTAAGGAGGTTTTTAAGCCGAGGCTGGATGGCCACCTGCCTGAAATACTTTGATGGGAGTTCCTGCATGGCAGGGGGTTGGACTGGATGGCCCTTGGAGGTCTCTTCCAACTCTAGGATTCTATGATTTCACCAAGTGGCCGACGGTTTATGCCTGGGGTAAAACATCTCCTTTCTCTGCTCTTAGTGATGCCGGCATAACAGAGACAGAACTTGCCCGGAGCAGACAATGGTCTGAGGGGAACCTCTCCCAGAGACTTAACAAAGGCCAACAAACACAGTATGGATAAAAGACGTCTAAAAACTTTTTAAAAACACAATATGTCACACACACACACACACACACACACACACACACACACACACACACCATATCCACGGGGGATACCGTAACCTTTTCTGTGGTTCTTTTAAAAGCCATCTGCCACGGTCGCTGAGGCCATCACAGCCACTCAGCGATTATAGCTGTGGGTTTTCAGGTTGAAAAATCAATTTATGACTGGGGATACCCACCCGGGCCTTGAGCCCTAGGTCGGAAGGAGAGGCCCAATGTAACCCGCAAGCAAATGTCCAAAAAGGCCATCTGGAGATGCTGGCCACAGAGTCTGGAGAAACGTCAGGAAGAAAAACTTCTAGAACACGGGCAAACAGCCTGAAAAACTCACAACAGCTCTCAGATTCCTGCCGTGACAGCCTTCGAGAATACAAAATGTCCAGAAACTCTGGGAGACTCCAGGTTTTCGGTCTGTCGTGATGTTGGAACGGAGAGGGTGGCACAGCACGGCCCCATTGGCCACACGGCATCGCCGAAACCCCCTAGACCAGGGATGGCGAACCTTTTAGACACCAAGTGCCCAAACCCACCAATTTTTCGCAAAGTGCCAAGACGGCCATTGAACCTGAATCCAGGTGGCTGTGAAGGGGCGATGTCCAGTGCACACAGAATAGGCCTCCTTTGGCACCCGTGCGGTAGTTTCGCCAACACTGCTTTAGACGAAACATCCACGGGTGTGACAAGGGATACCATGCGGTGCTGACTGCTTTTGTCCACCCCTCGTTCCGACAAAGGCGGTTACTTCCCGTCCTTCCTTGTTCTGCAACTAGTTTTGTACCATGACAGCGTTGATTGCGATCACGTGGTTTTGTCCCTGTTTAGTCCCTGTTTCCGTTTTCTTACAGTCATGATAACTTGTCTCTCGTGACAACGGTTACTTCAAGGTCTTGTTCCGTGACAAATTCTGAATTTGTCTTGCTTTCTTAACACCCTTTTTTAAATATCGTAAATAAAACTTTTTTTATATTTTGATTTACTAGTCTTCCGGGATTTACACGTCAATGCTACGGAATTTTCAGTACTTTCTTTAATAAACATTTGCCCTGCATGGTGTTTTCCCGTAGGGAAACTAATGTCGAATGCTGCTTCAGCCACTGACCACTAGGTGGACACTGGTTGTTGCGTGACAGTTGTTACCACACGGTCCCTTGTCTCGGAGCAGGAACCGGGAACAAACCGTGACAAGAGAATACTCCGACCCAGCACCAGGTACAGTATTGTCGCGCTCTGAACCTGCTCCGGGGGTGTGGTCAAGACAAATTTCAGCTGTTGCATGATGCACGTGAAGTAGGATT
Organism: Phrynocephalus guinanensis; assembly: GCA_037367245.1. Lineage (NCBI taxonomy): Eukaryota > Metazoa > Chordata > Lepidosauria > Squamata > Agamidae > Phrynocephalus > Phrynocephalus guinanensis. The sequence continues at coordinate 20,586,464 of CM074750.1, forward strand.
TTTTTGTACCGGCCCGAAGCACAACACTTACAGAGACAAAACAGACGTGAAGTAACCACCAAAGGCACCGAATAGTTGTGGTGAGTTTTTTGGGCGCCTTGGATGTGTTTCTGGAAGTTTGGCTGTGTTCCGGAAGAAAAACTTCTGGAACACGGCCAAGCAACCTGAAAAACTCACGACAACTTTCAGATGCCGGCCGGGAAAAGCTGTCAAGAATAGAAAGGTACCAAATGTTCTCATCTCTCTCTCCACCCACCCCATCCTAAGAGCCGGGCTTGAGGCAGGCCATGCCAGTGAGGGGGTGGCCACAGCTTGTTTTCGCTGGCCCGGCAAGCAGGGACAGGTCGTTCCCTCTGCTTCCAGGAAGCAGGTGGCGAAAGAAAACAGAGCGGCCTTACGTGCAGCAGAAAAAAATACGGGATCAGATGTGGGGAAGACAGCTCAGGTCACGCTCAGAGACCCAGCCGCTGTACCCCCAGTGAGGAAGGGAGAACAGATCGGCTTAGGAGGCCGGAAGGGCATTTTAAAAAATGTCTTCCAGGCCACCAGGACAAGGTGGGGTGCGGCCGAGTGGCATCTCAGGTACAGGACAAGCCGTCTCCAAGGAAGGCACGCCAAGGGCCGGGGGCACCCCCCCCCCCGCTTCCTTTCTAATCATGGCTCAGAATCGATGGCGCACCACTCCTGCCAGGCAGAGCACGCGCTTCCTGCCGGGTCCAATTTTCACCCTCCTGGGCCAGCGAGCCACCCTGCAAACTTCCCCTCAGTCACGTGCGGCAGGCGTGGGAGGCTTAGGGAGATGTGTGGTTCGGAGGCATTATTGGAGCAGGCAGAAGCATTGGGGTGTGTGTGTGTGTCCTGCGGTGGCGCTGTCACCAAGGAAGGGGAGGCAAGACGATTCCTCTCGGGACTGGGTTTCTTAAAAAGGGAGTGTGGCCTAGTGGGTGGGCAAAGGTGTGGGTCTTTTCAGATGGCTTCGAATTGAGTTTAGCCCTTGGTGGGGTTGCCGTGGGTTTCCTTCCTTCCATCTATCCATCATCTCATCCCTTCCTTCCTTCCTTCCTTCCTTCCTTCCTTCCTTCCTTCCTTCCTTCCTTCCTTCCCTCCTTCCTTCCCTCCTTCCTTCCTTCTTTTCTGCCTTCCTTCCTTCCTTTCCTTTCCTTCCAACCATCTATCCATCCATCCATCCATCCATCCGACCTCAGCTCCTCCTTCCATCTCCTAGTTGCTTCAAATTAGCAACTGGTATAGCAGGAAGCTAAAAAGTTCCTTCCTTCCTTCCTTCCTTCCTTCCTTCCTTCCTTCCTTCCTTCCTTCCTTCCTTCCATCATCAGCTCTTCATTGGTTCATTCATTCGTTCGTTCCTTTTTTCCCCCTCACTCAAATCTTCCTCTCTTTTCCTTTTCCTCTGATCTCATTCTGAGGCCAACAACCAGGAACCCTCCTGAATTGAGACCCAGCTCCTTGAGGTGACCCATCGTCCACAGGTAGCAGTTCCCCAGGTGATGGATTTTACAGCAGGCACATGGGTTGCCTGGTCAGCCCCTGCCTTCCCTGCCCAGGTGAGGATGTCTTTACATTCTGTTTTGCTTTTTAAAACCACACTCTGTTTTTTACATCAGCGCCTATAAATCCAGCCTAGGCAGACCTGTAAAAAACCATTGTGGTGGTGACCATGCCGGGAAAGGTGGGAAGCACCGGGAAAACAGAATGGTTCCAAGGTGAGATGGACAAACTCCATCAAGGAAACCACGACATTTGAGTTCGCAAGAGTTGAGTCGGGCTGTTGAAAACCGGACATTTTAGAGATCAAAACTCCATGGAAATAGGGTCACAAAGAGTCGCTCATGACCGTAATGACACAACACACACACACATTCACAATTGCTACAAATCAGAGGCTAGTTGACCGAACTCAACAACGATGACAACAGCACAATTTTATAATAAAATTGTCTGCTTGTTCGTTGTGGGGAAATTGAATGTATTCGCGACCGCTTGCGCTGAATATTTGATTTTTTCGTGGTCTAAAAATAAAAGGATCATCTCTCCTACATTTAACATTTAAATCGTCTCCCTCTCATTTGTCCTACCCTGGAGCCCAAAGCTGGACTCTCTTGGCCTCATCCCACGCTTCAAGGATGATGGGAAGTGTAGTTGGATGTAGGGCGCAGCCCTCAGCGGAGGTCCAGATTGGGGGACGACCTGCCACAAGGGTGGAAACCATCGGGGAGGGGGAGATCAACACATTAGTGCATGTATTTTTTAAAAAAATGGATTTTTTAAAAAATTATGAGCTTATCTGTCCTTTCCATGTGGCTTCCAGGCAGAATCTTATCCCCAAATGCTATAGAAATTTAATCAATCAATCAATCAATCAAACAAACAAACAAACAAACAAACAAACAATTAATAATAGTAATAACAAGAAGTGTTCGACTAGTGATTTGTATTACAAAATCCAGCGTAGTTAGCTGTGTGGTTAATAATAATAATAATAATAATAATAATAATAATAATAATAATAATAATAATAATAATAATAATAATAATAATAATAATAATAATAATAATAATAAAAAGAGTCCAGCAAAGTGGGACAGAGATTTTTTAGGGAGGCTTGATTCCATCAGGTGTGACAACCAGAGGCCGAAGCAGAATTTTATCTCTACCAACTACAAATCCCAGCATCCTGGTAGAGAGAATCCTCCTCTCCCCCTGCGATAATTTTTGAGGCAACGTACGCTGAAAGAATGAAGTGACATTTTAGACGGCCTTGTTGAAGAAGTCACTCTTGGCCATTTCCCGCACAGAATCAACATCCACCTCCGCCCCCCCCCCCACTTTCCTGATTTAATTCTATTTTCTTTTTTTCAAGGCAGCACACACACACACACAGAGACAGACACACACACACACACACACACACACACACCTCTGCTCTTACCTGAGGAAGAGAGAGAGAGCAGAACAGTGGCGGTCCAACCCAGAGCCAGCTGCATCGCAAAGGCCATGTGTCACAACAGCTCTACAACACACACAAAATAGAGATGTCAGGTTGTGATTTTATTTAAAAATGCGGTGGTGTGACTGTTTGGTTTCCTCCTTTTTACTCCTGTTTCCAAAAAGGACCTCTGTGTACGGACAACTTGTGGTCACGCAGAAGGCACCGCTGTGCAACACAACAACACCCTGGAAACGTTGGTGTCGCAGTCTCTCTCTCTGTGTGAGATGCCTTCTTCTTCTTCTTCTTCTTCTTCTTTTTTTTCTTTGGAGTCAAAAGTGAGTGGCAAAGACTCCCATTTTTGGGATCTTGGGGCATTCCACGTCTGGGTTTTACATTTCATCCTGCAGGAGCTCTCCAAGGTGCTAAACCCTCTCCCTAAAGAGCCTCTTTGGGTTCTGGTGCGGACCAAAACCCAGAGCGGATAGACAGCAAACACACACACACAGACAGAGAATGAGAGGTCCCATAGGTGGGAAGTGTTTAACCCTCTCTTTGCCAGTACCTTCTGCCTTCTGAACATTAATGCCAAATTCGGGGGTGGTGGTGGTGGAAAAAAACCAACCAAACAGCCTCATAGGCATCACAGCCTTTCACTGACGACAGCTCTGGTGGGGAAAGGCAAGAGGGCCAATTTAGGATCAGCGTCGGGAGGTCAGTTTGACAGCAGAGAGGTTTCCCATGGGAGGTTGCGGGCCCTTCCTCGTGACCAGCTGGGCCGCCGATTCGCGAGCTGCAAGGTTCCTGCATTGGGCAGAGTAGGGGGGGTCAGGCTGGATGACCTCCAGGTGCCTTCCTAGATCTACGACCGATTTTCCCACATGGAAATGGAGGGTGGCTCTGGTGCAGAATTTAAGCATTTAAAACCACCCATGGACCTGTCCTGCCATCACAGGGGTGCACATTATACTTCTTTTTGTGTTGATCCCATTGTTCAACACCCCGGGACACAAAGATTGCAACTTCTCTCAATTTATCCTATCTATCTATCTATCTATCTATCTATCTATCTATCTATCTATCTATCTATCTATCTATCTATCTATATTTGAACTGCTTACCCCACACCTATATCACTGGTGGGACTCCCATCCCAGAGGTCTGGCAGCTTCTTTTGAGGCCTCTTTAAAAAAACACACCCCTCTCTTCTGTTTCTAGCCAATAATGAGGATTTCTCCTTTTTCCTTTCTCAGCAGTGGAGTAGAAAAGGGGAACTTACCCTGTCAGCCTTCCTTCCTCCAATTCATTCAGCCGATCGGCTCCCAGTGATGCGCAGCAGGAATGACATTTATTTATTTATTTATTTATTTATTTATTTATTTATTTATTTATTTATTTATTAGAGTAAAGAGACTGGGGGAAAAATATTCCAGTTTATTGCTGGCGCATGGCGAGCCTCTCTCTCTCTCTCTCTCTCTCTCTGGAGACATTTAGCAGCCAGAGAAAATTAAACCCGGCACCTGCTTCGCATCTGTCCTTCTCTCCTCTTGGCCAGGATGGAGAAGTAAGAAAGAAAGAAAGAAAGAAAGAAAGAAAAAGTTTTGGGGTTAAATCTTGGCTCAAACAGAGCCTAACCCGGAACCCAAACCGGGTTTTTAAAAAATGATGCTTGTCTCCAGTTTTATGGATGAGTCCCCTGCCCCTTCCTATCCAGAAGCATCAAAGGATGCAGGAGACAGGTGAGAGGTGGAAAGGTGTGCGGGAGATGCTGAAGGGGCGTGGCCTGTGCCTCCCTGGCCAATCAGAAAAAAGGAGGAGGAGCTTCAGGAGAAAAGTGGGATGCTCTGGAAGTACAGTAGTTGAGTATGGGTGCTTCTACAGTGTTTGTTTTGCTCCCCCTTAAAGATTGCAGGTGGTGATGGTGGGGCGTTTATTTATTTTTTAATTTGGTTTATATCCTGCCCCTCTAAGCCAAGGTGTACTCTAGACAGCAAACCACAGAGCAATAAAACATAAGCATAATAAGGACACCCACACACCCACAAAAAGCATCTCAAACAATATAATCCTTGACAAAAAAACAAGTGGGAGATTAATAAACTTTAAAAAAAAGTGAAAATACATCCGAGTGACAGATTAACCAAACCAAGGCAAGAGATTGAATTAAGCAAGAAGTTCATAGCATAGGCCGGTTTGTATTTTAATGCTAATGAAGGAAGGAGGAAAAGAAAAAAGGAAGGAAGGAAGGAAGGAAAGAGGGAAAGAAAAAAGGGAGAAAGGAGGAAAATAAAATGGAAAGGAAGGAAGGAGCCAATGATGGATGGAATAAAGCAAGAAGTGAATAGTATCAGCCGCTTTAGTTTAATTTAATGCTTGGAACATTTAATGAACGCTGCTTGTTTTCCAAATCCGAGAGACAAACCTGATCACCGTTTCCCTCAAGGATTCATGCGTGTCACTGTTTGTGATTCAGTTTCCGCTTGGTGAGGGTGGAAATGCGTCAACCAAAAGACAACTGGGGGGGGGGGAGATAATGATTGTTGCAAACCACTCCCAAAGTACCTATTCAGGGAGCCTGGAGGAGGGCGTGTGTGTGGAGAAACAGCCCTTGACACACACACAAAAGGCGTTTATTTGGTTCAACTTTAAACTAGGACAGATGCATTCTTTCACGTGCATGCTAATAGGTCTGGCTGGCAGGCATTTGGGGTAGACAGCTGTCCCGAGGGCCAAGGTCAATGCATAGCCAAAGGCTCACGGAACTCTGGACATGCTCAGAGGCACTGGCCCCGTAGCTGCTTCTGGCATGTTACCTTCAATGCAGGAGCCTAGCCACGGAGGTGTGAAGCCAAAGCATGTGAGGGGGCAGGGCTAGAAGATGCTGGGTGGAGCTAGCTGAAAGGGGCAGGGCTAAAGGCAGGTGGCAAGACCAACCATTTTAACCTCCTTCAGGGTGTGGGTGGGTCTCCAGGCAGGTTTGGACTACAAATCCCAGGAGTCTTCATCACTAGCTGCAACTGCCATGATTTATTTGAGGCATAAACGTAAGAACCTAAGAAGAGCCCTGCTGGTTCAGGTCAAAGGCCCATCTAGTCCAGCTTCCTGGATCTCACATTGTGGCCCCACCAGATGCCTCTGGGAGCGCATGAGAGTAGATCTCTGTCTCCTGATATTCCACTCCCCTGTATCCGGCCCTTGAAGGACCCCGGTTTTAAGCCTAGTGATAACACATCTCCATCATGGCTTGTCACCTGGGATGATGGACTTCTCCTCCAGAAATATGTCCAATCCCCCTTTGAAGGCATCCTGGCCAGAGGCCATCCCCACCTCCTGGGCAGGGAGTTCCACAGACTAACGCACTGGGTGAAAAAGAAATTCTTTTGTAAAGGTTCTTTTTGTAAAGCTTCTTTTGCAAAGGTTCCCTCTGCACATGCGTGCTACTTGTGTCCAACTCTAGGGGGCGGTGCTCATCTCTGTATTCAAGCCGAAGAACCAGTGTTGTGCAAGCCCGTGGCCATATGGCCGGCATGGCTGCAAGGAAACACAGTTTTCCCCTTCCCGCTTTTTACAGCGGTACCTATTTATCTACTTGCGTTTCCATGCTTTCAAACTGGAAGGTTGGCAGGAGCCGGGGTGAACAGCGGGAGCGCGCGCTCCGCTGCGTGGCACCCAGGATTCGAACTGCCGACTTTGCAGCTGACATTTGATGCGTAGTCCGATAATAAATGAATAGCTGGGCTCTCTAGATGTTGATGGACTACAGGTCCCATTTTTCCTGGCTACAGCCGGTGGGTGTGGCAACCCATCCTGGTCTGGAAAACTGTTTTTGAGATGAAAAATTCTCCTTCTTGATGGAAAACACACAGGAAACGCAAAAGGAACTCCGGAGAATGATTCCGAGAATGGATACCTGTCTATGGGCACCGGACATCACCCCTTCACAGCCACCTGGGTTCAGGTTAAATTGCTGTCTTGGCACTTTGCGATAAATGAGTAGGTTCTGAATCGCAGTATTGGGCCCTCGGTCTCTAAACGGTTTGCCGTCACTGCACGACGTGTTCCCGCCGAACCACGTCCTTCTCGTTCCTGCCATCAACAGCAATTAAAACGTACAAAATATGCAATATACATCCCTAGAAGCTCCCCTCCCAAGGGTTGGCGGTAATGCCGGGAGTCCAAATATTCTCTGTTTAGCAGCACTTAGGAGGATGCGAGGTTTGATCATTAGGCACTAATCGTATGGAAATAGGCACGGAATGATTTCCGTCGGGATCCTGTCGCCATTCCTGGCTTCTGCACCCTCAAAAATGGCAGGGCTGAGCCCAATGCTTGCACAATATGTTTCCCCGCTCCTTGTGGAGTTTCTGAAGTTTTATTATTTATTTATTTAGCCAGGAAAAGGCCATTTTGTAGCATTTTCCTCCAAACGCTTTTGTCTCTTTTTGCAAGTGTCTACCAGCTGCCGTGATAATGATATTCCATCCCTCGGTCTCCATACGGAAGGCTCGGCATTTATGGGCAGAAATGCAGGAGCAATCATCTCAGGGAGGGTGGTGAATCCGATTAGTCACAAATAACCAAGTTGGAAGGGGTCCCGAAGGCCATTCAGTCCAACCACCAAGGTACTTCAAGGATCAGATGCAGGGGAGTGGAATCAGGAGACAGATCCAGTCTCATGCGCTCCCAGAGGCATCTGGTGGGGCCACTGGGAGATCCAGGAAGGTGGACTAGATGGGCCTTTGGCCTGATCCAGCAGGGCTCTTCTTAGGGTTCTTAGGTTCTTAAGATTGGATAGATGGTGGTCCAGCATTCTCTTGAATGCCTCTGTAGCGCTGTGGCGCTCAGGCCTCTCATTCCATCGTCATACCCCTCAAACAGTCAAGGCATTTTTCTTGATCTTCCACCTAAATCTGGCTTCTTGTAGCTTCAGCCCATTATGATGTGACTTGCACGCAGGGATGATGGAGGACAGATCCTGCCCCAACTCTGTAGGCCAGCCTCTCAGGTCTTTGTAGAGTGGCTCCTATCTCTCTTCCATCTCCTCTTCTCAAAGCAAAGGAGGTCCAATTCTTTCCGTCTTTTTCTCGAAGATTTCAAGTCCCCCTAGTCACCTTCCTCTGAATGTGGTCCACTGGGTGAACGCCTCCATAAGTTCCACTGATTAAATGGGACTACAGTAGGACCCCCGTATCCACTGATTCAGTTATCCACGGTTGGCAGAGGGAAAAAATTAAATTATTCATCTACCGCAAAGCAAGCTACTGTCACAAACAGCAGCCATAAAGAAAGCTGCTGCAAAATAGCATAGAATCCTAGAGTTGGAAGAGACCTCAAGGGCCATCCCATCCAACCCCCTACCATGGAGGAACCCCCATCACAGTATTTCCAACAGGTGGCCATCCAGCCTCTGCCATAAAGCAAGCTGTTGCAAAACAGCAGTTTGTGTGTGTGTGTGTGTTTTCTCTCTTATCCACGGTTATCGTTATCCACGGGAAGGCCTGGAACCAACCCCCAGCAGATACCAGGGTCCTACTGTACTCTAGCTGCAGATCTAACAGATGGGTTTCTGCCCCTGATGGACTACAGAGGTGGGGAAGAAGAGGTGGCCACCTGGCTTATGCCAATTCACGGCCTAAAAGTGACGCGGCTTGCGCAAGACGATGTCCCAGATGCATTCAACTGGAGTTCCCAAAACCTATACCAAGCACCATCCCAGGATGCTCCAGGCCCAACTTTCCCAAACAAGAGCGGCGGAAGCAAGTTTGGGAGAGGTGGCAGCCTCTCGGCATCGCCGTGGATTGCTCTCCCTTGTTGGGCCCTCCAACTCTTGCAAGCCACCCCTTCCAAGGGGTGTGGACTTCAATGCTTTCTTCTCCCTCTCACAAAATACCAGAACTAGGGGACATCCACTCAAATTGAGGACTGGGGGAGTGAGAAGAGACAAAAGAAAATATTTTTCACCCAGTGCATTGTTAGTCTGTGGAATTCCTTGCCACAGGAGGTGGTGATGGCATCTGGCCTGGATGCCTTCAAAAGGGGATTGGACAGATTCCTGGAGGAAAAGTCCATCACAGGTTACAAACCATGATGGAGATGTGTCATCCCCAGGCTTAAAACCGGGGTCCTTCAAGGGCCTGATGCAGGGGAGGGGTATCAGTAGACAGATATCTAGTCTGATGCACCTCTGCATTTGGTGGGGCCACTGTGAGATCCAGGAAGCTGGACTAGATGGGCCTTTGGCCTGATCCAGCAAGGCTCTTCTTAAGTTCTTATGTTCTTAACGCTGTTGGGGGAACAGGAGGTGTCAGAGAGCCGGGCAGAAGGAAAGGACCAAGGACAAGAACGGAGGAGTCCTTCTTGGGTGAGATAAGGGAGCCTCTTGTCCAACACTCATCTAATAATGATTACTATTATATAAATATTTGCTTTTATCTGTAGCCCATCTTGCTCCTGTTCTATGCTGTTGTTATATACTGTTTACTAGTTATAGTGCTTTTATTTATATACTTGTGCTTATCTGTTATATTGTATTTTACTGTTTATGGTTTGATTCTGTTCAGTTTGTAAACCGCCCAGAGTACCCATGTAGCTAGATGGAGCAGTATATAAATTTAATAAATAAATAAAATAAACAAATAAACACATCGCCGGGCACCTCCTGTGCATAAAAGATACCACACACTCATTGGGTCATGGAGGGTTTTTTCCAACCTCCAACAAAGGTTTTTTTAATTAATTAAATAAATAAATGAACGGTATTCAAGGCAGTCATCATGTCACAGTGGAGACCTTCCCTGCTTCAACCACATTGAAGGGGGTGTGTGGCATGAGGGGGAGGCATCCTGTCCCCTCCACCCAAGGCAAATGGAAGGTGCCTGATTTTTGGGGGGTGGGGTGGGGGGTGGAGGGTGGGCAGGGTGTATGTGGGGGGGTTCACCCACCCTCCCATAATATTGCATCTCTTCCCCCCTTCCCTTTCCTGAATACCACTTCCCCACAACCTCTAAACAAACGTGGAGGGGAAAATAGAGATATATAGATATATAAATAAGACATACAAAGACCTGAAAAAGAGAGAGTAAAACAAGATGTGGGAGAGGGGGAGGCAGGAGAGTCAACGATCCGGATTGATCTGGAAAAGAGGATTAAAAAAAATCCCCCCCGTCTTTTTTTCTGAGTATCCTGCACAAGGTCCTTTGGGTTGAGTTTGCAATAAACCACGGCAGGCCCGGGCCATTTCCAGGCGAGATCTCGGGAAATTCCACCCCCCCCACCACCAGTGCCCTTTCAGCATCCTCCCAGGGAAAGGGGAAACCAAGAGGCCAAAATATCACATAGAATAAACCCACTCCACCCTGGCACCGCGTTTTAAGCGGTGTCTGCTTCGGTGACAATTTCCACGGACGCTCTCCGTGGCAACCCTGGGGGAGGTGGTGGTTTCTCCACCGGTGGGTCCCCCAGATGTTGCTGGAACTGCAATTCCCAGAAAAAGTCTTCCTCCCGAACTGAGCTGGCCAGGATTTCTGGGAGTTGCTGTCCAGGGAACATCTGGGGGGACCCACCGGTGGAGAACCACACCTGGGGGGGGTCCCTCCCAGTTTAAGCCAGAGAGTTCCAGGCCACGGAAGCTGAGGCCACTCAGTGGCCATAAGCCTCCCCCAACCCCAACGTGGGATGGAATGCCTGCGGTTGTATTCTCACTTTCTACCACTGCAAGGAAGAAGCCTTGTTCTCGGAAGGGGAAAATGCAGCCGCCGGTGGTGGTGGTTCAGCAAGACAGTAAAGGCCACGAAATCCACGGCTTATCAGTCACCGGTGGCTTCATGGGATCCACTGCCATAAATTATAAATAAAATCCCCCTAGAAATCGGTGTTTCCAAGGTGTATTAGTGGAAGTGCCCACTAGAGGGAACCAGAGATAATGTTCGTGCTGGCGGGGTTGACTGCTGCCATCAGGTACGGTACACACCCCTCTTCATGTTGCGTGGCTGCACCTTGGACTCGGGGCAGGGCTGCAGAGAATCCCCTAAGGAAGGAAGGAAGGAAGGAAGGAAGGAAAAAGAAAGAAAATGAAGATGGATGGAAGGAAGGAAGGAAGGAAGGAAGGAAGGAAGGAAGGAAGGAAGGAGCTGATGATGGATAGAAGGAAGGAAGGAAGGAAGGAAGGAAGGAAGGAAGGAAGGAAGGAGAGAGTTGATGGTGGGTGGAAGGGAGAGAGGAAGGAAGGGAAGAAGGAAGGAAGGAAAAAGAAAGAAAATGAAGATGGATGGAAGGAAGGAAGGAAGGAAGGAAGGAAGGAAGGAAGGAAGGAAGGAAGGAGCTGATGATGGATAGAAGGAAGGAAGGAAGGAAGGAAGGAAGGAAGGAGAGAGTTGATGGTGGGTGGAAGGGAGGGAGGAAGGAAGGGAAGAAGGAAGGAAGGAAAAAGAAAGAAAATGAAGATGGATGGAAGGAAGGAAGGAAGGAAGGAAGGAAGGAGCTGATGATGGATAGAAGGAAGGAAGGAAGGAAGGAAGGAAGGAAGGAAGGAAGGAAGGAGAGAGTTGATGGTGGGTGGAAGGGAGGGAGGAAGGAAAGGAAGAAGGAAGGAAAAAGAAAGAAAATGAAGATGGATGGAAGGAAGGAAGGAAGGAAGGAAGGAAGGAAGGAAGGAAGGAAGGAAGGAAGGAAGGAAGGAGCTGATGATGGATAGAAAGAGAAGGAAGGAAGGAAGGAAGGAAGGAGAAATAAATGAAATGATAATGGATGGGAAAAAGGAAGGAAGGTGCTGATGATGGATAGAAGGAAGGAAGGAAGGGTGGAAAGCAAAAGAAAGAAAATGATGATGGGTGGAAGGAAAATAGAATGCAGCAAAGAAAGGAAGGCTCTTTTGATGGGTGGATGGAAGGAAGGTATACTGTGGAAGGAGGGAGGGAAGGGAGGAAGGGAACCAGAAAATACCAAGGAAGGAAGGAGGGCTTACTAGGTTCCAAAAGCAGAATCATGGAGCATCACCCCTGGCTCTCTGCTGGAGTCAGAGGGAAACGTAGCAAGAGATCAACCAATTGGGGGGCGGGGCGGGGGCAGGGGCACCTCGTGGACCAAGCGGCCTGGGCCAGGGCCCCTCCTCTTTGAGCGGGACGTGTAGGGCAATGGCACCATTTGGCTAATAATTCCTGGCCGCTCCAGGAACGGAAGGTTCCCCCCCCCTAACCGCCCCCCCACCACTTCTCTCTCTCTGCAAGACTGTTTGGCACTCTGGAATAGCGGATCTCGAGCCCGGGCCACTGGGCCACCTCACCCAAAAATTGCTGGGTGCGTGTGAGAATCCCAGAATGATATCTCCCCACCACCAACCTGGCTTGGGGCTCTCTCCTGTCCCCTCAATGCCCAAATTGTGGGTGGGGTTGGGGGTTGGGAGTGACCGAATGCCCCCCCCCGAGATGCTTTGTGGCACACAAGAACCCAGTTTCCCCCTAAGTTTTGCACCAGCCCAGCAGGCCACCACTGGCACGAGGCCGCCTGGGGTAAAGACCTCTGTGCAGCCTCCACCTCGCCCAGACCTCCGTCACCGCTTTCCTGCGCGGGACCCGTTCCTTCTCCCTCGGGTCCATCAGGACGCCCAGCGTTGCTGGGGGAAAGAGATGCTGCCGGCCCCCGCAAGATGCAGGGCGCAACTGCCGGGCGCCACCTCCTCTCCCAACGGCAGGGTTGGCCGGAAGAGAGCCGAAGCAGAAGGGGGTGTCGGCCCAGAGGATGGAAACGAGGACCCCACCCACTTCAGCATGGCAGTAAAGGCCGCGAGATCCGCGGGTTATCAGTCACCGGTGGCTTCATGGGATCCGCTGCCAGAAAATTATAAATAAAATCCCCCCCCCCCCAGAAATCAGTGTTTCCAAGGTGTATTTCTGGAAGTGACCACTAGAGGGAACCAGAGCATTTGCAATCTCTGAAATTCCTGGCATCCGTCAGTGACACGGGGACTTGGAGCGTGATCTTCCGTGGGTCCCGTGTGCCGACCGCAACTCCTGAATGTGTGCCGAGAAGGGAAACCACCGGATGCACAACCCGACGGCTGCCGGACTGCTTCCTCCCGCCGGCCCGATTCTCCCCGCTATGGCCAGCTGGATTTCACCTCTGTTGCTCCGGACCAAAAGATCCTTTCAACTACCCCCCCCCAACGCCTCCTTCTAGCCACCTTATTGAAAAGTGCTCCATGGAAACACCCTTTTCTTGGCAATGCCCCCCACCCCGACTGTGCCAGCGTCCTGCTGCCGGGTGTCTGCATGAGGTTTGGAGGACGGCGGGCAGGGAGACGGGCGGGCGAGGCGTTGATCTGTTCCTCCATGGCTTTGAACTCCCCGTCTGGAGTCGACCCCATGGGGGCCACGCGGTATGCTCCTTCACCCCCCCCGGTCTTTGGAGAAGGTCCGTTGGCGAGAACGGCGATGGAAGCGCCCGGTTTTGCCGGAGAGAGACACCATGACTTAGAAGGGCAGAGAGGGAGGCCAGAAGGGCAGCGGGGCCCCCCACGAATTGGGGTTACGGCGAGATCCAGCAGGCTGACAGCTCTGGCCCCACCACATACACACACGCCACCTGTGTGTGGCCCAGGAAATGGCCTCCGTTGGCTGGGGTGGTGGTGGGCTTGAACCGGTCTCTGCGTCCTCCCGTGGAAACCAGCCCAGCCGTGGCAGTGCCGTTTCCCCTGTTTTCCCAACAGACCTGTCGACCGACCGGCCGCCCTCACTGAGATAAGGAGTCCAGGTGCGGGGCCGGTGCTGGAGCGGCCAGGAAGCTATTTACATCTCCGATGCCAATCAGGCTGAAATCCGGGACCGTTAAGGACACTTGGCCGGGGGCCGCCCTCGCCTCTGGAGCCCGGCCCAGTCCCACGTGGCCGGCGATTAAAGGCAGCCGCTCTGTGACGCTCCCGGGGAGGGTCAAGTCCACGGCAACAGCTTTCCCGGAACAGCACAAGGGCTCCTGCTCCTCCTCCTCCTCCGGCTTGGTGGAGGCGGCCACTGGGAAGAAGCCTGTCTCGGCGGGGTCGGGCGGGGGTTGCAGGAAGGGCGTCCGGTGGCTGCCGGCGGGGGCCTCCTCGGCCGGGTCGAAGGCACAGTTTGTTTCTGACAGGGTGCCGCACTCGTAGCCGTGGCCGGATTCGCTGGCGCTGCCCAAGCTGCAGGTGGCGCTCTCGATGCTCAGGGGCTCTGCAGGAAGGAGGCAGAGAGCGGTGAGCAGGGTCAGATGGGAGGGCCCTGGCTCTGGCTAGAAGATGATCAGCAATCTCAGGAACTCGCTTCTAGCCAGGAGGGCCAGTAGCTACAAATGCCTCCATGCTGAACCTCTGAGGATTTTAGCCACCCCACCCCCCCAAAAATTGTCATTTCCAGTGTCTGTCATCATTTACGGATAAGAAACAATGGCTCCCTCTCCCCGCCACATACAATGAAGTGGCTAGTTGGACAAAGCATTAGGGCCTTGCATCTCCCATGGAACTAGATGGCTAGTTGGATGAAGTGTTAGGAGAACTGCAAGGCACAAGGGGCCTTTGCCATCATCTTGTGTTCTTGTGTTTTTGTATTTTCGTGTTTTATTTTACTTGATTTGGCTTTAATGTTTTTATATGCTCTTCCTCGTGGAGCTGTTTCAGTTTTTTCTTGTGTTCTTTTATTATTGTATGCCTTATATTGTTCACCGCCCTGAGTTCCTTGGGGAAAATCGGGCATTACATAAACATGAATATAAATAAATAAGCACTCAATCTGAATAGGCATGGAGACTACAAAGCTCCTAGGGCCTTGCATCTCCCATGGAACTAGTTGGCTAGTTGAAGTGTTAGGGGAACTGCAAGGCATGAGGGGCCTTTGCCACCATCTTGAGTTCTTGTGTTTTTGTATTTTCGTATTTTTTAAACTTGGATTTGGCTTTAATGTTTTTATACGCTCTTCCTCATGGAACTCTTTCATTTTTTTAAAAAAATATTGTATACCTTATATATAACCCGAATAGGCAGGGAGACTGCAAAGCTACTAGGGCCTTGCATCTCCCATGGAACTTCGCCCCACTTCGCCAAATCCTGCAGCTCCCTTGTTTCTGGCAGAAGCCGCTGTTTTTCAGAGGGAAGTGGTAACTGACACCTGACAGGAGTTGTTTTTTCCCCAAGCGGTTTTCACTTGCGTGACCATTTTGGCCAAAGCCCCCAAGCTGGGGGGCAAAGGTGGGCGAGAGAGCCTGCAGACTTCTGTGTTGTAGTCCATGCATTCTGAAAAACTCACGCCTCGTGGGCTAGCGGGGGGAAAGCCCTTCCTGGCGAAATGAAAGGACAGAGACGAAGCCGTTCTCTCCTAAAGGAGCAGAAAAGTCTCAATGCAGGGATCCTTCCCTCTTTGACGACGCACGCCTTCAATACTACCAATACTACCAGGAGCGACCAGTTCCCCGATATGGACACAGGCCACCTATGGCCACTTGATGGTACCACGGGTAAGCCACTGGGCTTTGGGATGGCAGGGAGGTTCTGGAATGGAGCAAAGCAACTCTCTTGTCGTTCAACTTCATTTTCACAACAGGAATTGTATCGGCCTCAGTGTCAGGAACTGATTAGAGACTCCCTTTTTAAAATCTTGGCGTCCACACTGTTCACATGCAATGAGACAATGCTGTATATTTCCTTTTTTTTCAGCACCAACCACTAGGGGTGGGATTTTCTGAATCCATGGACTACAGTGCCCAGAGGTGTGCAGGCCTTGGACACCCCCCCCCAAGAAAAACCCTGTGATTCTTCTCTCCTTGGACTTCATGTGGCCAACCTCTGGTTTCAAATAAACCAGGCATGTCCAAACTTCAGCCTTGCTGATGTTTTGGACCACAAATCCCAGAATTCTAAGCTTAGATTGCCAATGGCAGAAGGACTGTGGGAGTTGTGGTCTAAAACATCTGGAGGGCTGAAGTTTGGACATGCCTGAAATAGTCTTACGTCCTGTTTAGGAGCTACATATGTTCTTATCCTTTGGCACAGAACGAATAGGCTGAGGCTGTTGGTTGATGTTTTTTTGACAGCAAGGGGTGACTTAGAAGCTACCATGCTGATGTTTTTTTGACAGCAAGGGGTGACGTAGTAGCTACGTGAGAACAACACGAGTGCCGTTCCAAGATCTTGCGAACGACATCTCTCTCTTTCCTTCCCTCACTACCCTTTGGTACCCACAGGTATCCACGCACATAAAATGGGTGGGTGGGTGGGGTGGACAATGAGAATCCAAGGGGGCGCCTGAAGCTCTCACCTGTGCTGTCCATGGCCAGGTGATCCGGATTGAACCGCGAGTCTATGCAACCTGTGACCGCTGAGATCGGCGGGGAGCCCCGTGAACGGTTGGCGTTCTCCACTTCACCACCATCTAAAAAATTATCCGCATAATCCCTATAGGAAGGAGGGGGGGGACCAAAGAGAAAAAGCACAGAACCATGTAGATTTTTCTGCCTGAACCAACACATTAGCGCTAGCCTACGAGCGGTGCAAATGTTTGAACCTACAATTTCCATTAACAAGGGAGTGACCCATCCCAGCTGAAGCAAGCGCCTGCTGTGAACAGGGGGGCGGGGAGGGGAACCACCACTCCGTCGGCAACAACACATCAGACTGCAAAGAAAACCAATATGCCCTGAAATCATACTGAACTGATGCTAAAAGACAGAGAGGGAAATGGCCATATCTGTGGGATATGGCCCACAGATACGTATCTGTGTATCTCCAGTAAAATGGCCATATCTGTGGAATCAATACTTATGCACTGCCTGAAAATATTAAATACCACCACCACCTCGTCTCAGAAATATGAATTCCCAGGCTGTATTATCAAAACTGGCCACTAGATGGCACCAAAGACTACAGATAGTGTTCCCTTATTGGCAGTTTCTGCCATCTATGGGACGGATCTCCTCCAGATACTGTGGTCCTTCCAAATACAGCAAGATCGTCTTTGGTGGTTTGGTTTAGTATAAGGCAGCTTCTTACATTCCTAACCACTCTATGTGGGGCTACTGATGGAATGTCTCAGGGGACTCCGGGACCAACCACACACACACTGACCCAAACTGGAGGACTTACTTTTTCCTTCCGAACCGCGTCTGCTGGGTGAAGTAGTCATAGCGCTCTGACTTTTTCCAAATGTAATAATACTCCACGCACTCGCCCACTGACCGGGTGCGGACCTAAGGCCAAAGAGGACACGAGATCGAGTTTAGCAAGGCCACGATTCCCAGGTCGGGCAAGTAGAGGCTTTAACCAGTGCGAACGGAGAGTTCAGAACCCAGAAACCTTTGCAGTTATATAGGTACGGTATGGATAAAATTGGTTGGGTGTTTTTTTTTTTTTGCGCTTTATCTTTTTCAAGCAATTCCCTGCAATAAAAATATACAGGTACAGGATAGGGCAATGGTTCTCAAACTGGGGGTCCGGACCCTTTTGGGGTTGAGCAACCATTTCACAGGGGTCGCCATGAGCCAGTGGGGGGGAAAAGGCACAAACGGCTTGGGTCTGGAGGAGGAGGGGGAGAAAGAGTGAGTTACAGCTGGATAGGTTGGAGGGGATGTCAGTCAATGGCACCAGAGGCTGCGATTGGCTGAGGGTGCCTGTAGAGGGAAGTTCTCTATGGCCCCTGCGACAGTGGCCGGCCAAAGGGGGATAGTGGCCTCTTCCAAGCAGGGCAAGGGGGTCAACACAACATGGGGAACTGTATTAAAGGGTTGCAGCATTAGGAAGGTTGAGAACCACTGGGATAAGGGGGTCCCTGGCTCAACAATCGTACCTGTGAGAGGCATTTAGGTGTCCTGGTGGACCAACACCTAAGGATGAGGCCGCAGTGTGCTGCAGCTGCCAAAAAAAAGCAAACAGGGACCTAGGATGCATCCAGAGGGGGGGAAGTATCAAGGTCATGGGAAGTGATTGTACCACTCTAGAAAGCCTGAGTGAGGCCACATTTGGAATACCGTGGTCACTGCAATACAAACAAGACAGAGAGACCCTAGCAGAAGTTCAGAGAAGGGAGACTAAGAGGGTAAAGGTACTGGGAGATAAATCGGACGAAGAACGGATTAAAAAGCAATAGCAAAGTGTTCTGATTATATACCACCCCATACCACTTCAAGTAGTCTCTGGGCGGTTTACAGTTTTTAATTCCAGTATGCAGGCGACACATTGCCTCCCCATCCCCCAGCAAGCTGGGTCCTCATTTTACCAACTTCGGAAGGATGGAAGGCTGAGTCAACCTTGAGCCAGCTACCTGGGATTGAACCCCAGGTCGTGAGCACAGTTTCAGCTACAGGACAGGCATTTAACCACTACGCCACTAGGCATGTTTAGCCTGACAAAGAGAAGACTAAGGGGAGACATGATAGCAGTCTTCCAATACAGGCATACTCAGTTTATGAATTTATTGCATTCTCCAGGGTGTTTCGTATTGCGAAAAATTTGTAAACCGGGAACACACCGTGTGTGTGTGTGTGTGTGTGTGTGTGTGTGTGTGTGTGTGTGTGTGTGTGTGTGTGTGTGTGTGTGTGTGTGTAATGCATCCTGGAGAAACTTGCTTTGGAAAAAAAATTTGTAAACTGAGGTACTGTGGGATAAATGGTTAAACAGAGGGATTATTTTCAATGGATTTCATTTCGCAAATTGAAAATTATGTTAACGGAGGTGTTCATAAACCGAGGTACAGTAGGACCCCCGTATCCACTGATTCAGTTATCCATGGTTGGCAGAGGAAAAAGCAAATAAATAATTCAGCTGCCTCAAAGCAAGCTACTATCACAAAGAGCAGCTGTAAAGCAAGCTACTGTCATAAAACAGCAGCTGTAAAGCAAGCTACCGTCACAAACAGCAGCTGCAAAGCAAGTAACTATCACAAAACAGCAGCTTTGGGGACATTTTGGTGTCCTCTCTTATCCACGGTTTTCAGTATCCATGGGAAGGCATGGAACCAATCCCCAGCATATACCTGGGTCCTACTGTACGTCTGTACCTGAAGGCTTGCCACAGGGAAGAGGGCATGGATTTATTCTCCATTGTACCTGAGGGTATGACAAGAACCAATGGGTGGGAACTCATCAGAGGGAGAGCCAGTGTGGAAACGAGGAGAAATTTCCTGACGGTGGAACAGCTTGCTTCCCGATGTTATGGGGGACCCATTGCTGGAGGTTTTCAATAAAAGATTGGACAGCCACCTGTCCAGGATGGTATGAGCTCTCCGGCCTTAGGCAGGGGGTTAGAGGGTTAGGGTCTAGAATACCTCCATGGTTCCTTCCAACCCCACAATGATCCTATCATTCTAACATTCTCCGCAAGCAAACTAACAATACTTTTTAAAAAAAGAAACCGATATTTCTTGAAATCAAATCACAACATCTCAAGAGAATCGGCTGGAACATGGGTATTAAATGCCAAAGGTTGTATCCGTGGCTAAAGCCTCTGCCAGAAGTTCAACTGAGATGGGGCCACCGGACGTCCTTTGAGTGGGCATTCTACGAACAAGGTGATACGAGAAGGCAGGTCAGCCATAGGGACTCAGCACAACCTCTCAGGATTTTATTATTTATTTACTTTAACTTTTATACAGTGCAACCATCTAGCCCAGTGGCTATCCTGGGAGGTTTGCAAAACAGTTCTACAACTAGACGTTGCAATTTTAAATAAACCAAGAACAAAACCCTACAGCGAAATAAAGTCCGATAAACCAATGAAAACGATGCGCTAATCAAACGCAAAGTATATCAAATAACAGCTAACCAAAATAAGAAAGGGAAATCACGGTGAGGTGATAACAGGAAGACAGCGTCATTTGTTAGGTGATTGAATGGACTGATCAAACGCAAAGTATATAAAATATCAGCTAACCAAAATAAGAAAAGGAAATCACGGTGAGGTGATCACAGGAAGAGAGCGTCATTTGTTAGGTGATTGAACAGACAACAATAAGACAAGCAACGGCTTCTGCACTGAGAATCTCAGATTGCAGGCAGGCATTTATGGGAAGGGGCAGTCCATCGGCTATCCCAGCACCCAAGTTTAGGGCTTTATGGGTCAAAGCGACTACACTGCACTTTAAAAACACCACCGCCACCACCTGGGATGACTTGGTTCCACTCCTGTCTATAGAAGACAGCGGCCTGGGAGCTGCGCTTCAGACTAGCGGTAGCCTCTGAACAGACCCCCAAGGGAAGTTCCAAGGGGAGCATACCGGAGTAGTCTAAAAACCGGAGGCAAGTACGGGGTGGATCGTGGTGGCCCAAGCGGCATCCCACAACACAACAGATTCCCAACTTACGTTCGTGGAGGCAAAGCAGGATGGAAAAGTAGAAACAGGGTGATACTAATGACAAGTCCCTGCATTGGGATGGGGTGGACTAGATGACCCTTGAGGTCCCTCCTACATTTACAGTTCTGTGTGATGAGGAGTAAAGCCTACCCTTGACGGGACCTGGGCATTTGACAGAGCTTTCGTATGGTTTGGGGTTTTTTTTTTTTGCGATCAACGCATACCCGTAAATTCTCTCATCGTAGTGTACCGGCGTTAGTGGGCATATGGCGATGTAGCGTGTAACCCTAACCCATGAATATTTATTGTTCGGCACTTTGAAAATAACCTAAATTAGCATATTCCAATGGGATAACTTGTGGGAGGAGCCAACGTGTATTTATCTATCTCTGTACAAGCCTCTAGGCGTTAGATACAGACATGTCATTATTTAGATTGGGGATAGAGTTACCGCATTTTTCACTCTATAAGAGGCACTTCCACCCATAAGCAAGGGGAAATGTCTGTGCTTCTTATAGAGCAAATACAGCCCTCCGGAACCATAGGCAGCCGCTACGGCAGGTGTTTTAAAAGGATCCTTGATGTTCTGACCTCAGCTGTGGAAACGCCTAGCCCACACCGCCGCTGACACTACCAGACCCGGAGCAGTATGTATGTGTGACTATTTTTTTTCACGCATACATACCTCTAAAAATTAGGTGAGTCTTATGGTCCAGTGCGTCTTATGGAGCGAAAAACACGGTAGTTAAGATACGGCCTGAATGGTGTATAGATAGTAGTAGGAACAAGTAGAATTTAGTCGAACGTTAGATAAGGGTTATACATTTAGATGTAACTGAAGTTAACCCCAGGATTTCTGAATGAACGTAACATTTGTGTTACAACAAACTACAGTGGTACCTTGTATAAAGGAATTAATTCGTTCCAAATGAAATTCTGTTAAGCAAATTTTCCTTTATACAACCTTCCCATAGGAATGCATCAAAATGGAGTAATCCCTAATCGCGACCATTTTTATGTTGTACAGAATCGCCCCATAGGCGATTCTGTTAAGCAAATTTTCCCCTATCTCCGGAATTTTTTATGTTGTACAGATTTTATGTTATACAGAATGTTTGTTATACGAGGGTCCACTGTAATCTTATCAATTTTTAAAGGTTAAAGCGTGAGACTCCATGATTTTAGAAATACTGTACACTCAGTCCAAATAGAGATTAGGTTAAATGGTGGCAGCGTAAATACCCGTGTATGTGATTGGCACCTGCCAGAGGCTTACCTTGTTGGCTTGAATCAGGTGGAAATTTTTCCCATGGACCCGAAACCCGTGTTCAAAATTCCTGCACTCCTCCTCGCTCCAGGAGCAGAGTTCGTCTGCAAGGAATCCAAACCGAAGGATGTGACTTGTTCGGGAACCCAAGAAGGGTTTCCCACTGACGGGTGACTTGGCCAACTCGGCCTGGGGAGCTGGTTTAGATTTGGGGTCGGTCCCCTGCAGTGTTACAACACGGTGGGAGGTTGGAGACCACGCAAGCATCCCCCACTGCTTGGTCGCGCGACCCTCACCCCACAGCCGGCCTCGCAGCCCGGTGGTGGCAATGGGTGCCCGCTCCAGTGGGGGAGAGCTTGAGAGGCTTCCTTGAGGCTTTAAGCAGGATGCTAGTCCTCATGGCTAAGGATTATGGGCAGATCATTAAGAGCCTGTGTTTTCTGTACAGCCCAGACCTGGACCACTTGCATGCCATTAGGGGAATTTAGTTGACTCCAATAAACCAGAGGCGGGAAAACTCCAGTGTTCTCCTCAGTTCTCGCCTGATCCTCTTAAATGGATCATTTCGCCGACATTGCAGGTGAGACACGTCGGAATCTTCACTACAGCCCTGGTTAAGTGTTACTGCCTGTGTTTTCGTCACATCTCTGTCCACCCCCACCCCCAATTGTTCCTCACATGGAAAATTACACCCCTTCAAGAGGGCACCAACGGCCTCCCTGTCAGTGGAGATGGGAGACTTGGATGTCGGGCAGTCGTTCCGGGAGTGAGTCCGAACTTTTGGTCTTTGTTCGCTGGCTGTACGGGGCCTTATAAACACAGCAGGATTTGGTAGTGCAAGGGAAGGGTTTGTCCCTGGTTTTAGATGAGAGGGGGAGGGAAAGTAGGATTCTTGAGTCTGAACCCAGGACGGCTCTTATAATGTTTGGACTAAAACACTGCCCGCTACAGCGATCTCAGCGTCACTGGCCTTAACGAGTCCCCATGCAAATAACAACTATTATTATCCAGACTTTAAGGCTGTGTGAACAGCCAGTAGTCCATTAAGACCATCTTCTTCTTTAGGTCTATACAAGGCCCTCTCCTCTTTCCACACAGGAAAAGCAATGGCAGAGGGGTCCCCAGCACAAATATCTGAATTCAAGATTCTCACCTCGAATGACCTTCACGTTGAAGCGCAGCCGTCGCAGCGCCTCTTCAGCGTTGAAGTTGCATTTCACCAGTTCGTACAATGCCTGGGGGGATGAAAGAGAGGCACACAGATCGTGGCTGGTGAGGCAGACGGGGGGGGGGGGGCAGCTGAGCAATACAGAGGATGGGGGATGGCAGGGAGGGAGCAGTTGGCCAGGGTCACTTCACTGAGGACGATGGGACAAAGTCAGTTACAAAGGAACTGACCAGAATTCTACTGAGCATTTATGTCAGGATAAGTATCAATGCATTAGCTGCAGCAATGACGGTCAGGATAAGTATACATGCATCAACTGCAGCAATAGCGGTCAGGAGAAGTATAAATACATCAGCTGCAGCAATGGCAGTCAGAAGTATAAATGCATCAGCTGCAGCAATGGCAGTCAGGATAAGTATACATGCATAAATAGCAGCAGAAACTGGCTGTCCATTCACAAGTTGCCCCTTGCATATCCGGCTATGGGCTAGTCACAAATAACCAGGAATGTGTAGAGATGTAAAATTTCCAGAAATTTTGCAGCTAGGAAAAAAAGGTTTTCCCTGGATTTTTTTTCTGGAAAAAAGCAAAATTTTCAGAAAAATTGGAAAAAAATGCTACGTTAGCACTTCCCCCCATTTACAACTTGAAAGTCATTTTGTTACTTTAGGAACATAAAATATGTCTATGGACAACTTGACTTGGCATAAAATTACCACAACTAGCATATTAAAATATAGTGAATCTAAACAAGAATTATAAACAGAATTTACTTTTTAAATAAGATTTATTTGTAATTTCAAGAAACAAATGGAGTAAGAATCTTCTGAATGGCTTGCTAGTTTAAGTGGAACAAAAAAGCTCTACAAAAAATGTTTAAAAATCCAGTATTAACAATTATTTATACTTCCTCTTCACAGTATTAAATAAAAATGAAATAAAAACCTTGTTCTCATAAAAAGAATTGAAGAGAGGAGAAATGTATATAAGGGAGTGGTACTAAGTTTCAATGATATTTTTAAGAAATGAATAACCCTGTCTTAAAATATTTTATTCATCGTGTTAAAATAAAACATTCCATAATCATTTTTTTTATTTACTTTTTTCAATTTTTCAAAATTTTCAGGAAAAAAAGGCTTCAGGAAAAAAACATTCCCCCCCAATATTTTCTGTTTTTTCCCCAGGCCTTCACATCTCTAGGAATGTGAACATCTACTCATTGACTGATGGCAACTCACTGCAATTATGCAATTACACGGACACAAATCCTCAACAGCACCTGGGCTGCAGAATTCAGTGGTGGAGCGGTGTCAGGATTGGTTTCCAGATGGAAAGATTAGGTTACAAGTTTTCTTGCCCAGGACACTGGATCATCAGACCAGAACCCCTGGGGATAAGGTTCTCACAAGGGACATAAAATTTAATTTATTCCCCCCTACACACACTGTCCTGCAGGTAAAACTGTGCTCACGACCTGGGGTTCAATCCCAGGTAGCAGCCGGCTCATGGTTGACTCAGCCTTCCATTGTTCCGAGGTCGGTAAAATGAGTCCCCAGCTTTGCAGTGGGGGGCGGGGGGCAATGTGTAGCCTGCACACTGTAATTAAACTTGTAAACTGCCCACAGACTACTCACCCCATTGCAAACCATACGTTGGCCATACCTGCCTTTAGTGAATGATGCCCCAACGTACCTGTTCATTATCCTTCACTGACTCTCCTTCCGGAAGACTGGCGTGAGAGACCCCGTCCCACCGCCTCTTGACTGCTCGGTAAAGGAACTCTTCCACTTCTTTCTCAGGCAGCATGTTTGGGTCCCAAAGCAACTGGTCATCGTTCTCATAAACTACGAGGCAAGAGAAGATTGGAGGGTTAGCTTTCAAGCTGGGCAGATCTCGATGATTTCGGCGGGTTGGAAGGGTTGGTTTTCTGCCCCTAGGATACACGGACCAAAATTGTCAAGAAGGAAGGAAGGAAGGAAGGAAGGAAGGAAGGAAGGAAGGAAGGAAGGAAGGAGCTGATGATGGATAGAAAGAGAAGGAAGGAAGGAAGGAAGGAAGGAAGGAAGGAGCTGATGATGGATAGACGAAGGAAGGAAGGAAGGAAGGAAGGAAGGAAGGAAGGAAGGAAGGAAGGAAGGAAGGAAGGAGCTGATGATGGATAGAAAGAAATGGAAGGAAGGAAGGAAGGAAGGAAAGAAGGAAGGAAGGACCTGATGATGGATAGAAAGAGAAGGAAGGAAGGAAGGAAGGAAGGAAGGAAGGAAGGAAGGAAGGAAGGAGCTGATGATGGATAGAAGAAGGAAGGAAGGAAGGAAGGAAGGAAGGAAGGAGCTGATGATGGATAGAAAGAAATGGAAGGAAGGAAGGAAGGAAGGAAAGAAGGAAGGAAGGAGCTGATGGATAGAAAGAGAAGGAAGGAAGGAAGGAAGGAAGGAAGGAGCTGATGATGGATAGAAAGAGAAGGAAGGAAGGAAGGAAGGAAGGAAGGAAGGAAGGAAGGAAGGAAGGAAGGAAGGAAGGAAGGAGCTGATGATGGATAGAAGAAGGAAGGAAGGAAGGAAGGAAGGAAGGAAGGAAGGAAGGAAGGAAGGAAGGAAGGAGCTGATGATGGATAGAAAGAAAAGGAAGGAAGGAAGGAAAGAAGGAAGGAAGGAGCTGATGGATAGAAAGAGAAGGAAGGAAGGAAGGAAGGAAGGAAGGAAGGAAGGAAGGAAGGTAGGATGATGGATAGAAAGAGAAGGAAGGAAGGAAGGAAGGAAGGAAGGAAGGAAGGAGCTGATGATGGATAGAAAGAGAAGGAAGGAAGGAAGGAAGGAAGGAGCTGATGATGGATAGAAAGAGAAGGAAGGAAGGAAGGAAGGAAGGAAGGAAGGAAGGAGCTGATGATGGATAGAAAGAGAAGGAAGGAAGGAAGGAAGGAAGGAGCTGATGATGGATAGAGGAAGGAAGGAGAGAAATTGAAAGAGAGACTGGAAAG
The DNA here is from genome assembly GCA_037367245.1 of Phrynocephalus guinanensis. Lineage (NCBI taxonomy): Eukaryota > Metazoa > Chordata > Lepidosauria > Squamata > Agamidae > Phrynocephalus > Phrynocephalus guinanensis. The sequence goes on from CM074750.1 coordinate 20,612,114, forward strand.
AAAGGAAGGAAGGAAGGGAGGGAGGGAGGAAAGGCAGAGAGATTTTATTACGTATTTTGTTAAATTGGATTTTATTGCTTACTGCTTATTTGCTACTTTTTCTGCTTGCTTATGGGTTTGTTTGTTTTTGTACACGCCTTGATTTGTCTTTGTACAAGCTGACAGTTTTTAAACGCTAAATAAAATAAAGTAAAGAGACCGGAAGGGAAATGAGTAAAAGAAAGAAAGAAAGAAAGAAAGAAAGAAAGAAAGAAAGAAAGAAAGAAAGAAAGAAAGAAAGAAAAATGGCTAGTTAGTTCCCTTCCAGTTTTCATAAAGGATATCTCTTCCCTGCCAAACAGATACTGAACAACGTGGAGAGGATGAAACCTCCCACTTCCGATGGGAAAACAGCATCTCCCACCTTTCTCGCTGTGCCTGTTCAAGTGCAGGAATGGAACCGCGGCCTGGTACTGAGGTCCGACCATGATCTCCTGTGAATCCAAGAACAAACATTGGTTTCAAGGGAGAGACAGGAGGATCTGGGACGTTTGAGATGCTCCAAGTGCAATCTTTAGAGCCTGTTTCCCGTGGAATTCCTAGCGCGGCTCTTCCCATAACCTGTCTCCCTTCCAATGTGCTGGAGCACAACTCCTATCATCCACAGCCTAGGGCAGTGGTGTCTGAACTTTGGCCCTTCAGATGTTTTGGACCACAACTCCAATAGTCCTTTGTCATTGGCAATACATGCTTGGAATTCTGGGAGTTGTGGTCCAAAACATCTGGAGGGCCGAAGTTTGGACACTCTTGGCATAGGGAATAATAGAATCTCTTTCCCCCCCCACCCCCACCCCGGGGAATGTAGCTGGAGACACCCCAAAAGGCTCCTTGAGAACAAGCGCTTTCAAGGTGAGAAAACCAGACTAGCTCTGGGTTGCTCTTCTCACAAACAGGAAATCGTCCACGTAGGGTCTCCGGTCTGTTTATCCTGCCTGGCAGCTGTGCCGTTGTATGACCATACCGGGTGGGGGAATAGTAAAAACCACCTTACAATAGGATTAACCAGCGTGTGGTTAGTCTGTGGAATTCCCTGCCACAGGAGGTGGGGACAGCATCTGGCCTGGATGCCTTCAAAAAGGGGATGGGACAGATTCCTGGAGGAAAAGTCCATCATCCCAGGTGACAAACCCTGATGGAGATATGTATAATCTCCAGGCTTAAAACCGGGGCACTTCAAGGGCCAGAGGCAGGGGAGTGGGATCAGGAGACAGAGATCGAGTCTCGTGCGCTCCCAGAGGCATCTGGTGAGGCCCCTGTGAGATCCAGGAAGCTGGACTCGATGGGCCTTTGGCCTGATCCAGCAGGGCTCCTCTTAGGTTCTTATGATTTGGGCCTTGGCCTTTGATGCAGGGGAATGATCAGCCCTGCCTGGGGCCTCCCCGCTCCTAGCCTTACCTTCTTGCAGTCGTTGGGAGGGAGGGAGTCTTCCTCGGAGTCCTCGGCTGAGAAGGAAGCACAGGGGGACGAGCAGGGGCCCTTGTCCTCGTCAGCAAGGAAATTCGCTGTTGGAAAACATAAAATCAAAACTCGGTTTCTTGTTTCAGATTTTCTTTGAGCAAAATGTAGGCTAAATTCTTTCCTTGAATACAGAAATAATTTCTTTCCTATCTCTCTCTCTCTCTGTCTATCCCTTCCTTCCTCATATCTATCTATCTATTCCTCCCTAATCTCTCTCTCTCTCTCTCTCTCTATCGATAAGGACAAGTAACACTCTAACTTGCTTCTTTGCTTACATGACTTCGTTTAGTTACCAACCTTACATATTACTGGGAGGTTTATGTGAATCAAATTCATGTGCGCTGCTTATATATAACGCCTGATAGCATTTAAACCCTGGGTGGTTTACAAGTAACTATGCAGGCTACACACGGCCACACTTACAGCCCCTCTGACTCGGGAAAAGATCCGAGGCGTCATGGGAAGTGACGGAAGGCGTTAAATCGTCCGCGGAAGACTGGGTCTCTTCTTCCTCTTCGCCGGAGAGCAGATCCTTGGCAATTTGTTCCTTTGGTCCCCCCAAAGAACACGGAACGGCGACAGGGGAGGATGGGGGAGAGAAAGAGAGATTTTAATATAGCCGATTCCCCCATAAAACACAAGGTGATCCATGTCCTCGGTTTCAATTAAAGTAATACAGTGGTACCTCGACTTACGAATTTAATCCATTCCAAATGCATGCTCTTAAGTCGAACTACTCTTAAGTCGGGAAACCTAGCTAAAAAATTGAAAAAAAATATAAGTTAAAAAATAAAAAAAAATAAAAAAATATTTGTTAAGTCGAGCAGACCATATCTAAAATTTGTAAGGCAGCAGTTAAAATGCCAACAGTTTTCCACTCTTAAGTCAAATTGTTCTTAAGTTGAGCTGCTCTTAAGTTGGGGTACCACTGCATCTTGGTTTATGAGCACAATCCATTCCGAAAACATGCTTGTGAACCAAAATCCTTACCTATCAAAGCAAATTTCCCCATAAGAAATCATGGAAAGCAAAGTAAGGCAAAGCAAAGTGTTCTGCTTATATACCGCCCCATACCACTTCAAGTAGTCTCTGGGCGGTATACAGTTTTTAATTACAGTACACAGGCTACACATTGCCCCCCACCCCCAGCAAGCTGGGTACTCATTTTACCCACCTCGGAAGGATGGAAGGCTGAGTCAACCATGAGCCGGCTGCTACCTGGGATTGAACCCCTAGTTCGTGAGCAGTTTTAGCTGCAGGACAGGCATTTAACCCCTGCGCCACGGGGCTCAAACTCAGACGACTTGTTCTGGGGTCCCACAGACCGCATACTGTACTTGCAAAATGCCAAAACCCACAAAAGAAGTTGGCTAGAAGTCCACGTCCACACCATGGTTTTTTTTAAAAATCTTTCACTTTCTTTCCTCTTCTAATCCCTTTATTGATCCTTTGGCTGATTGTTGCACTGTGTTTTATCTGGTTGTTTCAACCCATATTGTTAACCGCCCAGAGTTCCCTGGGAAGATGGGCGGTATAAAAATAAAATAAAATAAATAAATAAATAAATAAATAAATAAATAAATTATTATTTTAAAAAAACACCTGGGGACTATTGGGTCATGTATGAGTCAACCGCCTTATAAACACATGGAGGGCGGACTTCTTGTCAGATCTCCACATTTTTCCAGGGCGTGTGGGAGACGGGCGCCTTGCGGAACTCCCTGACAAATTTGCTCTCATCCCTCTCAGAGGGACCTCCTCTCTTGGGAGAGAGGCAGCGCGTCTCTTTGATAAGTCTCTGAGTTTTTAAGTGCACACTACCTGCATCCATCGTGATCCTTGTTCTTCTCTTCTAAGCCACTAGGACCCGGGTATCAGCGCTTTGTGACCCAGGTCTGTTGTCGTCTTCTCTCTCCCTAAACTACCAAAGCCACCCTGAGCGTTGTGACTGTCGCACCATGATGCGAAACGGGTTTAACCTATAAATATAGAAACCACCGCAAGGTAGATAAAGCCTAACCCAGGCATGTCCAAACTTCGGCCCTCCAGATGTTTTGGACCACAACTCTCACAGTCCTTTGTCATTGGCAATCTAAGCTTAGAATTCTGGGAGTTGTGCTCCAAAACATCAGGAGGGCCAACGTTTGGACACGCCTGCCCTAACCATTTCCAAAGCGAGCTGGCCTGCTCCTAATTCCCTCTCTATGTGGGAAATAGGGCACCCTATTCATGGTGCACCTTTAAGAGACCGAGTGCCCAAACTGCGATTCAAAACCCACTAATTTTTTGCAAAGTGCCAAGACGGCAATGTAACCTGAATCCAGTTGGCTGTGAAGGGACAATGTCAGGTGCCCACAGGAAGGGCTCTGAGGGCCACCTATGGCTCACGCGCCATAGATTCGCTAACACTGCTATAACGTCCAGAACATGGCCCAAACAGCCCAAAAAACTCACAACAACTATCAGATCCCGGCTGTGAACTATCAGATCCCAGCCTTCGGGAATATAACATCAGAACCTAAGAAGAGCCCTGCTGCTGGATCAGGCCAAAGGCCCATCTAGTCCAGCTTCCCGGATCTCCCAGTGGCCCCACCAGATGCCTCTGGGAGCGCACGAGACTCGATCTCTGTCTCCTGATATATCACTCCTCCATGCCTCTGGCCCTTGAAGGACCCTGGTTTTAAGCCTGGAGGTGACACCTCTCTATCGTGGTTTGTCACCTGGGATGATGGACTTTTCCTCCAGGAATCTGTCCCATCCCCTGTTTGAAGGCATCCAGGCCAGATGCCATCCCCACCTCCTGTGGCAGGGAGTTCCACAGGCTAACCCATGTCCATGGCAAGCGAGAATACAGTGAGGACTAGGCTCTTTCAAAAGACGGGGCAGCGACCTTGAGATCTGCAGGGCGCCGATACCCAGGGACGTGGGTGGCCTCAGACCGGCCCTTACCTTATCCAGCGTCATGTCTGGAAGGTTGGGGGCTGCGCTGGCGCTCTCGCTCTCCTGCTCAGAGACGGGGTCGGAGGCCTCGTAGCCATAGAGGGCCAGCAACTCCTCAAAAGGCATGTCGCTGCTCTGGGAAAATAGGCAAACGAGACGGTGTTAGGCGTAGAGAGCTCCTCGCATCCAGCCAGCGAAGTACTGGATCCACTTAGTTCAGCACCATCCACCATCCGCTGGCTCCTTGTTCTAGGGCAGGCATGTCCAAACTTCGGCCCTCCTGATGTTTTGGACCACAACTCTCAGAATTCTAAGCTTAGATTGCCAAAGGCAAAGGACTGTGGGAGTTGCGGTCCAAAACATCTGGAGGGCTGAATTTTCGACATGCCTGTTCTAGGGGTAAGAACATACGAACCGAAGAAGAGCCCTGCTGCTGGATCAGGCCAAAGGCTGGATCTAGTCCAGCTCCCTGGATCTCACAAGTGGCCCCACCAGATGCGTCCAGGAGCGCATGACACTAGATCCCTGTCTCCTGATAATCCACTCCCCTGCCTCTGGCCCTTGAAGTACCCTGGTTTTAAGCCTGGAGATGACACATCTCCATCATGGTTTGTCACCTGGGATGGACTTTTCCTCCAGGAATCTGTCCCATCCCCTTTTGAAGGCATTCAGGCCAGAGGCCATCACCACATCCTGTGGCAGGGAGTTCCACAGACTAACAAGGAGCTCAGAAGAGCAGGGTGGAACCTAAGTGTTTCGAGGGGCCTCTAAAGGCATCAAGTCCGACCTTTTACTCAAAGCAGGCACCCAGATCTAAGCTGTCCGTACGGAGGGTGGTCCAAATTTATCTTGAAGGCCTCTACAGCATTGACGCCCTCCCCACCTTCCTTGGAGGTCATGAGTCATGTTGACGTTCTGCTGTAACAGAGAAGGTCCCCCCCCCAAACAGACACACTTAAAACTGGCTTCCAGTCGCGCCCCACACTCGGGGGATTGACTGAGCACTTGAAATTAAAACTCAAGCAGGTTTTTCATGGAAAGGGGACCGACCAGCCCACTAATCCTGGCATTTAAGAAGCTGTTAAAAACTTGGCTCTATACGTTCGTCGGCGACCAAGGAGGTAGAGTCATTTTATAAGTAGCTGTTATGAGCTTGTTTGTCTGCCTACTTTTCGCCATCTTGCCTTAGTAATGTGTTTTGTATTATTAGCTTTTTAAATTTTGGTTCAACTGATGGCTGTTGGGTTTGTTTTGGTTCTTTACATCATATTGTGGAACCGATTAATATTTTTCCTCTGTATTTTGTTGTACAGTGGACCCACGGATAAGAAATGGTTTGTATAACATAAAATCTGTCCAACATAAAAAATTCCGGAGATAGGGGAAATTTGCCCCTATGGGGCGAATCCATACGACATAAAATTGGTCGCGATGAGGGATAACTCTGTTTTCAATGTATTCCTATGGGAAATTTGTATAATTTTTTTTTTTTGGTGCTGCCATCGACCATTGACCATTATGTCAGGACTTGAGATAGTAGCAGTGTGGTTTGGAACTAAAGGGTGCTCCCCTGCTGCTGTTTTCTTTTACTTTAGTTATATTGATATGTCGGTTTATTTGTATTGTTGTATTGTATTGTATTGTTATATTCACTGACTTGCTCAGCTGTGTTAGCCGCCCAGAGTTCCCCTTGGGAAGATGGGCGGGATATAAATCTAATAATAAATAAATAAATAAATAATAAAGGAAAATTTGTTTAACATAATTTTATTTGGAATGAATTAATTCCTTTAAACAAGGTATGCTATTCCTTCTGAACCACCCTGAGTTCCCATCTGGGAAAATCTGGCGGTATATAAAAATAAAAATAAATAAAATAAAATAAACATTAGGAGGAACTTCCTGATGGTTAGAGCTGTTTGGCAGTGGAATAATCTGCTGCCCCAAAGGAGGGTGGTGGAGTCTCCTTCTTTGGAGGAGAGGCTGGATGGGCATCTGTCGGAAATATTGTGATGGGGGTTCCTGCATGGCAGGGGGTTGGACTGGATGGCCCTTGGAGGTCTCTTCCAACTCTATGGCTGCCTTACCTGGGAGTCATGGAAGCTTTTGTCTAGGTCTTCAAATGCCTTGCCTTTCCCTTGTTCCGGTTCCTGCTCCTCGTCCTCCTCCACCTCGTCCGCCTCTTCCCGCACGACGCCGTAGTTGCGGGACAGGATCTCGGCGAGGTTGAAGCGGTGGTCAGCTGAGCCCATAGACACCACTGCAGGGGCGGAAGGGGCGGAGGGTGAAAACAGGGGATTCCCCACCCGGAAGACTCCTCCTCCTCCTCCTCCTCCATGTACATAAGAGCAGCCTTGCTGGAACAAGCCACAGGCCCATCCAGTCCAGCGTTCTGCCTCACACAGCGGCTGTCACCCTTTGCTTAAGGGGATTCCCCAGCAGATGTCATCACCTGCTCACGATTCCCCGCAAATTGCATCAAGAGATCTCCTGGCTCTCTCTCCAACCCGGAGGTTGTCCTTAGGCATCCATCATGATAGCTGTTGAGAGACCCGTGTTCTCCATGAACTTGTCTAATCCTTTCTTAAAGCTGCCAAGGCTGATGGCTGTCACTACTTCTTCTGGCAGGGAGTTCCACAGACCAGTGATCCTGTGGGTGAAAAAGTACTTTCTCTTATTTGTTTGAGAACTAGCACCCAAAGGTTTCATGGAGTGCCCCCTAGTTCTAGTGTTGTGCGATAGGGAAAACAGTTTTTCCTTATCTACTTTGTCCACACCGTGTATGATTTTATAAACTTCAATCAGGTCCCCTCTTAAGAGTGAAGAGGCCCAGCCGTGGCAGCCTCAGAGGGTAAGGAAGACGTTCCGAAGAAGAGTCCTGCTAGATCAGGCAAAAGGCCCATCTAGTCCAGCTTCCGGGATCTCCCAGTGGCCCCATCAAATGCCTCTGGGAGCCCATGGGACTAGATCTCTGTCTCCTGCATCTGGCCCTGCATCTGGCCCTTGAAGTACCCCAGTTTTAAGCCTGGAGATGACACATTTCCATCATGGTTTGTAACTTGGGATGGACTTTTGCTCCAGGAATCTGTCCAATCCCCTTTGGAAGGCATCCAGGCCAAATGCCATTACCACATCCTGCACGTGTGTGTGCGCGCACACACACACACAATTAAGAAGTTTCTTAAAGATGGACAGGGTTGGGATTTTCTGGATGTTTTGGGTAATTTTCCATTCCAGGAGTTCCACCGGATGAGCAGCCATCTTAATACGGGCTCCGTGTGTCTCTCCCGGAAGAACGGATGGAACTGGGTTAGCTCTGTCGTTGTTTCCTGTTTCTTCCCCAGTGTGCACCGGGAGCTTCCTTTCTGATCATGAAAAGAGGTGAAACAAGGCCCAGCTCATCCCCAACACCTTCCAGCCAAGGCAGGCTTGTCCAAACTCCAGCCCTCCAGGTGTTTTAGACCACAACTCCCACAGTCCTTTGTCACTGGTAATCTAAGCTTAGAATTCTGGAAGTTGTGGTCCAAAACATCAAGAGGGCCGAAGTTTGGACATGCTTGAGCTAAGGCCTTTTCTTCTTAGGTGATTCACATTTGTCGGTAAGGTTTCTGCCGGGCAGGAAGAAACTCCCATAGCAGAGAATGATGGGTGCTGGTGGTCACCCATGAAAATCCAGAAGTCCCACTCTTTACCCATCACTACTGACCTTCAAGAGAGCTCTTAATTATGTGTTTCTAATTAATGGGTGAATGTAGCTGGGGATGCTTTGGACCCCAATTCCCAGAATGCCAAGCCTATATTGCTAATGACAAAGGACTGACTTGTGGTCCAAAACATCTGGAGGGCCAGTGTTTGGACACCCCTGCCCTAAAGTGGGCACACACATATTTTGATGGCCTCGCCCTAGCGAGGCAGAACAAGGGAGAGAACACAGGTCAAAAGAAAGGGGGCAGAAATAACTAAACAAGGAAGCCTGCTGTGGAACAGACCATAAAAATAAGATTTTGAAAACTCCATACCTGCCGTGGTATGAAGGCTGGGTCTCGCGGGACATAAGTTGCGGGCGGCGTAAGACACGACCCTTGGACTCTGCCTCCCAACTGAGGCCTTCAAAAAAACAAAAAAGAAGGAAAAAGAGAACACACTCTTATGTTTCTTATTTATTGGAGAGGTAACATATACGAAGGATCATGGTATTGTTGTTCTTAATTTCTGTTTATTGTTTGCTTCTTTCTGTTGTAAACCACCCAGAGTTCCATCCGGAAGACGGGCGGTATATAAGCTCAAATAATAAATAATAATAATAAATAATCAGAACATTGTGGTTTCAACTATCCAGTGCCGGAACGTATATTTAAAAAAATAACCTCCAGAAATACATATTTCCAAGGCGCATTATCAAAACCAGCCACTAGAGGGAACCAGAGACCATACTCTTTATAAGCTTTGCTACCTCGGAATGGCACATGGAACGAATCATTACTCATTTCTATCAGGAGGACTAGCGTTCCTCTTCCCTGCTATAAAATCGTTGTCTTGGCTTCTAATGTAACTCAAAAGCTCCCTCAAACAAACACAGCCCAGCTGTATTTGCTACCATGCCCACCAGACACCTCCTCCCTGCAACCCGTGGCGTAGTTCAAGACCTCCGGAAGGTAAACAGATGTGACATTTTACATTTTACTCCAAACAGCCGGCAATGTTTACACGTTTGAATAATCCAATCCACTGAATCTTAACATTTAAAACCAACCCATCACACCACCCAACGCCACTAAAACACCTGTCAAAATGTTATAACATTAAGATGTCAAGAACTTGCATTAAGGCTTCAGGCATTAAAAACACAGGGATACACGAGGCGTGTGTGGAATTTTCATATTTTGTGGACTAAAAAAAAATTGTTTCCCATTCCATCTCCAACCAAACTTCCTGTTCCTGCCCAACTGCTAGCTGGGAACTTTTTTTTTCTGAACAGGAAGTTAGGTGTATAGTCCAAGAAAAAGCTCATTCCTAGTGACCCATAAAAAGGACTGGGTCGTTCAGGACATACGTTCCCAGGCTGCGTAAGACACAACCCTTGGGCTCTTTCTTTCAAACTACGACTCTGAGCTAAAGATGGATTCTCAACCTCCACAAATAACATCATCATTACCACCACAATCATAGAATCATAGAATCCTAGAGTTGGAAGAGACCTCCAAGGGCCATCTAATCCAATCCCCTGCCATGCAGGAACCCCCATCACAGTATTTCCGACAAATGGCCATCTAGCCTCTGCTTAAAAACCTTCTACAAAGGAGACTCCACTATCCTCCTTGATGGCAGCAGATTATTCCCCTGCCGGACAGTCAGGAAGTTCTTCCTCATGTTCAAATGGAATCTCTTTTCCTATAGTGTGAAACCATTGCCCCAAGTCCTAGTCTCTGAAGCAGGGCAAGGGGGTCACCACAACATGAGGAACGGTATTAAAGTGTCGCAGCATTCGGAAGGTTGGGAACCTTCTTGGCTTGCACCATCACCAACACAAAGCTCCCACCTTCCCCGTCATCCAAACATGGGTGCTCTTTACAAATCAGCCCATAGATCTGACTTTAAAAAATGGAGTATCTCGAGATATACAACCCTGTTATTCAACAAGCTCTTGCTAATTAAGGCCTGAGAAGCTTAAAAATAAAACATGCCTGTAACTAGGTGCTGAACACGTCACGCTTCTTGGTTGCACAAGAGTTAGTGCTCATCACAATCATAAATGAGAAAGTCCGTTTGTCTTCCGGAACTGGCCAACCGCCTCCCATCTCAGGGCACTGTTTTGGGTGGTCCCTGGAGATACCCGGCTCTGAACAGACATGTGGCCTTCTTGCTAAGATCATGGTTGGTGTGACTCATGAAGGGCCCGCGATCCATTCGGCCAGTGGTTTCCCAACCATGGGGTCCCATACGTTCTTGGACTAAAACTCAAAGATGCTTCCACCGCGAACTGTGCCTGGCTAGGATTTTGCTCAGTTATAGTCCAAGGACATCTGGACCCAAGGTTGGGCGCCAATGCATTAACCCTTTGCTTTGGACGTAATTCACATAACTGCATACAACTACCTGAATCAGCTGATACGGGTGGTCTATCTGTCTATCTATCTATCCATCTATCTATCCATCCATCCATCCCACCCTTATTTCCTATCTGTCTCTCTCTATTCCTTCCTTCCTTCCTTCCTTCCTTCCTTCCTTCCTTCCTTCCATCTATCTTTCTCTTCCTTCCTTATTTCCTATCTATCGATCTGTATCTATTCCTTCCTTCCTTCCATCTATCTATCTATTCCCTCCCTATTTCCAACCTATCTCTTATCTATTCCTTCCTTCCTGCCTTCCTTCCTTTCCAGTCTCCCTTTCTATTTCTCTCCTTCCTTCCTCTATCCATCATCAGCTCCTTCCTTCCTTCCTTCCTTCCTTCCTTCCTTCCTTCCTTCCTTCCATCCATCCATCCATCTATCTATCTATCTATCTATCTATCTATCTATCTATCTATCTATCTATCTATCTATCTATCTATCTATCTATCTATCTATCTATCTATCTAATTTAGATACCACACCATCTAGCCAACAGGCTCCTCTTTGAAAAACCTATAGAGGGCCGGACCCACACTTCTCTGTGTCAAGTTGTTTCCGATTTAACAACCACGCCGAGGTCCTCTCCGCTCAAAGCCGTGTCTTCCTTCCCTTTACGGATCCAACCCATGCTCAGTATCTCCTTTTCTTCCCAGCATGATTTCCTCATCCAACTGAGTCTTGTCTTCAAGGCCCAAGGCTGACAGGTCTGGGTGAGTTACGTTCGCTTCTAGAAGGAATTGTTCGGTCAGGAACCCACTTCACATTTGAGCGAAATCAACACTATAAAGTCTGTCGTTGTTCACACAAGACCCATCCATTTCAATCAATGGGGCTCCTCTAAACATGAGGTGTTGATCTAAGCCAGGGACAGCAAATAAGAAGAAGGACCATTGTTGATGCCAACTTTGGAAGCATGACCCTTGGCTCATTCTTGTGGTCCGTCTTTTCACTGCAGTCTTGAGAAGGCCAGGTGGATATTGTTCACCTTGATCAAATAAACAGTTGACCTTGATAAGATAAAGTGTATAAACTGGGCACAGGGGCGGGAATAGGTACTGGTTTGTTTCCCATGGCTTCAGAGACTAGGACACGGGGCAATGGTTTCAAACTACAGGAAAAGAGATTCCATTTGAACATTAGGAAGAATTTCATGACAGTTAGAGCTGTTCGGCAATGGAAGATGCTGCCCCAAAGGAAGGTGGTGGAGTCTCCTTCTGTGGAGGTTTTTAAGCAGAGGCTGGACGGCCATCTGTCGGGCGTCCTGTGATGGGGGTTCCTGCATGGCAGGGGGTTGGACTGGATGGCCCTTCTTGAGGTCTCTTCCAACTCTAGGATTCTATGATTCTGTGATCTAGAGATGGTATGGTCCTCAGATGGTGGAAGAGAGTGGGATTTGGATCGTCTGGAGATGGTGTGGTCCTCAGACCGGAGGGTGGTGGAGTCTCCTCAGGGGGTGGTGGAGTCTCCTTCTTTGGAGGCTGTTAAGCAGAGGCTGGATGGCCACCTGTCGGGAGTCCTGTGATGGGGGTTCCTGCATGGCAGGAGGTTGGACTGGGGGCTGGACTCCTTGAGGTCTCTTCCAACTCTGTGATTCTATGATTCTGTAATACTGTGATGGGGGGTTCCTGCATGGGAAGGGGTTGGACTAGATGGCCCTTGAGGTCTCTTCCAACTCTACGATTCTATATCCTCTTCACCTCTTTATCTGCCGTTGATTGCACTTTAAGGAAGCCCTCGAGAGCAGTGGAGGCGTTGAGCGGAACCAGCCGCTGCCTCGTCTTTGAAAATACTCAAATGTTATGGATGGCCATTTAACTCCTGGCCTAAAATCTCAACCTGAGAAGCACCATCCCATTTGAACTTCCTATTCCCCCGTGCCATTTGAGGTCTCACACCACTGAGAGACACAAACCGTTGTAGTCCCACTCCAAGGTCTGAGGAAGCAGACTTGCCCCCCAAAAAGGAGAGCTCACATTAAAAAATGCGATGATGCCACAATACGTCTTTATTTACAGTAGGACCCCAGTATCCGCTGGGGATTGGTTCCAAGCCTTCCCGTGGATAATGAAAACCATGGATAAGAGAGAATGCCAAAATGTCCCCAAAACTGCTGTTTTGCGATAGTAACTTGCTTCACAGCTGCTGTTTTGCGATAGTAACTTGGTTTACAGCTGCTCTTTGTGACAGTAGCTTGCTTTGCGGCTGCTGAATTATTTATTTATTTTTCCTCTGCCAACTGTGGATAACTGAATCAGTGGATAATGAATCAGTGGATACGGGGGTCCTGCTGTATTTTCTTTAGTTTATCCCAGATTTGGATCTATGTCAGATGCAGCACCCGATTCAGGGGTGTGTACAGTAGCGTTGATCGACAACTGAGGCTGAATCCAGCTTACCTTGTAGTTTGAACATCCTTAACTTTGGGAGAATTTGCGTCCTGGTGACGCCCCCCCCCCCGAAACTGGCCCTCTGACCGAGAGAGATATTTGAGATTTTAAGCCTGATCTTTCTCCCAATCTAATCTTGGAGGCTGGGTTAAAAATTTTCTCAATAAATGTTTAAAATGTTCCACCCCGCGATCCTAAAGTCACCGGCCATCAGTACAGTGGTACCTCGGTTTATGAATGCCTTGGTTAAAGAAAAACATGGGTACGGAAAAGAAATGATCGGAAATGAGGATGCCTCGGTTTAAGGAAAATTTTCAGTGGAATGCCCCAGTCTATTCTTTTTTCATAAGGCATTAAAAGTTGATGTGTGTTGTTCACACAACAAAAAGAACGGAGATGCCTCGATTTAAGAAAATTTTAAATGGAATGGCCGTTTGCCTTTTTTCCCTGACCTCTGGAACAAATTAATTAGTTTTCAATGCATTCCTATGGGAAACCTTATTTCGGTTTACAGATTTTTTGCAATACAAAACAGCTCAGAGAACGAATTAATGACTTAAACCAAGGTGCCGTTGTACTTCTCTTCTGGGAAATGATGCGAAGTTTAACTATTATCAATCTATGTGTCCCCCTCCACACACAATACCCTGGGTTTTTAAAGGGGTTCCCTAAAACCTACTACTCCTGCCTGCTTTAAGTAATAAAATTATATGCGGAGAACATACATACACACACTTTTATTTAATAGATACACTGTAATGCTAAAACTTTACACAAGTATGTAGTAAATTAAATCATTTGTAGCTTTTTCAACAATTGGATTATAATTATGTTTCATTTTTACTGGTCCCGGTATGTTTTTCCTATGTGAAAAAGTTGATGGGTCAAACAGACATCTTTGTTGTGGCATTTTTAATAAACAAAGTTTTTAAGGACTCCTTTTTGGTTTTGTTTCTCAAAGCACTCCCCCCCCTCAGAAAAAAAAACCACTTTAAATTTCCCTTTATTATTGGATGAAAAACAATTATGAAAAGCCTATCCAGGAGTCTTTCTGCTCAAATTTAAAAAAAATGATTCCAACAGGCAATTTTAAAAGTGCTTTTAATGACTAACCAAGGAAATGTAACAGAGGGAGCCTACCCGATTTTCCTGTGGCAGGGAGTTCTGCAAACCGCCGTGCTGCTACAAAGAAAGCCCTACACGTATAAGTCCTTAAAGCAGGGGTGGGGAGCCTTCGGCCCTCCAGGTGCTTTGGACCCCCCCATCTCCCACAGTCCTTTATCCTAGACGCAGTGGTTCTCCACCGGTGGGTCCCCAGATGTTCATGGAACTGCAACTCCCAGAAGTCTTCCTCACTAGCTGAGCTGGCCAGGATTTCTGGGAGTTGCAGTTCCAGGAGCATCTAGGGACCGACAGGTTGAGAAACTGCTCTCCTAGGCAATACAGGGGATTCTGGGAGTTGCGGTCCGAAACATCTAGAGCAGGCATGTCGAAACTTCAGCCCTCCAGATATTTTGGACCACAACTCCCACAGTCCTTTGTCACTGGCAATCTAAGCTTAGAATTCTGGGAGTTGTGGTGCAAAACATCAGGAAGGCCGAAGTTTGGACATGCCTGATCTAGAGGGCCGAAGTTTTCCCGACCCCTGGCTTAAACCCTCCTTAATGCTGTCCCCCAACCCAGAATAACATAATATGGGGTCACGCTGGGAGGATGCCTTGAGTTTTCCCCCTTCCGCCCCTAAATCTCAGCTATCCCGAAAAATTCCAGCTGTGCCCCCCTCTCCAAAAACCTCAAAATCAGTAGTTCTCCACCGGTGGGTCCCCAGATGTTCCTGGACTGCAACTCCCAGAAGCCTCCACCCCTTGCTGTGCTGGAATGGGGTTTCTGGGAGTTGCAGTCCAGGAACATCTGGGGACCCACCGGTGGAGAAACCACTGCTCTAAATTCTCTCCAATTTTAAAAGCATCCTACCAACCCTCTCGCCCGCCCCAATCGCTTCATCTGCATCACTTCCATCCCCAAAATCCGAGGGGAGGGAAGCAAAACGGGGCACCCTTGCACACGCTGCCGGACTCCGAGTCCCATCAGCCACAGCCACGAGGGCCAGATGTCTCAGTGTCGAGGAGAGCCACGGGTGGCCTGGCCGGCCTTCCTTTTGAGCTCCCCCCCCTTCAGAAACGTTGCCAACGTCCATCTCCACCCAATTCTTGATTCCAGGCAGAGCCCCACATCCCCTAAATATTTCTGTCCCCCCCAAAAAAAGACTCCTATGCCCATTGCTGAGCAACCCCATATCTCATGCCCCACAGCCATTAGTAAACACCAAAGTGTCCCATCTGCTTTGGAACCCCTAAATCTTTGCTGATGCTTGATAAGGAACGCCTGAAGCATCAGCTGCAACCCTAAACCACCCATTATCCCTTCTCTGGGGGATCAGGTCTAACCCTGCACCCCAAATCAATGCCCCTATAAAGAACCCACCACTGTTGCCGTGCACCCCGACATCAATCCTGAGCTCTCCTCCCAAAGGGAAAAGCTTCAGTCACTCTGCGGGGACCCCTCCGGCACCCCAAAGTTGTGTCTTACTCCGGCCAGGTCTGGGGAAGTCTCAACAGTCACAGGGTCACCGCCCCATGTGCATCCCCCCAAAAAATCTCTTCATGCACCCCTCAAATACACAAGCTGCACCCCAAAAATGCACAAGTTGCACCCCCAAAGTACACAAGCTGCATCCTCAAAATACACAAGTTGCACCCCCCAAATACACAAGCTTCACCTGAAAAATACACAAACAGCACCCCTAAAATAAACAAACTGCACCCCAAAGTACACAAGCTGCATCCTCAAAATACACAAACTGCACCCCCAAAACAAACAAACTGCACCCCTAAAATACAGAAATTGCACCCCAAAATGCACAAACTGCACCCCCCCCCCACACAGAGAGAGACACATCAAAAATAAGGTCCCTCCAGATGCCCTCGCTGGAACCCCACTTCTTCAAGTTGGGTCCCCCCCCCAACTTCAGAAAGGGGGGGAGGCACCCTCATTTGCACCCTTGGGGGGCAACCCCCCAAAAAGGAACCCCCTGCACCCCCCAAAAATGCAAAACCCGCCCCCCCACCTTGGTGTGCCCCCCATTTGTCTTCTATGGGGAGGGAAGGGGGGCGAAGACGGGGAAAGCCCCCCCCTTTTGGCTCGGGTGCTGCCCCCCCCCTCCATTGACACACACACACACACACTCACCTCCGCCATAGCCCGAGAGTGCGAGCGGCCGGCGCGGGTGGAGGGGGGGGGGGACGGCCCGGTGGAAGGAGAACCCCGGATGTGGAGGCGCCCGCCGATTGGCTGCTCCGCCCGGGAGTCGCGGGGAGGGGAGGGGGAGCGGGGGCACGAGGGGGTGGGAGGGGAGGGGAAAAGGGGAGGAGGAGGGGGAGGGGGGGAGGGGCCGGAGGGGACACGACGGGACGGTGGGGGGGGGGGCGCCGAGGGGGCGGTCTCCTGTGGGGCAGGTGAGGGTCCTGAGGGGAATTGTGAGGGGGAGAATTTATGGGGCAGGTGGCAGCCCTGAGGGGGAATCTCTGGGGCAGGTGGCAGCCCTGAGGGGAAAAGTGTGTGTGTGTGGGGGGGGAGAGAATCTATGGGGCAGGAGGGAGCATTGAGGGGGGAAAGGGGAGTATCTCTGGGGCAGGTGAGAGTCCTGAGGGAGAAAGTGGGGGGGGGGGAGAATCTGTGGGGCAGGCGAGAGTCCTGAGGGGAAAGTGGGGGGGTCTATGGGGCAGGAGGGAGCCCTGAGGGGAATTGTGAGGGGAATCTATGGGGCAGGTGGGAACGTTGAGTAGAATTGTGAGGGGTTCTGTGGGGCAGGAGGGAAAGCTGAGGGGGAAAGTGGGGGGGAGGAGATAATCTATGGGGCAGGAGGGAGCCCTGAGGGGGAATCTCTGGGGCAGGTGGCAGCCCTAAGGGGAAAAGTGGTGGGGGAAGAATCTATGGGGCAGAAGGGAGGCCTGAGGGGAAAAGTGGTGGTGGGAGAATCTATGGGGCAGGTGGGAACCCTGAGGGGAAAGGTGTGTGTGTGGGGGGAGAATCTCTGGGGCAGAAGGGAGGCCTGAGGGGAAAAGTGGTGGTGGGAGAATCTATGGGGCAGGTGGGAACCCTGAGGGGAAAAGTGTGTGTGTGTGTGGGGGGAGAATCTCTGGGGCAGAAGGGAGGCCTGAGGGGAAAAGTGGTGGTGGGAGAATCTATGGGGCAGGTGGGAACCCTGAGGGGAAAAGTGTGTGTGTGTGGGGGGGGAGAATCTCTGGGGCAGAAGGGAGGCCTGAGGGGAAAAGTGGCGGGGGGAGAATCTATGGGACAGGTGAGAGTCCTGAGGGGAATTGTGAAGGGTTCTGTGAGGCAGCTGGGGGTCCTGAGGGGAAAAGTGGAGGAGAATCTATGGGACAGGAGGGAGCCCTGAGGGGGAATCTCTGGGTCAGGTGGCAGCCCTGAGGGGAAAAGTGTGTGTGTGGGGGGGGGAGAATCTCTGGGGCAGGAGGGAGCATTGAGGGGAAAAGGGGAGTATCTCTGGGGCAGGTGAGAGTCCTGAGGGAGAAAGGGGGGGAATCTGTGGGGCAGGTGGGAGCGCTGAGGGGGCGCTGAGGGGGAAAGTTGTGGTGGTGGTGAGGAGAATCTATGGGGCAGGCGAGAGTCCTGAGGGGAAAGTGGGGGAGAATCTATGGGCCAGGAGGGAGCACTGAGGGGAATTGTGAGGGGAATCTGTGGGGCAGGTGGGAACGTTTAGAATTGTGAGGGGTTCTGTGGGGCAGGAGGGAAAGCTGAGGGGGAAAGTGGGGGGGGAGAGATAATCTATGGGGCAGGAGGGAGCCCTGAGGGGGAATCTCTGGGGCAGGTGGCAGCCCTGAGGGGAAAAGTGTGTGTGTGTGTGGGGAGAGAGAATCTATGGGGCAGGAGGGAGCATTGAGGGGGGAAAGGTGAGAGTCCTGAGGGGGAAAGTGGGGGGGAGAATCTGTGGGGCAGGCGAGAGTCCTGAGGGGAAAGTGGGGGGGGGAATCTATGGGGCAGGAGGGCGCCCTGAGGGGAATTGTGAGGGGAATCTATGGGGCAGGTGGGAACGTTGAGTAGAATTGTGAGGGGTTCTGTGGGGCAGGAGGGAAAGCTGAGGGAGAAAGTGGGGGGGGAGGAGATAATATATGGGGCAGGAGGAAGCCCTGAGGGGGAATCTCTGGGGCAGGTGGCAGCCCTAAGTGGAAAAGTGGTGGGGGAAGAATCTATGGGGCAGAAGGGAGGCCTGAGGGGAAAAGTGGTGGTGGGAGAATCTATGGGGCAGGTGGGAACCCTGAGGGGAAAAGTGTGTGTGTGGGGGGGGGGAGAATCTCTGGGGCAGAAGGGAGGCCTGAGGGGAAAAGTGGTGGGGGGAGAATCTATGGGACAGGTGAGAGTCCTGAGGGGAATTGTGAAGGGTTCTGTGAGGCAGCTGGGGGTCCGGAGGGGAAAAGTGGAGGAGAATCTATGGGACAGGAGGGAGCCCTGAGGGGGAATTTCTGGGTCAGGTGGCAGTCCTGAGGAGGAAAGTGGGGGGAGATAATCTGTGGGGCAGGAGGGAGCCCTGAGGGGGAATCTCTGGGTCAGGTGGCAGTCCTGAGGAGGAAAGTGGGGGGGAGAGAAAGCTATGGGGCAGATGGGAGCGCTGAGGGGGGAAGTGGTGGTGGTGGTGAGGAGAATCTATGGGGCAGATGAGAGCCGTGGGGGAAATTGTGAGGGGGAGCTCTGGGGCAGGTGGGAACGCTGAGGAGAATTGTGAGGGGTTCTGTGGGGCAGGAGGGAAAGCTGAGGGGGGAAAGTGGAGGGGGAGATAATCTATGGGGCAGAAGGGAGGCCTGAGGGGAAAAGTGGTGGGGGAGAATCTATGGGACAGATGAGAGTCCTGAGGGGAATTGTTGGGGGTTCTGTGGGGCAGGAGGGAACGCTGAGGGGGAAAAGTGGAGGAGAATCTATGGGGCAGGAGGGAGCATTGAGGAGGAGCTATGGGGCAAGTGAGAGTCCTGAGGGGAAAAGTGGGAGGGAAAATCTATGGGACAGGAGGGAGCCATAAGGGGGAATCTCAGGGGCAGGTGGGAGCCCTGAGTGGAAAAGTGGGGGGGGAGGAATAATGTATGGGTCAGGAGGTAGGGCTGAGGGGGAAAGTGGGGCAGAATGTTGAGGCAATGTACTTGGAAAGGAAGAGAAAGGGGAAGGCTGCGCTGGGGGGGGGTATAATTTGACGACTGTGTAATCCAGACGTTCCAGCAAGAATTTGCTTTTTAAAACTATTGCTCCCACAGGGACAGTAATTGCACTCCATTCACTTTTTCCATTTCCATCATGTTTTTCTGGAGGGATGGGGTGACCAGAACTGGACACAATACTCCAGATGGAGCCTTGCCGTAGATTTATAAAGAGGCCAAAGGACACTGGCTGACTTATTTTCTATCCCCTTCCTAATGATCCCTAGCATGGAGTTTGCTTTTTTTCACTGCTGTGGCACACTTTGGGTGGACACCTTCATTGTGCTGTCCACGAGGACACCAAGGGCCCTTTCCTGGTTTGTTGCAGAGAGTTATACTGTAATTCTATATTACAGTGGTACCTCGAATAACAACTGCCGCAGGTAACGAATAATTCGGATAACAACTGCAAATTTCTGAGTATAGGGCTGCCTCTGATTATGAATTTTCCCTATGGGCTGCCTCTGATAACGAATCGCAATTCCTAGGTATAGGTCTGCCTTGGAGAATGAATTTTCTCTATGGGCTGCCTTGGATAACAAATCTTGCTATGGGCTGCCTCAGATAATGAATTTCCAGCATGCATCAGTAAAAAAGTTATCCCAGGTGACATTGCTTCTGTACCTTTAAAGTGCACTTTTTAAAGAGTTTTGAGCAAAAAACCAGGTGTCTGTGCCTTTTTCCTAGGCTCCAGAACGAATTAAACAGTTTCCCATTCATTCCTATGGGAAACTGTTTCGGATAATGACGTGTTTCGGATAACAACTAACCTCGGAGAACGAATTACCTTCGTTATCCGAGGCACCACTGTATATTGTATGCCTCATTCTGCTGCTATTCGTTCAAAGAAGTGGATGTGTCCATGAAAGCTCACATTAAAATATAATACAGTGGGCCTCAGCTTAAGAATTTAATCTGTTCCGAATGCATGTTCCTAAGTTGAACTACAGTGGTCCCCCGCCATTTTGTGGTTCATATACTGCCGTCCCGGTATATTGCGGGACCGCAGTATATGAAAGGCAAGGTCCCCTGGGGTCAGCTGCTTGGGACTGTTTGAGGTTTACTGCACTTGACCCAAGCCTGATGGGCTGCCCCAAATGGGTCTCCGACGGGCTTCCTGGGCCAGTCAAAGGCCCCAGAAGTGGTTTCCGACAAACTGGAAGTGACTTCCGGATTGGAAGAAACCACTTCTGGGGCCCTGGAAGCCTGTTGGAGGCCCATTCAGGGCAGTGCCATGCCCCCCAGTCCTAACCTGATTCAGCATCCCCATATCGCGGATTTTCAATTATCGCGGGTCGGGTCAGGTCCCTAACCCCCGCAATAGGTGGGGGATTACTGTACTTTTAAGTCGGGGTACCTATCTAAAATCCGAAAAAATGAGTTACAAATGAAAAAAAAATTGTAAGTCAAGCAGACTATATCTAAAATTTGTAAGGCGGCAGTTAAAACGCCAACAGTTTTCTGCTCTTAAGTCGAATTGCTCTTATGTCCGGGTACCACTGTACTCTCAAGGTGTCACATGTTTTTGTCTTTTGTTTTATTTATTTTTATTCCCCCCCTCCCCCGGAATTCTTGCACAGACTCACCTCTTCCAAAACCTCCCTGTGTAAGACGACCCTCAATTTTTAGTCTAATGATTTTAGACAAAAAATGTAGTCTTATACAAATACTCTAGGACAGGTGCTACCAGGAGATTTGTTACATATGGTAACCGTAATGGTTTTTTTTTCAGGTACTGTATGTGGGAATGTTTTCATTTCATAGGACAAAAAAAAAGTCTGAACTTTCTAATAAATGCCTTACATGTAATCCATGATAAAGTATACAGGAGATGATGTGGTTATTCTGAAGTGAAATAATGCGAGCCGTCAAATGCTTAGAGACATATTTCCATTTCATTTCTGTTTTCAGGAGCAGCCCTAAACCCCCTTGTGTTTTATGAAAACTGGGACCCACTCTTTAGGAAAGTAAGTACAAGATTTGGAAGTTGGTTCCGCACATAAGTGTACAGTATCATCTGGTGAGACTCAGAAACCCAGTTTTGCAGGCAAAGACCTGTGCATTGCCTGAAAAATTGCTCTCCAGAATGGAAACACTTTGACTCATCCAGGAACTGAGCTGCCTGTCAGTTAGAGCAAGGTTTCAGAAAAGAGCATCAAAGGTGCCAACCCCCCCCAAAAAAACCCTGCCAAGAACTTTACCTTAGAAGGTGAACTAGCTATATTTAGAGAAGAGAGGATTAAGGCAAGATCTTACAGTTTTCAAACATTTAAAAATACCTCTCCTCGCATGGTTCCATATATGTATTGTTGGCTAAGGCAATACGATTTACTGGCCAAAATGATAGACAGTTACTGTAGGAAATTGCTCTAGAGTAGGCCCATGTAACGGAGACTTCGGACATTAAGATAAAATGTAGTTAGAATAAATTGAAGCAGTAGAATTCACTTTGACTGGGGTTCCTGCATGGCAGGGGGTTGGACTGGATGGCCCTTGGAGGTCTCTTCCAACTCAGTGGTTCTGTGATACAGCGGAGTGGACACTCTGAGTTGCTGTTGCTTTAATTGGCCTCCTCTAGTGTGATTTACTAAGCTAAGTACCAGGATTTCTGCCACTGACTAGAGAAGGAGGCTTTGGTTTGTTTAATGCAGTTATGGCTGATGGGGGACGTTTGCATGAGGTTCTGGATGTAACTTGAATATCAACAAGCTATTTCCAAATGGGAAGGAAATGTGTATGTTCCCTATAACGTACTGGCAAATACAGGATGTTTTGCATTGCATAAGAACAGACTTGTAAGGTTAGTTGTGCGTCTTTAACACCTAAGTGTAGGTCATCCAGGTGAAGTTATCTGTGAGCTAAATCATGGCAACTGCGCTTCTTTTCTGATCCAGACATTTCACTTTACTTGGATGAGTAGCGAAATATTTCGATCACACAAGAAAAGACCTCCAAGTTGCCGTGGCTCAACTCCGAGCTAGGAGAGAAGAGAAATTCACAATCTGATTTGTCTGTCTGATTTGTCTAGAGAAAGGCCGATGTCTAAGAGTCAAACTGCACAACTCAAATAATGCATTTTTAGAAACTAAACCCGTTCGTGTCACCCCAGTGCATCTCCCGGCCTTGCATGTTAAAGCCATGTTTGATCTCCTGGCGACCCATCCCAAAGCAAAACTAATCTGTCAGCTAAACGGGCCACGCATCTTTGAGCACTTAAGGAATCCCTGATTCTAACACGTTGTTTCCTCATATTGCGTAGCTTGACTCTTGCGTAAGCAGGTGCTAGGCGCAATGGTTCTCAACCTGTGGGGGTCCCCAGATGTACCTGGACTGCAACTCCCAGAAATGCTGCCCAGCTCAGCTAGTGCTGAAGACTTCTGGGAGTTGCGGTCCAGCAACATCTGGGGACCCACCGGTGGAGAAACCACTGTGCTAGAGTGTTCTTCAAGAGCTTTGTGCGAGAGCATCACGTACGCCTGCGTATTTCACAGTTAAAGTTGGAAAAAAAGACCCGGGAAATCTTTGGTTGCATGAATTCAAAGAACATGCCTCATGGTAGCATTCTGCAAGCTAAATATTTAAAACCTAGACCTGTTTACACAACCAAGCAGGAGACAGATAAAGTGTTCTGCTTATATACCGCCCCATACCACTTCAAGTTGTCTCTGGGCAATTTACAGTTTAATAAAGAAGCCAGGCTGTGGTTACAGATCTGAGAGGCTGCAGAAAACATCCTTTCATCGGATTTGTGGCTGGGCCAAAATCAAGGAAGAGCATCTTCTATGGAACGTGTGCTACTCTGGATCTCTGTCTGGTGGGACGGCTGATTTCCAGAATCCGAGGACTGGGAACGTACTGGAGGGCAGCCTTGGAAACTTTGTAAGGATTTTGGCTTTCGTATGTGTAGATCCGTGGCTTGGAGAGTTCCTCGAACTTGGCAATGTTAGCAGTAGGGCCACGAGGCATTTTTTTTGTGGGCTCTGGAAGAAAAAAATGACAAGAAGCAGCAAGTGCTTGGGACTCCTTTCAGGAAAAGCAAAGAGGTTTTAAAAAAAACTCTTTGCATAAAGAGGTCAGGCGAAATTGTTGGGAACTGCCAGAAATACGATTCGGGACTATCGCGGAGGTGACATTATAGGATGCAGTTTGCTTGGGTTATGTCTCCCAGCGAGATACCTGACCTGTTGAAGAGTTTATACATCACTGGGAAAAGCAATTCAGAACAACTCAATGCAGTGGAAAGGTGGTTTACAATATAATTTTTCCTACCTGCTTGACTGTACAGTAGGATTTAGAAGTGAAGATACCCCCAATGGAAAAAGGTACCACATTTTCCTGTCTATAAGAGACCCTCATGTATAAGACGACCACCACTTTTCCAACCCCACATCACAGTTTCGCAACTGCGTGGGTCTCTCCTGTGTCTAAGACAAGCCTCACATTTTAGTCTTAACAATTTTAGACAACAATGTAGTCGTAATACACAGGAAAATACTGTACTTCAACTTAAGCTTAATAGATGTGTAAGCCAAACAAGCCAAAATCACAACCATCAGCATTCAACAAACCATAACATACTAGAGCCATTTACGTAGCAACAAGGAGACAGAATGAGGGACAGTTAACAATCTTCTGATAATTTCTGATTGGACCAGCCGCCACATGAAATTTAGCCAGACAGCTCTGTCTTCATGGAGTTTTTCCCAACCGAAGGATTTTTTTTTTTTGAGAGAGAAATAATCCTTTCACAAATCTGGATGTTGCTCAAATTCCAGCATCACTGTGTTGGCCACATAATGCCCTCCCCCCCTTTTGTCTATTAATTCAGAGCATTAAAGTCCCAATAAAAGAAAATTGACTTGGTCTTTTAAAGGGAAAGAACTTGAAGACTGACCTCTCTCGGTCAGCCTAGAAGATCACCTCTTTTGTGATTTTTGTTTGTACAAAGCTCTGGTCCAAATAAAAACATTGAAAAAGCTTTGTGTTACTACACGTCCCCTCATTCTGTCGTGTGGCCAGTCCAGAGTTTTGAAAGGGCCACGCAAGAAGCAATGTTTCAGGTTGCCGGCATCGGGAACTATACAGAAGGCTCCCTGTTGCAAATGTTACTACCAAGAGAATTTCTTCCTGCTTGGAAAGTTAGATGTGTGAATGCGTGTCTGAAGCGCAGGGACCTTTTGAGAAGACGGGGAATACTTTTAAGGATGGCCTCTTGGGGTCTGGCCATGCCAGCTGGGCAGACCTTCCTGCGCCAGCTGTCAGCGGGGAATCTTTGAAGCCACGGCACTCACGCGTACCAGCACCTGTGTTTGTACATCTTCTATTCCCAGTTTCCTCCTCTTCTAGAAATGGGGGAGATGCATTATTTAGTATCCCCCCACCCCATACATCTCCAGACGTTCCCCCCGAGGAGCCTGGGGCAGAAAGCGGAAAATTAATGTCTTGGTTAAACGAGGAAGGCAGGAACAGCGACGACTTACTCTGCGACGGCGAGAGCGGTAGGCTCCGCGGCGTGGCTAGCGCGATCACCCGTGGCGAGGGAGTGGCTTTCAGGGCTCCTTTGCTCACCTAAAAGACACGAAGCAAAAAAAAAGTTCATTTCTGCAAATGATCTTGGCATCCCTAGCAGACTTTCTGAAGCAAGATGGCATAAAGAGAGAAGGTGGTAGATAAATTTCCAGGACAAAACAGAACGGGGAACTTTCAACTAAATACAATGCCAAAGGAGAGAGAGAGACCCTGGGTGTCTACTTATAGTGTCTTCTTATTGACTTCTCAAGGCCTAGTCGTGAACTGGTGTTGAGGTTTTTTATTTTTAAGGGAACAAGCCCCTTCTTGCTACCCCTTGAGATTTGGTCTCTAGTCACTAAGCACATCCGATCTCGCTTGATTTTGGAAGCTAAGGAGGGTCGGCCCTGGGTTAGTACTTGGATGGGCGACCACCAGGGAATACCAGGTGCTGTAGGCGCCTGGAGTAGGAACCAGCAAGCCACTCCAGTACTCCTGCCAAGAAAACTCCATGGACATGGAGTCAGGAAGAGTTGGTCACGACTGAAACAACACAACACAACACACACTCAGTGAGTAAGGTTTCTGGCTTCAGCGCCCCACCGCGGATCCCAGAAGAGCCAGCCTGTGCGGTCTTGGACAAGCTGCACAGTCCCAGGGCATCTCCAGAAGTGGGGTGGTAAAAGCACTTCCGTGTATTCTCGACCGGGAAAACCCCGAAAAGGGTCACCCGTGAGTGAGAATTGACTCCATGGCACACAGTTACAGTATTACCCTGTTTCGCTGAAAATAAGACCTACCTCAAAAATAAGCCCTAGCAGGATTTCTATGCATTTGTTAAATATACGCCCTACTCCAATAATAAGACCTAATGATGGGCATGGCTATGTGCCTGCACACACACACATACATACAGAGCGCATGTTGCTCCTCCCTTTCCATCCATGGTCCTTTCCCCCCTTCGCTTGGGCTACCAAAGTTACCATAGCATGCTTGCTTGCAGTTCCTGTTTCCCTGAAAATAAGACCTACTCCAAAAATAAGCCCTTGTCTTATTTTCGGGAGAACACAGTATTATTAAGTAAGGCAAATACAGTTAAGTCCCAGAACCATCTTGGATTCAACTAGCAGCCTAAATAGGAGGACAGGGGAGCTACAAGCACCCTATGAGATGCATGTCACTCTTCTACTTGTGTTTCCCAGTGCCTACATTAAGAGACGCCGCCCCGGATGCAGAGAGTAGAAAGGATCCTTTATGACTGGTGGCCGTTGATAGCCTCTGTGAGTCTAGTTAGTCGTGTTTCGACGTGGTTCACGTTACTTGTGGTCGTCACATCTTGTAGACTTAAGATGTCCTCATAGCTAAGCTTCATAGCCGTTCCTTTTGCCTGGAATTTCCTAACTGTGTGCTGAGTATGTACTTAAGAACAAGATCGTAAGAAGAGCCCTGCTGGATCAGGCCAAAGGCCCATCTAGTTCAGCTTCCCGTATCTCCCGGTGGCCCCACCAAATGCTTCTGGGAGCGCACAAGAGTCGATCTCTGTCTCCTGATAGTCCACTCCCCTGCATCTGGCCCTTGAAGGACCCCGGTTTTAAGCCTGGAAATTATACACATCTCCATCATGGTTTGTCACCTGGGATGGACTTTCCCTTCAGGAATCTGTCCAGACCCCTTCTGAAGGCATCCAGGCCAGATGCCATCACCACATCCTGTGGCAGGGAGTTCCAGAGTCTTAACAACACGCTGGTTTAAAAAAATATTTTCTTTTGTCTGTTCTCTCTCTCCCAACCCTTAATTTGAGTGTATGTCCCCCTAGTTCTGATATTTTGTGTGAGAGAGGAGTGTCCCTCTATCCACTTGACTCATGCCCTGCATTATTTTGTACATCTCAATCATATCCCCCCTCAGGCGCCTTGTTTCCAGACTAAAGAGCCCCAAATGTTTTAGCTTTTCCTCATAAGGGAGGTGCCCCCAGCCCAGGAATCCTTTTACTTTTGCCCCGTAGTGCTCAAAGCACTCCCTGGGTGGCTTACCATTTAATTATGCAGGCTACACATTGCTGCCCCAACCCTACCCCCCAGCAAACTGGGCACTGAGCTTGCACACCGCAAGAAGACAGAAGGCCGAGTGAGCCTTGAGCCGGCTACTCCGGATTGAACTAAGGTCTGTGAGCAGAGTTTTGGCTGTAGTCCTGCAGTTTTCCCACTGTGCCACGAGGCTCCCGTCATTCACCTTCCAGAAGTAGCCCCCCCCCACTGGGTCGTAGAATTATAAGCAGGGAGGGGGAGACTCAGGATACCCAGATTCCAGTCTCAAACAAGTCATAAGAACAGAAGAGCAGCCTTGCTGGAACAGGCCACAGCCCATCCAGTCCAGCATTCTGTCTCACCCATGAGACGTGAAAGCCACTGGCTGGTCTTGACCCAGCTAGGCTCTTAGCTTGAACTGTCTCACATCAGAACTCCTCCTGACGCAGTGCATTTAAGAGTTCTCCAAAGAAGGATCTCAGCGATCTTGACCCCGTGGCAAGGTTGTGGCACAGCCTGCTCGTGGCTCGGTTACTCTGTTATGTGGCACTCGGGCGTTCCTTCAGTCACGATCAAGCGGCACGGACAGCCAAGGGAAGAAGTTACGTACCAAAGGAAAACGAGGGCGGCTTAACCCCCAGTCGTCTATCAAAGGCCGGGGCTGGGCCAGTTCCTTCACCCTGGACGATGCTTCGGCTTTGAGGGCTGCCCGGGATACTGGCCACGTGGCGGTGGGTCTGCATTTAGGAAAGAAAAAACAACTGTGAGAATCATACGAGCCAGTAAAAAACATGTGCACCCATGATTGCAGGCAGTCAGTAGTTGAAAATACAGTGGACCCTCATATAACAAATGGTTTGTATAAGATAAAAGCTGTACAACATAAAAACATTCCGGAGATAGGGGGGATTTACTTAACAGAATCACCTATGGGGCGAATCCGTACAACCTCAAATTGGTTGCGATGAGGGATGACTCTGTTTTCAATGCATTCCTATGGGAAATTTTGCTTAACATAATTTCATTTGGAACGAATTAATTCCTTTATACAAGGTACCACTGTATATTGCAAGGCGGTGGAGGCAACTTATTGTTCTCGCTTTCGGGCCCAAATCAACCCACATAAACTTAAGATTGCCCTTGCTTGCAGATGACAAGCTATTTCTCATTAAGTTTAATTAGTTCAATTTCATTTTTTGGTTTAAACTGCCCCGAGTGTTTGGGTCACTTTTATCGGTCACTCTTTCCGATCTTGCTTCCTGTATGTGCCTGTTTATTTATTTATTTTTATATTTAACATTGGACAGTTAACAGCAATGACTTATCAAACAACCAAAACATAATAATAATAGTAATAAACTAGAAAGAAAAAAGAAAAAAAATCCCAGTAGTACAAAACCCACAACGGAACAGCAACAAGACATCAAATACCCTGCAAGAGGAATAGTAATAATAAAAATAATACTAATAATCAAACAAAAAAAAGAACATAGGGAAAACACAACACTCCTAGCAATTGCCGAAGGCATCCTTGGACAGCCAGGTCTTCGCAGCCTTTTTAAGGATGCCAGGGATGGAGCTAGGCAAATCTTGCCTGGCAATTTATTCCATGCCACCCCGCCGGCCACCAAGGAGGTCCGATTGCATGTTGCAAACTTACGGGCCTCTCTAGGGGTAGCCACCCGGAACGAGAATGCCCTGGAGGCTCTGGTGGGTCGGGCCAGCTCTGCTCGTTGTCGAGTTCCACAGAGGGGGAAAGTTACTAGTTTCGATGCAAGGCATTTGGGGGGGAAATGCATGTTGACCGTTTCAAGACAATCCAAACCGTTAATTGGTTGAACTTGGCTGTCCGCTTTTCTGCCTCCGTTGCCGTACAGGGCTATAGCAGGCATGACCAAACTTCGGCCCTCCAGATGTTTTGGACAGCAACTCCCACAGTCCTTTGCCATTGGCAGTCTAAGCTTAGAATTCTGGGAGCTGTGGTCCGAAACATCAGGAGGGCCGAAGTTTGGACATACCTGGGCTGTAGGGTGCAGGACCAATGGATTTTATCTTTAGATACCTGGTTCCCCCAACAAACCCCATTTGTTCCTCTTATCCCCCACCTGTCACCTCGGAAGTCGGCATTGACCTTCTTGGATTGCGACAGTTCTTCTTGTCTGGAAGTTAAGACTGTTGGGGGGAAGGAAGTGTAATAACAATGAGCCTGGAGATAATATACATCTGCTCAAGATCCTAGGAGAGGTTCAGAAATGCCGGCGCAGATATCTCTGCCGAAGGAAGCCACGTGGGTGACTCCCGCCTGGTTCAGAGACTTCTCAGTTGTGGCCCCCAATCTGTGAACTGTCCCCCCTTCGCGAGGCTTACCGGGAACATACACTGCGTTCTTCTCACCCACAAGCAAAACTCTGGTCTCCCTTTCCGGATATTTAAATTTCTAAGTTGGGAGGCCTGGGACAGGAGTGTGCTTTTAAATGTTCTTTTGCAAGTACAACACACCCTCGTACAACAAGGAGTTTGTTTAACAGAAAATCCGCTTAAAGGAAAAAAAATTCTGGAGATAGGGGGAAATCGCTCAACAGAATCGCCTATGGGGCGAATCCGTACAACAGAAAAATGGTCGTGATTATAATCTGTTTTCAATGCTTTCCTATGGGACATTTGTGCAAAGGAAAATTTGCTTAACTGAATTTCATTGGGAACGAATTAATTCCTTTATACAAAGTGCCACTGTACATGCCTCATGTCTGATGCACAGAAATTCCCACCAGCCACAGTAACATGGATCTGCGTCCCTCATGGAAGCATCATAGATGCGAAGGCCATCGCCATGAAGGCGAATCGCCCTCCACCTCCCTTGCACAAGTGGTACAATCCCACATAACAATGTGCTGGACACCTCTGGCTGTGGATTCCCCCACTGGGTCTCCTTGGCAGGGGAGGCTAGGTCTGCAGTTCAGAGGCCACACTGGTCTCAGTGGAAACTGAGTGGGATCCCGCCTGCTACATGTTAGATCTTGACCTATTTCTAATTTGTCCTAAGAAATGCTATTTAAATGCACAGTAGGACCCCCGTATCCACTGATTCATTAACCACTGATTCAGTTATCCGTGACTGGCAGAGGAAAAAAAATTAAATAATTCTGCAGCCGCAAAGCAAACTACTGTCACAAACAGCAGCCGTAAAGCAAGCTGCTGTCACAAACAGCAGCTGTAAAGCAAGCTAGTATTGCAAAATAGCAGCCGTAAAGCAACTTTCTGTCACAAAAACAGCATATTTTTTTGGGGGGGGGAAGGGGTTGGCGTTCTCTTAGAATCATTGAATCCTCTTATCCACGGTTTTCGTTGTCCGCGGGAAGGCCTGTAACCGATCCCCAGTGGATACGAGTGTCCTATGGTAGTTTTTAAAAAATCATAAATATATTTATTGGGTTTTCATTGGCTTGTTAGGTCAGATAGCGCGGGATCAGGTAGTCGGATGATTCAGTCTAGGGAGAATCCTTGACTCAAAAGAACTAACGGTGAAACAAAAGGAAACATTTAAGGTTTTATTCAGAAAAGAGGCTTGGGTAAGTGCGGAAAGATGTCTATTCGCCCACCGCGTGGTTTTACCTTGGCCTTTGAATCCTTCATAAAGTTGTTGTTATTTTTGACTTTTATATGGCCTCATCGTGCTAAAGCACTCTCTGGGCGGTTGACAAGTATTCCAAGAACATGTCTCCACCATGGGTACTCGTTTCACCGACCTTGGAAGGATGGAAGGCTGAGTTAACCTCAAACCGCCCAGAGTGACCTCGCTGCCAGATGGGAGGTATAAAAATCCAATAAATAAATAAATAAATAAATAAATAAATAAATAAATAAATAAATAAATAAATAAGCCAGTTAACTGGGACCAAACTCAGGCCATGTGCTGACAACAGTGCATCAGTTTAACCGATTGGCTCACTTTTAATTGGTGACTGTTTGGCTTCATTTGCAAGTCAGATTGCTGAGCCATGCATCTTGGGTGGGTGGGGGGGATGCTTTTAAAGTGACGAAGGATAGTTCATAGACTTGGCAGTTCGTAATTCCCTCCCTTACAGATCTTTTCCAGGTTTTCTAGCATCTCGATGGAAGCAAATGCATGGCTAAAGCCCATCAGCTGAGTCAGCAACCCTGCCTTGACCTGCAAATACTGTACTTGGGGCCGTGTAATGTAGTCTGAGAACTCGGTTCAAATCCCCACTCAGCCATGGAAGCGAGCCGGGTGGTAGCACGGATAAAAGCCCTAAACCAGTGTTGGCAAATCTATGGCATGGGTGCCAAAGGTCGCACTCGGAGCCCTTTCTGTGGACACCCAACATCGCCCCTTCACAGCCACCTGGATTCAGGTTAAATTGATGTCTCGGCAGGTTGCGAAAAATTGGTGGGTTTTGAATCGCAGTTTGGGCACTCGGTCTCTAGTAGGTTCTCCACCACTGCCCTAAACCATCTCACCATAAGTTGGAATTCAACTTGGTGGTGTGGGATGCAGAGAACACAAGGCTTCTGCGGTCAAAAGGCAGTGGAATAAACATAGTAGATCTGCAGACAGTACCCAGGTGAATTCTAAAACACTTGCCTGGCACAGTTACTCTTGGAAGTTCTTTAGGTATTTTGTCCACCCAGTAGACCGTTGGCCTGCAGAGAAGAGAGGGAACAAGTTAAACAAATAGACAAAACACCCGCGCTCCATCTCCTGCCCTTGCCACGATCCGGCCAGCTCAATATGTCTGTGAAGATTCTCAGTGATCCAGGTGAGTTTATTTGGAAGTGGAGTCATGGCTACTGGACTTCATTTTCTTGAGAGATAGAAACGTTTCGCTGCTCATCCCAACAGCTTCATCAGTCTAGCTCGTGTCCCTCTTTCTACCGCCCAGCCACGATCTCACCTGCAAAAGAGGACCTGGTGGTTGACTTTCGGCTGGGCGAGGATGCTGATGCGGTCTTGCCTCTGTTCCCATTCTGCCGACATGGATGACTTGAAATCCGGGGGCTTGTCTGTGGCCGCGAGGAAGTGTTGGCTTCCGGCTGCCTCTCGGGAGCGATCCGAAGGATGCTTTGGGGGTCAGCTGGTGTCCGGAGAAGGAATTAAGCGTGAGAATTCATCTGTTGAAACAACTTACACGGGCAGTTATTTGCACCTTGAAACAATGGACATGCAAACTTTTGCACGTTGGATGAAGTGGATCACAATTTCTATATTTTATTTTTTATTTATTTATTTATTTATTTTTCTACCTTAGCTTTCTTCATTAAAAGAGTGGTTCACATAGTTAAAACAGTATTGGAAGCTAACAATGGAGAGAATACAAATCATAGAATCATAGAGTTGGAAGAGACCTCAAGGGCCATCTAGTCCAACCCCCTGCCATGCAGGAACCCCATCACAATATTTCCGACAGGTGGCCATGCAGCCTCTGCTTAAAAACCTCCTCCAAAGAAGGAGACTCCACCACCCTCCTTGGTGGCAGCATCTTATTCCACTGCCAAACAGCTCTAACTGTCATGAAGTTCTTCCTAATGTTCAAATGGAACCTCTTTTCCTGTCGTTTGAGATCATCACCCCACATCCTAATCTCTGAAGCCTTGGGAAATAAACCAGTCCCTTCTCCATGGTGAAAATTTTATGGCCGAGAACTTGACATCTAAAGAAGAATCTCCTGGCAGACCACCTCTTTGGCCATGTTTGGACTTTTGTCACCTACTTTTGATGAAATTTGAAGGTATCGCCCACGAAAGCTTGCAGGGAAAGCTAATTGGAAAGGTATCACGCTAGTTTTGCCTTCATCGAAATGAAGAGTTTTTAGCGGCAATTTAACAACGAATGCCAGGCACAGCCACTGAGGGGCACTCTTGCCATAAACATACGCCGTTTTTATTCGCGAGGAGACGCTTCCCTCGGAACGTGGATGGGTCTGCTTTTTGCCACAAACCCAGCCTGAGCAGATGTGACCTGCACCTCCTGTACGAAAGCAGATGCCACAATTTAGCGTCCTCTTTTTTGCAGAAGTGTTCCAAGAGAGGAATCTTTGATTATTTTTTTGCCCATTTTCTTTCTTTTTTTTTCTTTTTTTGGCCCAGCATAAGGGAAAGGACCGCACTTCAGGGGTCGATCTCGACCTTTGCAGGCAGAGGATAAAATCCAACACAAGGATCGCAGTAGCATCCAGGTTTTCCCACGGTGGCCCTCCTTGGGACTTTGAAAATCGCTTCAAAGGGAAGGGGGGGTTGAGATCTCACCTGCCGTCTCAGGTGGCTTCAGGTGGGGTGGGGGGAAGCTGTCCCTTCCTGCCACTGGATTCTGGTTTTTCACACTCCAGGAGAGAGTCAGCTGAGCAGGCTGGAAGCCACTTCTGAGTGATGGCCATTACGTGCTGCCCGCATCTCTTCCAGCTTCCCCTCCACCTTGAGCTACCTGAGATGGTTTCAGGAATGGCTGGCCGTCGGCCCATCCAAATGAGCTTCCCTGCCCAACAGGGATTCGAACCCAGCCCCCCTTGAGTTCTAGCCTGATACTTGATCCACTTCACCGTATTGATTCTCATCGTCTCCAGATAGGGCCGCCAGATACCTTAGACAGCCAGTTGTCAGTATCAGTGGCGCCGGCTCATCATCTCACAGTATGATGCGCTCTAAGGTGGCTTCTCCCAGATGGAGAACTATCCATCCATTTGGAAACGGGGGTGGGGGGGAGGTAGGAATCTTATTTTCGGGCTGTTTTTCGGGCTTCCAGAACACGGCCAAAGAGCCCGAAAAAAACTCGCAACAGCTATCAGATCCCAGCCGTGAAAGCCTTCAAGAATACAATCTTATTTTACTTCCAGGACAGGGGTGGGGAACGTTTGGCCCTCCAGATGTTCTGGACCACAACCCCCAGAATCCCAAGCCTCTGTTGCCAACAATCAAGGGCTGTGGGAGTTGTGGCCTAACACATCTGGAAGGCTGAAGGTTCCCCAGCCCTGTTCTAGACAACCTGTGGGTCCCCAGATGTTCCTGGACTGCAACTCCCAGAAGTCCTGGCCAGCTCAGCTAGCGAGGAAGACTTCTGGGAGTTGCAGTCCAGGAACATCTGGGAACACACAGGTTGAGAACCACTGGAAGGGCTATCTAGCCCTTTGTTGCGGTAGTTAAACTGCAGTAATGCAGCCAAAACTCTGCTCACAACCCGGGTTCGATTCCAGGTTGCCGCCTCAAGGTTCACTCCGCCTTCCATCTTTCCCAGGTGGGTCAATGGAGTTCCCAGCCTGCTGGAGGGGCAACGCCTCACCTGCCCAATTAAAATTGCAAACTGCCCTGAGAGCCCTTTAATCGCTACGGGACACAAGCAGCACGCTTGATAGGTCAATGGGAGAAGCCCTGCTCCACATAGAAAAGGATCTACAATCAGTCCCAAGTACAGTTAAGTAGAGCTGAGAAAGGTCCCCTTTCCTCAACCGTTGGGTTGACAATTCTGGGCTAAAAAATGAGATTATTTGATGAAAGACCGCTTACCAAAGGGTGTGAGGTCTGTTTTTTTTTCAATTCCAGACCTCCTTTCTAGCTCCAGTCTTTCTCTTCTCTGAACCCCCCGAGTTTCCCCGCTCTCCCCTTGTCCCCGAGTCTCGGCATGGCTCGGTTGAACTCTGCAAGGAAGCTTACGGTTGCCATGGGGATCGTGGCCATTGCCTTGCGTTGCTGGGAAACCACCTCTGGACCTAAATGCCTAGCTGTCATTCCAAGGAGAGCAAAGGGAAGGACGAACATCCGGGGAGCTCCCCTAGATCAGACCAAGGGTTTGTTGAGTCCCAGATGGAGAACCTTTTTCCGGTTGGGGGCTAGGCCTCTGTGATGGGGGCGGCCAGGGGGAATCGCACTTGGGACCTCAGAGAAGGAATGGTAAAGTTCAAACTAAAACCACCAAGGGATGAGCACCGGTCATGCACAACGGAAACGTCTAAATAGCTACACTGGAATGTAGAAAGTTTAGAGGCATGTGTCTAAGGAGTTTCATCTTAGAACGGCAGACCAGGAAGAGACCCTAGGGACCATCCTATGGTCCATTATATCATCATAAGTTCCATCGTATGTTGCATCATGTGGTCCTCAATGGGGAATCAAACTCCCAACTTCTGGGTCTGCAGCCAGAGAGCTCGACCTCCTGAGCTGCCCGGCGTGATTTGTTTTCCTTCGGCAGTGCATGCAAGATTTCTGTCCATCGGGCTTTGTAGTTGGAAGCCCAGCTGAGCAAACCCAAGTCGTGTGCATGCACCAGAATGGGCAGGGGACAGATGTGGTGAAGGGACATAAGAACCCTGCTGGAGGCATAGCCGTTCCTTTTGCCTGGAATTTCCTAACTGTGTGCTGAGTATGTACTTAAGAACAAGATCGTAAGAAGAGCCCTGCTGGATCAGGCCCAAGGCCCATCTAGTCCAGCTTCCTGGATCTCCCAGTGGCCCCACCAGATGCATCTGGGAGCGCACAAGACTAGATCTCTGTCTCCTGATCCCACTCCCCTGCATCTGGCCCTTGAAGGAACCCGGTTTTAAGCCTGGAAATTAAACACATCTCCATCATGGTTTGTCACCTGGGGTGGACTTTTCCTTCAGGAATCTGTCCAAACCCCTTCTGAAGGCATCCAGGCTAGACAAAGTACAGTATATGTGGGAAGTCCAGAGGCCTAGACTTTAAATTCCGTGTAGGTTCCTAATGACTTCTCATCACATATCCCAAAATGCTGGAATAAGACATGGACAATCAACCTTTTGATATGAGATGTGGCCGCATAGTTGAATTTCTGAAGATACCTTAGACAGGCAGAGTCACTAATGTGGTCATATTACAGCGTATGAACAAAAAACTAGAAATTCTCAATACCATAAAAAGAAGACATTTGCAATATTTTGGACACATAATACACAATGACAAATACAATCTGCTGCAGGTTATCCTTCAAGGAAAAATAGACAGAAAGTGTGGCCCAGGATATAGAAGAACATTCTGGCTCAAGAATTTAAGACAATGGTTTGCAGTGAGCACAGCTGCTCTATTTAGAATAGCTTTGGATAAAAACCAGATCGTGCTACTGATTACCAGCATTCTACGAGGACATGGCACTTGAAGAGGAATAAACCTTTACTAGATTTATATATGGAATATGGATTCCTGATTCATACCCATCTAGCAGCGAGAACTAAAAAGTTCCCCTTATTTTCCCAAATT
Organism: Phrynocephalus guinanensis; assembly: GCA_037367245.1. Lineage (NCBI taxonomy): Eukaryota > Metazoa > Chordata > Lepidosauria > Squamata > Agamidae > Phrynocephalus > Phrynocephalus guinanensis. Next base: position 20,648,071 of record CM074750.1, read on the forward strand.
AGAAGACACAGCTGTCTTAGAAAAGGCATTCCCTCGTGTATAAAAGAGAAACCAGAAGAACTTTTATGTCACAAGACTCATTCATTTTTTCAACACCAGGAAGCACTGGTGTTACATTTTGGAGAGATACTCTGTGCCATGTAGAGGAGAGAAGAGGAAATTATTTGTTTTGTTTTAAAAAACATTTTAAATCTAGTAAAACTCAGGTAGCTAGTTAAGATTATTTTGTATCCCCCCCTGTCATGCCATATGGGGGGGGATACAATGGTACCTTGTATAAAAGGAATTAATTCATTCCAAATGAAATTATGTTAAGCAAATTTTCCTTTATACAAATTTCCCATAGGAATGCATTGAAAACAGAGTAATCCCTCATCACAACCATTTTTCTGTTGTACGGATTCGCCCCGTAGCCGATTCTGTTAAGCAAATTTCCCCTATCTCTGGATTTTTTTTTATGTTGCACAGATTTTGTGTTATGCAAAGCGTTTGTTATACGAGGATCCACTGTATATAGTCCTAGACATGAATAGCAGGATTTCAAGGGGTTGCCAATGAATGTCGAGTGACAACAAAAATGGGAAGAGTCAACAAAATTATTTTAATTCCCTTTCCAACAGTCCACTGCTTGTCAAACAAGCATGGAGTAATAACTTTCCTTCTTATTGCCTTTCAGTCCCCTGCTGAGAAATAAAACAAGCCCCTCAGTGATCTTTTATTGGGTAGGAAAGCAGCTCAAGACGTATGCCTCCTTTTATCCACTACTTAATCCTTTTATAAAACGTGGATTTCGTAACTCCGAACCCCCAGTCGTTGGGAGACCTTTGTTGATTGTCCAAGACAAGACATCAAGTCAAAAGGTTTCGTTTTAACTTGGACCTTGTGTCTAGCGAGGGAGAGGGAAGCAGGAGACAGCAACAATAGCTTGGACTGGAGGAAGTTACATTTTTAAAAGGAACTTGTTGCATTCTTAATGTTCCTTCGCAGCCAGATTGCCATTATTTACTTGTGTTATGTGTTATTAAGGTGTTTGCTGACAGGTCAGTAGGAAAATCTAGGGATATACTCTCTAGTTCTTCCTAGTGACCAGTTCTGATACTGCACCTGGGAAATATTTGTATAAAAAAGAAAAAGACAGCAAAGAATACTACTATTTCCAATTAAGATTGAAGGAGCAACGTCACTGCCTATATTTTTGACTTTGGGGGTCTGTGATGATGATTATCATTATATAGTATCCGGTTTCACTTATCCGCAGCCTGAAAATATTATACTGCACATATCATGGTGTCTGGTGCCCCCTAGTGGAGAGTTCTGTTAATGCATGTTAAAATATTTTTACTGGGGGTTTCTCTCCTACAGTATTATACTCTCGATAGATAGATAGATAGATAGATAGATAGATAGATAGATAGATAGATAGATAGATGACTTCTCTATTATCTGCAGATTTCAGTATCTAGGGGGCGGGAGCAGAATCAATCCTCCACGGATATGGATGTCCTATTGTATGTCAAAACTTAGCACTTAGAGGAAGGCAAGATTCTGAATTGTAGCATTCTGAATTGTACTTGAATGCAGCGCTAGAATCTTCATTATCTAGCTTTGAGAGGGAGTCTCAAAGGGTTTGAGAGGGTGTGGTGACTCAGTGGGCTAGAGCACTGAAACTGGCTGCCAAGTCGGCAGCTTGGTGGTTCGAATCCTGGGTGCCACACAGTGGAGTGAGCTCCTGCTGTTCACCCCAGCTGCTGCCAACCTAGCAGTTCAAAAGCATTTACATTCAAGGAGATAAATAGGTACCACCGTAAAAAGCAGGAAGGTAAAACAGTGTTCTCTTGCACAGAAATGCGTTCAGCTGTGAGTCGCACAATACTGGCTCTTTGGCTTGGAAGCAGAGATGAGCACTGCCTCTAGAGACAGACATGACTAGCATGTATGCGCGGGGGAAACCTTTTACCTCATCTTCATTATTCCCTCGTCCTAACTTTTATGCCAGATCCAAATGCCATTCAGCTCGCCACGTCCGTTCTGAATATTCATTTTGTTGAGATGAATATTCAAGGCCCCCGATTTGCCAGCGCCAAGAACTTCAGAGGGGGATTCATTAGACTGACGAAGCTCCACGCCGAAGCTGATTACCATGGCCCTCGGAGAAACAAAACATTCACAACCCGTTCATGCAGATGGGGAGATAAAGCTGAGCAAAGGAAGCCCACGTCTATGCACACCGCTTCGAACAAAGGGGAGAGAGCCATTGTGACTCGCGTTTTCACACAGATGTACCCAGCTCCACGCTTGGGAACCAAAAACCCCTTTTCACACTCCTCTGAAGTTTGCAGCCGAGTTCAGGGATCAAAGGATGATGTGCAAAAAAGACATCCATTAGGAGAAATGTATGCAAGCCGCGTGTCAGTTGCTAACAAAAAGGCACAGCAGCAAGAGAACGTGTTTCTGAAGTGTAGAGGAAGAGGAAGAGGAAAAGGCATAAGAAAAGCTCGTTTTCAGACAAATGGGAACCCAGGCTTGGGAAATACACCTGGCAATGGGTGCAGATTTCAGCTTAAACCCCAGAGATTTTCTGCCCCACAATAAGAGACCTGCCAACCTCGACTCGTTTAATAAACCCAACAACAAACCTTCAGTCTCGTAAAGCTCTAAAGGCAGTGAGGATGATGGTCACTATCGGACAAAAACATCAACAAAGAATTAACCCAGGACTAATGAGACTCAGGCCTAAATCAAGTAGACTTCCCTTATGGGCAAGACTTTTTCTTTTTCTTCATGGACAACTGCCGCTCCTGCTAATTAGGAACATAAGGACAGCCTTGCCGGAAGAGGCCATCACAGCCCATCCAGTCCAGCATTCTGTCTCGCACAGAGGCTCCCCATTTACTTCAGGTTCTTCCCAAGCAGATGTCTTCACCTGCTTATGATTCCCTGCAAATGGCATTGAGAGAGATCCTGCCTATCTCTTCAACCCGGAGGTCATCCTTAGATGCCCATCATAATAGCCATTGATACCCTTGTTCTCCATGAACTTATCCAATCCATTCTTAAAGCTGTCAAGGCTGACCACTGTCACTACTTCTTCTGGCAGGGAGTTCCACAGACCAGTGATCCTCTGGGTGAAAAAGCACTTCCTCTTATTTGTTTGAGATCTATCACCCAAAAGTTTCATGGAGTGCCACATAGTTCTAGTGTTGTGCAATAGGGGAAAAAAACAGTTTTTCCTCATCTACTTTGTCCACACCCTGCATGATTTTATAAACATAGGCACCATCGTTCAAGAGTAGAAGAGGCCCAGCCGTTGCAGCCCCAGATGGTAAGGAAGGTGGATTGCTTGACCTCTTCGGACTGAATGGCTAATCCTTGTAAACGTACGTTGGACTAGCCAACTGGCCAGCGGCACCCCTGTAGGTTTTTCTCATGTCCAGAAGAGGGCAGCACCGCTTCGCTTAAAGCCCGAACCCTCGAAATGTTTCCCAAGAGACGGGCCAGTTGCACCAAATAGGCCTGGAAAGAGACACAAGCTATTCATTTATTTTTCTTCAGGGCTGCCCGGCATAAAGTTGCAGTTCCCCAATGCCTTTCAATCTTTTCTATTGGTTCCCCCCCTACACTGTTTTGGAGAAAGCGTAGCCTGTTCGCTTCTTTCTCCGCATGGCCCGGATGACAGCTGCAAACCCTGTAGGTTCATGTCACCTACGTGGCTGTGGAGGCTAAAAGCACGCCTCCGGGAATCATTATGTAATGTGCTTGACTACGTGGTCACCCAGTGCTAGCCCATTTGCCGTGTGGTCCCTGAGAGGTTGAGTGTGCCTGCGTTGCTAATCTAGGTGGGTGGGTGGGTGGATGGTCCTTCACAAATGTACATCTCTGCAAACAGAGATTGTTAAAGGGGAAGGGTTGAGAGTAGAATTCCCACTTCACAGAGATGTCTATTTTGCCCCGAGGATCCAAAGCACACGATACGTAGGTGACATGTTACTTTTCAACACAGACAAGACCTGGCTTTTAACTGTCTTGAATGTTGAGAGGTAGCAGAGAAAGACTCGGAGAAGTCAGAGGGGTGTGGAAAGTATCCCTACTGCCAGCTGATCTTCTGCACTTTGGGTGGGAATGTGTTTATGGATTCTTAGGAAGGGGATAGAAAATAAGTCAGCAAGTGTCATTTTGCCTCTCTATAAATCTATGGTGAAGCGCCATCTGGAGTACTGTGTCCAGTTCTGGTCACCCCATACCTCCAGAAGGATATTATGGAAATGGAAAAAGGGCAGAGGAAAAGGCAGCCAGAATGATTAGGGGACTGGAATAGCTTCCTTCCCATCTGAGGCTGCCATGGCTGGGCCTCTTCACTCTTGAACACCGGCGCCTGAGAGGGGACCTGATTGAAGTTTATAAAACCATACACGGTGTTGACAAAGTAGATAAGGGAAAGCTGTTTTTTCCCTATCGCACAACACTAGAACTATGGAGCACAGCATGAAACTTCTGGGTGCTAGATCTCAAACAGGTAAGAGAAAGTCCTTTTTTCACCCAGAGGATCACGGGTCTGTGGAACTCCCTGCCAGAAGAAGTGGTGACAGCGGTCAGCCTTGACAGCTTTAAGAAAGGATTGGACAAGTTCATGGAGAACAAGGGTCTCCATGGCTCTCATTACGGATGCTTAAGGACCACCTCCGGGTTGGAGAGAGAGGCAGGAGCTCTTTCAATGCCATTTGCGGGGAATCGTAAGCATCTGCTTGGGAATACCCTGAAGCAACTGGTGAGCCCCACAGGACTCCAGGTGGGGTCTGAGCAGAGCAGAATAGAGTGTTACTATCACTTCCATTGATCTAAACCACAATGCTTCTGTTGATGCAACCAAGAATTGCAGAAGCCACCCTCCAGATGCTTTGGACCCCCCCCCCCCAACCTCTAAAATTCCTTGATCCTTGGCAATCGAGGCTCAGGATTCTGGGAGTTGCCGTCCAAAACATCTGGAGGGCTGAAGGTTCCCCAACGCTGCTAGAGTGTTTCCCAGGAATAAAGTCCGACCAAGGACGGGCTAGATCCTGCGGTTGACATCACCAGAGCGCTCCCTGTTCCATGAGCCGCAGAAGCTGCCAGGATGCACATTTGAAACTCCCCCTCAGGGCAGCTGATCCCTGTGGTCAGCCGCTGGCCAATCTCTCCAGGTGTGTTGGCAAAGCCCTGTTGGCTAACCTGTCTCCTGGTCAGCGTGTCTCCTTCAGGCAGGGGACAAAGGTGTCCCAGCACGGGGCTGGTCGCGGCCCCCCATTGTCCACCCAACCCGAAATAAAGAGACAAGACACGTCTCTATTGGGGCACAATTGATTAACATTGCATCAGACTATTTACCTACTGTTAAGTTCTAGCAGGGGGATCTGGAAGTGGCCCTCTGGTATTTACAAATGACGTAAATGGGGCGTTAACAGGTGAGTTCCCCGCTTCCCCCAGCGATGGAAAGTTGTGGCCAGCCGTCCCCAAGCCCTATACAGCAAGAGTCATAAATCACTCTGTTCTGTGAACAATTTCTATTTGTCAGATTTGGGGATTTAAGGGCTGCCGTTGTGCAAGGAACTATTTGCTAGTATTACCCGAAGGGGCTTGGACAAGGGGTCCATGCCAGGCCCTCCTGTCTTCCACTGCTTCCTGGAGTTTGGTCAAATCCATGTTGGTTGCATCCAACCACCTCATTCTCTGCCGTCCCCTTTTCCTTTTGCCTTCCATCTTTCCCAACATCAGGGACTTTTCCAAGGACTGCTCTCTCCTCATGAGGTGGCCAAAGGATTGGAGCCTCAGCTTCAAAATCTGTCCTTCCAGTGAACATTCAGGGTTGATTTCTTTCAAGATGGATCGGTTTGATCTCCTTGCAGTCCAGGGGACTCTCAAGATTCTCCACCAGCATCACAGTTCAAAGCATTGATTCTGCGGCGATCAGCCTTCTTTAGAGTCCAGCTCTCACTTTCATACATCACTACTGGGAAAACCATAGTTTTGCCTATCTGGACCTTTGTCAACTCTCTGGACTTTAATCCAGGTCACGAGCCTGAAAAATGAATCTCGCTGAGCAAGACTTTGGGCGTTTATACACGACCCCTAAACTCCGGGGCAAATGGCTCCCAGCTCCGGAGATTAAAAATGTTTACCCACCAGCTCCGGAGTTAACAGGAAATTAAGTTCGACCCCGCCCACTTTAGCGCGTCCCAGCGCAGCTTTCAGGTACCTGCTTTTTGGATGTGAAAAATATTTGATCCGGTGTAAGGATAGTGAGTGCGGGGCTCTCCTGGCTTCTGTTTGTTGTTTTTCTGCCCCCCCGCCCCTTTAAGAGATCTGAATGCTGCCGGGAACAGAACGGAGGTAAGCCGGCATTCTTTTCTTTCTTTTTTCTCCCTCCCTCACGCAGCCAGCAACCAGGAAGTGCGGAGGGGGGTGGGGACAGAGGAAGAGCGACGAACCCCTAAGATCTCTGGTCCGAATTTAAGTGGCCAGCGGATCTTAGGGGTCGTGTAAAAAGGCCCTTTGGCTCAGAGGGAGCATTGAGGGAAAGAATTGACCTTATTGCGATTCTGCCCTGAAATCAGAAGTAGAGAATCATAGAATCCTAGAGCTGGAAGAGACCTCCAAGGGCCATCCAGTCCAAGCCCCTTCCATACAGGAACCCTCCCATCACAGGACTCCTGACAGATGGCCATCCAGCCTCTGCTTAAAAACCTCCAAAGAAGGAGACCCCACCACCCTCCTTTGGGGCAGCATCTTATTCCACTGTGGAACAGCTCTAACCGTCATGAAGTTCTTCTTAATGTCCAAGGAAGCAATGGAGGAAGCTGCCCTTTAGTGCATGACGTCCGCCCCCCCCCCCCATTGCTATGTTAACACATTCCCTGCAGAGGTACAGGATGTCTTCTATAGGGTGGATTCAACACTCATCTGAACCATTCGGAGCTCTCTTCTGCCTTCTCCTAAAGTTTAAGATTCTAGTCACAAGATAGCAGGAATTCCTAAAGAGCTGTGACTGAAATCTACCCGCCACACACACCCCACCCATCTCCTGAAAAAAAATATTTTGCTTTATTCTGTTTTATGGGAGGGACCAGCCCTAACATAGACCAGACACCATAAGCGCTTGGGTTGCAATGGGTTCAGAAAAACCGCGTATGCACTGGATTAATGTAAGGAGAATGAAAGAATACGTCTTTCTTTCCTCTTATCTGCAGAGTCCCATTACCATGCTCATGGTCTAGGATGAAAGCGAAATGTTTATCTCTTTTTCAAAACCCCAGCATCTCACTGGCGCACAGACACACATACATGCGAGCAAGCGAGCCTAAGGGGGAAATTTGATAACCACCAGAAAAAGTCAAAACAGCCCACATCACGCGCTCCGCACATCCCATCCGCGAGCAGCTGTTGGCTCCAGGGACTCCCGGAGAAAAGGCAGCTGATAAGAAATCTTAATCGGTTCTGAAGGTTGTTCTCTCCCCCCCCCCCCGCCCCCAGCTCCAGGCTTAAACCAGTTTTTTGACTAGTGATGATGTCTGAAGGATGCCCTGGCATAAAACCAAGATGCGTAGAAGAATGCTAGGAAGGATCCTGGTTGAAGCATTGCTCCTCCAGTTAAACAGAGAGCAGGCTGAAGGAGGAAAATCCTGTATTAACACCGACACGTTAACCTTCAGAACCAATGCTTTGGCATTAAATGATGGCTATTGTTTTTTGGCTTACACATATAATTTTCTTCCCTCTGGTCCCAAGAGCATTCTCCAGGCAGTTTGTAACATAATTATGCACGGGACACTTTGACACCCTCCCCGCCACGTGAATGGAGTAATATTTTACCGGCCTTAGAAGGACGGAAGGCTGAGTCAGCCTTGACCCACCCGCCTGAACCTATTTGGGATCAAACTCAGGGCCGTGAGCAGAGGCTTGGTTGCAGTACTGCCAATTAACTGTTCGGAAAAGAACACCTCGAAAGTAACTTCAAAACCATACTTTAAGAATGTTATTTCTTTTTTAAAAAGCTGTGTCTGGTTGCTGGGCCTCCATTTTGAAGGAGATGTAATTACTTCTCTGTGAATGTTAATGGATCGTTTCCAAGCTGTGCAGGCCCCACCGATTTGGGCTTTACCTGTGTTTATTTATTTATTTATTTTTGAGTCTTTTTACCCCCACCTTTCTGCTTGGAAAAGGACCCAAGGTGGTTTACAGTAATGAGGAACAATATTCAGTCCACTACATTGAAGACATATCCAAGTTTGAGAACAGGGAATTGACACCGAAGGTTTCTGTTGCACATCCAAACCCCAGTCAATGGTTCCAGTGGAAAGAAAAAAAGCCAATCTTTTGTCATATCCTACAACACTAAATGAAAACAATTAGCCCAGCAAAGTGACCTTTGCACCTGAGTGGGGAATCCAAGTGAGTCTCACAGTTGGGAAAAAGGTATATATAAATGCAATATGTCCGTCCGTCCATCCATCCATCCATCCATCTGTTTATTAATTCATCTGTCCATCCATCCATCCGTCTGTCTAGCCATCCATCCATCCACCCATCTGTTCATTAATTCGCCTGTCCGTCTATCCATCTATCCATCCATCCATCCATCCATCCATCCATCTGTTCATTAATTCATCTGTCCATCCGTCTGTCCATCCATCAATCCATCATTTTGTCCTAGCATACCAATGTAAAGACTACTGCTTCTCAACTTTTTTTTCAACTCATGTCCCTTTTCAAGACGAATAAAATTCTCAACTTATCTCCTTCCAAACTTCTCCAGGATGGCCAATTCTGGACTGGGCAACGCATGGGGCAGGGGTGAAGAGCGGGCCCTTCATTTAGCACGGCGACTGGGAAACATCATTTTTGGTTCTGGGAAAATCAAATTTCCATACAAAGTGAGATTTAGGGTGGACTTTGGACACCCAAGAAAGACGAAGGAAGAATATGAGGCACACTGTGAATTATAGGCTGAGGCAATGAGTTGTAAGAGAGCAACGGAATGAAATATTGTACTATAATGCTTGTTTCCCCATACAACATACGCCCCTTTAGTCTGGAAAAAAGGCACCTGGGGGGCATATGATTGAGACGTACAAAATAATGGAGGGCATGAGTCAAGTGGATAGAGGGACGCTCTTCTCCCTCTCAGAAAATACCAGAACTATAGGGGACATCCACTCAAATTGAGGGCTGGGAGAGTCAGAACAGACAAAAGAAAATATTTTTTCACCCAGCGGTTGTTAAGTCTGGAACTCCCTGCCCCAGGAGGTGGGGATGGCATCTGGCCTGGATGCCTTCAAAAGGGGACTGGACAGATTCCTGGAGGAGAAGTCCATCATCACAAGTGACAAGCCATGATGGAGATGTGTTATCACCAGGCTTAAAACCGGGGTCCTTCAAGGACCAGAAGCAGGGGAGTGGACTATCAGGAGACACAGAGATCTAGTCTCATGCGCTCCCAGAGGCATCTGGTGGGGCCACTGTGAGATATACAGCAAGCTGGACTAGATGGGCCTTTGGCCTGATCCAGCAGGGCTCTTCTTAGGTTCTTAGGTTCCTCTGAATTTCCAGTGTGTCTTGGGAAACAGGGATAGCTCACAGGCTGAGACTCAGCGGTGAATGTGATTTGTGAATATAAATGAAGTAGTCAAAAAGCGAAGCAAAGCATGCTGCTTATATACTGCCTGCGATCGGGTTCCGCTGTGCAGTCCTGCGGTTCCATGTCCTTGAAATGAGTCAGATTAGGTGGAAGATCCAAACTCAATAAACCTTTATTGGTAATAACTAGAGATGGGCACGACTTGAAAAAAAAATTCGAGTTGTCGTTAGTCGGGCCGGTTCCGTTTCGGCTCGTTTCCGTTTTTCACGAAAATTTGCAAAAATTAGTCGGTTCGTTTTTTCGTTTTTTCGTTGTCGTTAGTACTGGTTTGGGGAGGGGGTAGCGGGCTCCTGGAGGGAGCTGCAGGAGTCAGCCAGAGCCACAAGTGACGGACTGGCAGACTCTTTGCACCCGCTGTGTCTCACGTACTTGCATGTAGTGCAATGCAAGTAGATCTGGCTTAGGGTTAAGACGGCTTAGCGCAACGGCTAGGGTTAGGCTAGTTACGGGTGAGGTTACGGTGAGTATTGGGGTGCATCTGGGTGCCTCTCTGACCCACTTAGAAGGACAGTGTACTGGCGTATGGGTTAGGCTTAGGGTTCGGGTTTGGGCTACGATTAGTGGGCTGTTTATGCCCGATTGGCACATCCCAGAAGTCTCTGTGGTCAACCTGGCCAAGTGGCCATGCGATTGGTGGAAAATTTGCATGGTCTACTCCCATGGGAGAGCCCATCATTGCAAATGTGCAGGTGTAAAAAAATAAAATAAAATAAAATAAAATAAAATCAACGGAGACTTTTTTTGCAAGAAAAACCCACTGCTGCTACTGTAAAAATTCAAGCATTTAAAATAGCTAATTTTCGCATGTTTCTGTGGTGCTTTGGTGGGGTTTTGGGCAACAATTTCAAAAAAAATATTGCGGTCGCCATTTTGGATCCCCCCCCAACCGCATGGCAAATGGATGCGCCCTCCCAGCCTGGTACAGTCAGCAAAACCTGGCCATGCGATTGGTGGAATGGCTCCAAAACTTTGCATGGTCCACTCCCATGGGCGAGCCCATCATTGCGAATGCGCAGGTGTAAAAAAATAAAATAAAATAAAATAAAATAAAATCAACGGAGACTCTTTTTGCAAGAAAAACCCACTGCTGCTACTGTAAAAATTCAAGCATTTAAAATAGCTAATTTTCGCATGTTTCTGTGGTGCTTTGGTGGGGTTTTGGGCAACGATTTCAAAAAAAATATTGCGGTCGCCATTTTGGATCCCCCGCACTGCATGGCAAATGGATGCGCCCTCCCAGCCTGGTACCAGCAGCGCAGCAGTAGCAATAGCCAAGGAGAGGGGGGCGGGGAACCCCCCCCCAAATAAAACACCCTTCTGGCCTGGTAGGTGCCCTCAGACAGTTTTCGCCTACTTTTAGGGCCGGGAATCGGGTTTTTTTTTTAACTTTTAAAAACTTTTTTTCTGTGCCGCTTGGCATTGCGCGATGCAAGTAACGAGCACGACAAATCAGACCAAATTGTTCGTTCGTCGGTTCGAGCTTGAAGTCTGGGGCAGTGATTCCCGTTACCGTTTCCGTAGAGTAACGGAAACGAGTAACGGAAACGGAAACGGGAATACCGCTAAGTCGTGCCCATCTCTAGCATTGCGCGATGCAAGTAACGAGCACGACAAATCAGACCAAATTGTTCGTTCGTCGGTTCGAGCTCGAAGTCTGGGGCAGTGATTCCCGTTACCGTTTCCGTAGAGTAACGGAAACGAGTAACGGAAACGGAAACGGGAATACCGCTAAGTCATGCCCATCTCTAGTAATAACACTTGGTCTTCCTTTGGTTTTAACAACCACATTTAACATTTGTACAACATTGCCTGCCACCGCCTGTTCAGATTTAACTATCCCGTCAGGATCAGCATGAGTCAATATGGATAACTCCTAGGACCATGTTCGCTTTTTTGGCCGCTGCAGCACACTGCGGTCTCATCCTTAGGCGGTGGCCCACCGGGACCCCTAAATCCCTCTCACAGGTACTACAGTATGATTCAACTCTTTCCCACTCAGAAGACTGCGACCAAGTAGCGCATGTGTCTACGCAGAAGTCTGCTGTCCAGGTGGTTTCCCTGAGAGTATGAGACTTCGGGCTCCCTCCTGATCTCCTCCTTCTTGTGGTTCTTATCTTGAAACTGGACGTTTGCAGACAGCCCTAAAATGGAGAACAGACCCCCCCCCAGCAAAAACAAAAAGATGACAAGCAGCCGCCCTAAACTGACAATCTCTGAATAATGACATGGACGGTCTCAGCTTCTTTTTGGCCCATTAGTTTAATTCCCACTAAAACAGCGTTTGGCTGATCCAATTAATTTTTTCCACTCGCTGACTTGGTGTCAAACTTGGGGTTTTTTTGGCAAAGGAAGGGAGAGACCGCCGGGAACGGCTTGCCGAGCGACGAGAAGGAAGAGAAAAACGATCCGGATTTTTTTTCAGCACCTCGCAAGTTTGGAAGGCAGAATCAAGAACATGACATGCCCTGTGGCTCGCAGAGGCAGCGCTGTGTCCTGAAGAAACGTCTGAACAGAAGAATCACAAAGATGGAAAGAACCCCCCACCCCGCCTCCGGGGCCAAGGGAGACCAGCGTTTGCACGTAGATGGATTAGAGCAGTGGTTCTCAACCTGGGGGTCCCCAAATGTTCCTGGACTGCCACTCCCAGAAACCCCTTCCAGCACAGCAAGGGGATTGAAAATAAAACAGCCAACATTATAATGCCATTATACAAAACAATAGTAAGGCCCCACCTGGAGTATTGTGTACAATTCTGGTCACCGCATCTCAAGAAAGACATAGTGGAACTGGAAAAGGTGCAGAAGAGAGTGACTAAAATGATTACTGGGCTGGGGCACCTCCCTTATGAAGAAAGGCTAAAACATTTGGGCCTCTTTAGTCTGGAAAAAAGGCGATTGAGGGGGGATATGATTGAGACATACAAAATAATGCAGGGTATGAGTACTCCCTGCCCCAGGATGTGTAACCTCCAGGGTTTAAACCAGGGTACTTCAAGGGCCAGATGCAGGAGAGTGGTATCAGGAGACAGATATCTAGTCTCATGCACTCCCAAACACATCTGGTGGGGCCGCTGTGAGATACAGGAAGCTGGACTAGATGGGCCTTTGGCCTGATCCAGCATGGCTCTTCTTATGTTCTTATGTTCTTAATGGGTGCCTTACTCATGAAGGCCCATTGAACACTGATTAATGGAGCACTTACATACATTTGTCTGTCCAATCAGGTCGCACATTGCATCATGGCTATTGTAGCATCAGCCAAACCCATTCAAGCCCAGTCTAATAGAAAAAAAAACTTTAGACTGAATCACTGTGACTTTGCACATCTGCAGACTCCACCTTAGAAATCAATTAAATACATACAGACCATTTATTTATACACCTGTCTAATACAGAGTTTCACTAACTAATATCTGACGCATAGGGGTCCCATCCGCAGTTCAAAGATGGATGATGATGAAGAGGAAGAGAATGGATTTCTGGTGGACTTTCAAATAGAGGTCCATCTTCTGTCACTTAGACGGTTACTTCACGCCCATTCTCGTCCTGGGAGGAAGTTTGCTGCGTGTTGATGTCGGTTGCGGTCATGTGGCCTTCTTCTGGTTCTGTCCCTGTTCCTGTGTACGCACGGGCGTGATGGATGATACCGGCATGACTGTTTCCGCACATCCTCGTTCCGTGATGAGATGTGAAATTCCATGCCTTTGTTCTCAGGGTTTTTTTTTCCGGCCCGACCTTCCGTTTTTCAATGTTTTGATTCTCCAAAGCCTTGCCTTCAATGCGTTATGGAGCTAAGTTTGAGGCATTTGTCTTTTAATCTCTCTGCACTGTGTTGCTGACTCCATAGGGAATGTACTGGCGAATGGCACTTTGCACTCCTGACTCTAGATGGCACGTTGCGTGATGAGCCTTACCTCACGGGCACTCATCTCGGAACGAGAAGCGTGACAAGCAGATTCCCGAGGCCAGGGAGGGGAATCTCTCATCCCGCTTAAATCGCAGTTCGGGGAGCGTGGTCAGGACGAACTCACCTCGTCCTGCAATGGATGTGCGGTTAGATTAATTCGTACCAGTCCCAAGCGGCACCGCGAACAGCGATGAGATGGACGTGAAGTATCAGCGATAGTCACCCTACTTCTAATCCAGGGAAACGGTGGATGTATAAAGGCTGGGTATATCGGGTTCAGTCCCTTGAATCCAACTAGAGATGATTCCAAGGATCCCTCAGCAGAAAGAAAAGCCAAGAAGAGATGTTGTCCCACCAACAGTCCTGGCTTCAGTCGGATCCTTGATGGCAAGGGGTTGGACTAGATGGCCCTTGAGGTCTCTTCCAACTCTATGATTCTATGATTCTAGGTGGAGCTCCTATTATGTGAGGAAGAACTTGTTTACGAGGAATCTTTGAATGCGCGGGGAGACTTCTCCTACCAGCTGTCCTGTTCCACTTTCACCAGGCCATCAGCCTAGCTCCGGAGATCTCAGTGCCATCTAAGATGCTCCCGATGTTGTTAGATTCCAACTCGCATTTCCTTGAGGGCAGCTTAGCTCATGAGGTGGAGTGAGGCGGAAGTGAGGTCTATGCACATTTGATGGACCACCCTTTGTCCACGCCCGGCCTAGCCTGTGTCTAGGTGGTTGGATGTCCCCAACCTGACAGAGATGAAGAAGGTGGTTGGATGTCCCCAACCTGATGGAGATGCTAGGTGACTCAGACTGTCCGAGGGAAAGACTTCCCAAACCACGTCTTCTGGTCATTTAAATCCAGGTCTTCCTTGCTGGGTCTTTCTCTCCAATCTGATTTGGATGCCAGATTCCATCCCGCCGGCAGAAGGACTCTTAACATTCACCAATCTGTCTAGGTTGAAGGTTGTGGTAGTATAGGAGAGAACACTCTCAGGATGCTGAATGAAAGTTTATTAAAAGAGCCCAACGCGTTTCGGCCCAAATGGCCTTCTTCAGGGACTTTTTCACTGTGCTCAAAGAAGCTCTGGAAACAGTTTGAGAAGCAAGACATTAAACTGTTTCCAGAGTTTCTTTGAGCACAGTGAAAAAGTCCCTGAAGAAGGCCATTTGGGCCGAAACGCGTTGGGCTCTTTTAATAAACTTTCATTCAGCATCCTGAGAGTGTTCTCTCCTATACTACCATTGTCTGTGGATGCTCCAGTCCTTTTACCTAGATTGAAGGTTGTCCCTTCTTCAATGCTAGCGTTGGCCCTTGCTTTAATCTGTCCGCAGTGGCTAAGAGAGGAGGATCTGCCAGGTTTTTTTTTAAGTTTCCCAGAGTTGTCCAGGCTTGTGGGCGTCATTTCTCCCCCCAAGCCTCACTGGAAACGTAAGGTGGGATCTCCCGAGACTTCGGTGGCCGAATATCCTGTTAACGGGGAAGTTGATTTTAGAGAACACCCTCTCTTTGAAGGATTATCCAAATCTGATTTAAAAGTGCAGAACAGGATGATTGGAAATCTTGCCGTTGCTCATCATCCCCCACAGGTAGCACCTGGGCAGCCCACTCAAAGGCCCATCTGCCTTCCCCACAGCGCTTCTCAGTGCCTTTCAAGTCTTGGGGACTTCACGAGTGAAGCTAATGAGAGCGATCACCCCAAAAGATCTGGACCAAGTTTGATGACCACTCTTTAAAGTCCTTAAGGATTTCGGAGCTTGGCCAGAACCGAAGGAGCCACCGTTGGCCAAATATGTTCCTTTCCCTAGCATTTCTAGCCCTGTGAAGAGTCTTTAGGCCTAGTTCCCTTGCGGAAACACATTTCAGTAGCCTTCCCCCACTCCCCAACTGGTCCCCCCTTGCTCAGGCCCTTGGCCGAACCCACAAAGATGGGATGACAGCTGGAGTCCATCAAAGAGGCATTGAGGATGGTTGTCTGTGTACCAAAAGGCCAGTGTTTTCTCAGGCCAAAATGGAAAAAAACATCCCGCCTTCCCCAATTCCCATTGTGCTTTAAAAACATTACTCAAACTGCATCCTCTTCATCTATTCCAAGCTGGGAGCATTTGGGTTCGGAAGCGTAGGCTTTGCAGGTCTATTGTGGTCTCAACAAAAGACCAGCAAGGGCTAATCGTGCAGTGGCGTTGCGTCCGTCTCCAACCAAAAAGACCCTCGGGTTGGACCAATTCGACGCGCTTCCAACCTGTGTCGAATCCTCTTCCCCGAATTCCTCCATGCTTTTGATCAGCCGGACCTGCCCGCCGTGTACATTTCTCCAGCAGATGGAGGCGCTGGATGGGTGGGAGGTGGGGATTCTGGGAAACGTCAAACCCATCCCATCCAGCTGATCCACGGAAAGTTCTGGATGGGAAGAAGGTGGTTGGATGTCCCCAACCTGACGGAGGTGATCCCACATCCGGAGACGGATGGCAAGGTGGCCATTGTTGGATGGATCCAGAAATAGGAAGAGGGACAGACGGCTCGACCGTTGGAGGGATAGGGGGAAGGTGGTGGTGGTGGGTGTAATGTAGTCGCACAAAATAAATCTTCTCTCCCCCCTCCCAACCACATCCAACCCAAATAAATCCAGAGAGAGGATAGACAGAAGGCAGATTGCTACCTGCAATATTGGTTAACCTTTTCCCATCCTACTCAGCTGCTTCCCCCCCCCCACCGCCACCATCTGCCTCCCTGAACGAAACACACACATTCAACACACACCCAAACACACACATATATACAGATGGTAAAAGTTTCCCCTGGCCTCTTCCTGGTTCCCATGGAAACGAGTCCTTTTACTTCCTTTGAAAGTTTAAGCTGATGATGTCTAGGGGAGACTTTGGTGCTGTCTGGCTTCAAAGGCCCTTGTTTGGGGTGGGAATCGGTATGGTATACAAATAAATAGATAGATAGATAGATAGATAGATAGATAGATAGATAGATAGATAGATAGATAGATAGATAGATAGATAGATACTGTATATAAGATTATGGTAGGAGTAAGTTCTGGATGGGCCACTCTGCAAAATTCATTCGGGCCACTCTGCAAAATTCATTATCATCACACACAGAGCCAAATGGTTCCAATGTACAGTAGTACCCCGACTTAAGAGCAAGTGGACTTAAGAGCAATTCGACTTAAGAGCGGAAAACTGTTGGCGTTTTAATTGCCACCTTACAAATTTTAGATATGGTCTGCTCGACTTACAAATATTTTTTTTCATTTTTTAAAACTTTTTTTCTTCAATTTTTTAGATAGGTACCCCGACTTAAGAGTAGCTCAACTTAAGAGCATGCATTTGGAATGGTTTAAATTCGTAAGTTGAGGTACCACTGTATTTATGTCTGCTTTTTTCCTCCCCATGGTCCCGCCAGGTTGGATCCAGATGTTTCATCCTGCTGAGAATCAGCTGGAAAAGTTCTGTGATGGATTTAGAACGGCCGGAATCTACCAAAGTTGGTGCGGTGCTTGTTTGATCCTTGTGAGTACAGTATATGTATGTTTGAGCCTTTAAATGTTGACTTTTAAGGGTGTACGCTGCCATTGTTGTTGGTGTGGTATTTTACCTTTTTTGTTGGTGTGGTGCTTGTTTGATCCTTGTGAGTACAGCATATGTATGTTTGAAATGTTGTCTTTTAAGGGTGTATGCTGCCTTGGATCCTTTTTCAAGAAGGAAGGCAGGGTTTAAATTGAAAACCGCCCATAATACCCGATCCTCCCAGGCTCGGTGTTTGAGGCAACTAACACCACGAGAGGCCCAAAAGGAAAAAACAAGAAATAGGGCCTTTTCTGCCGTTGCCCCTCGCCTGTGGAATAACCTTCCACCAGACATCTGCCTGGCCCCCTCTTTGGCTGCCTTTAAAGAACTATTAAATACTTGGTTATTTAAGCAGGCATTCCCCCAAATATAATTACAACACAGTGCTCACCCATTAAATCTTGATTTTAACTGACTAGACAGCCAATAATAATATATTGTTTTATGTCACTTTAATATTATTTTTATTTTTATTTTGTTTTATTTATAATTTTATTGTATAAATTGCTTGAATGTATTAATTGTTGTAAACCACCCAGAGTGACCTCGCTGCCAAATGGGCAGTATAAAAATCCAGTAAATAAAATAAAATAAAATAAAATAAAATATTTTAAATAAACAAATAAAACAGTGCTTTTAAAACTCAGACTGAAAAATGGGAGCCAGTGCTCCGTCCCGTGGGTTTTTGGACACACAAGGCTGGGTGCAAGTCAGGAAGTGACCTCTTGGGCAGAAATGGATCCCTGGCAGTTCATAAGGAGGCGCTGTGGAGCTTAAACCCAGAAGAGATAAAACACAGATCTGTTCTCCCCACCCCCAGCCTCTGTAATAATCATATGAGGTACAGAGGGCGAAGCCCCGTTTTCGTGACCTTTATAAAATTTTCATTAATTTTGCCCTTCTAATTTTGCCCTTCTCTCGGTGTGCCTCAGCCTCTCTCGCACGCTCACCCTCGTGCGTACACACACACACACACACACCCCAGACACACAGAGTGGTCGTCCAGGCTATTTTTGGGTTTGGTTTAATAATCCGCAAAATAATGCCAGAGCTAATTGGATATCATAAAGCTATTTACAAGGTAATTAAAATTCCATGAAGAGAGGAAGGAGACCCTTCTGCCTCATTAGGGCAAAGGAAGGCCGGGAGTTTAAATTGAAAAGGTCGAAAGGCTGGCTTCATGATAATTTTTGTCTCATCTCCAAAGTCCGCTTGGCGCATGGGGGGAAATAAAGCAACCGGCAGGTCAGTTCAGGTCCCTTTCCTCTCCCGTTGCTCTTGTTCCATTGGCAGACGGCTACTCGAGTTAATGAACCTTTCATAAAAGTTGTGGAAAGACTTCGGCTGAGCCTTTGTTGTTGTTGTTGTTGTTGTTGTTGTTGAGTCGTTCAGTCGTGTCGGACTCTTCGTGACCCCATGGACCAAAGCACGCCAGGCCCTCCTGCCTCCCGGAGTTTGGTCAAATCCATGTTTTTATTTATTTATTTATTTATTGAGCTTCTATACCACCCATCTTCCCGTAGGAACTCTGGGCGGTTCACAGCTTTGAATTACGTACAATCAACTGGACAAATACAACAAATACTACAATCAAATAGTTTAAAATAAGGACCTTTGCACAAAACTGCAGGATGGAGGGGAACTGCAGCTAGAAGATTATGACAACACATGGCAGGGAGAAAAACAAAAAACTAAACCAGGTCACCAAAGGCCTCCCGGAAGAGATAGGTCTTTAACACCCTCCGGAAGGCCGGCAGGGACTCTGCTAGGCGCACATCGCTAGGAAGGTGGTTCCAGAGAGTGGGGCCCGCCACCGAGAGGGCCCGGTTCCGGGTCGAAGTTTTCTGGGCCTCCCTGGGTGTAGCCACCCGAAGCGAGTGCGCCCGCGACATCCTCATTGGACGGGCCGAACTTGACCGCTGGGCAATTCGCTCTGCCAGGTAGTCAGGTCCCAAGCCATGGAGGGTTTTATAAACTAAAACCAAGACCTTGAACCTAATCCGGGACACAACGGGTAGCCAATGCAGGCGAGCCAGGACCGAGGTGATGTGGTCATAACGGCGCACACCCGCCACCAGTCTGGCCGCCGCATTTTGCACCCGCTGCAAACGCCAGAGAAGATTCAAGGGCAACCCCATGTAGAGTGTGTTGCAGTAATCTATCCTCGAGATCACCAGCGCTTGCACAACAGTTCTCAGGGAGTTGCCATCCAGGTATGGGTGAATCTGGGCAATTTGACGAAGGTGGAAAAAAGTGGTTCTGGACACGGCCGCCACCTGGGCCTCCATGGTGACGGCCGGGTCCAGGACCACGCCCAGGTTCCAAACTCTGTCCGCCAGCTGGAGGGAAACACCCTCCAAGCTGGGGAGAGGGCCTCCATAGCCGAATGGGGAACTCCCAAAGAACATCACCTCGGTCTTCTCGGGGTTGAGCTTGAGCCTGTTGGCCTTGGTCCATGCCATGACTGCCTTCAGGCACTGGTCGTGGGTCTGGACAGCTTCATCTGCAGTTGCATCAATGACACCGTCCAACCATCTCATTCTCTGCCGTCTTCTTTTCCTTTTGCCTTCAATCTTTCTCAACATCAGGGACTTTTCCAAGGACTCCTCTCTCCTCATGAGATGGCCAAAGTACTGGAGCCTCAGCTTCAAAATCTGTCCTTCCAGTAAACATTCAGGGTTGATTTCTTTCAGGATGGATAGGTTTGATCTCCTTGCAGTCCAGGGGACTCTCACGACTCTCCTCCAGCACCACAGCTCAAAAGCATCGATTCTGCGGCAATCAGCCTTCTTTATAGTCCACCTCTCACTTTCATACATCACTACTGGAAAAACCATAGCTTTGACTATCCTGACCTTAGTTGGCAAAGTGATGTCTCTGCTCTTTAGGATGCTATCTAGGTTTGCCATCGCTTTCCTCCCAAGAAGCAGGCGTCTTTTAATTGCATTGCTACAGTCGCCATCTGCAGTGATCAAGGAGCCCAAGAAAATAAACTCTGTCATTGCCTCCATTTCTTCCCCTTCTATTTGCCAGGAGGTGATGGGACCGGTGGCCATGATCTTAGGTTTTTTTATGTTGAGCTTCAGCCCATTTTTTTCACTCTCCTCTTTCACCCTCATTAAGAGGTTCTTTAATTCCCCCTCACTTTCTGCTATCAGAGTAGTATCATCTGCATATCTGAGGTTGTTTATATTTCTTCTGGCAATCTTAATTCCAGCTTGTGATTCACCCAGACCTGCCTTTCGCATGATGTACTCTGCATATAAGTTAAAAAGGCAAGGTGACAGTATACAGCAGGGGTGTCCAAACCTTTTGCAAGGAGGGCCAGATTTGGTGAGGTGAAAATGTGTCAGCAGGCATCTGGGTCTGATGACTCAGCTGAAAGCATATCTCCTCCTCCTAGAAGGGCCATGAGCAGGATTCTGCAAAGACGTGCTACCAGGAGAGCTAGGTAAAGGGTCTTTGATGCTAGACGGGGAATCAGGTCGGCAAGCCCTGAGTACTAGCAGAAGCCTTTCCAGAAGTAAGGGTGTGTTCCCTGTTTTGGGATAAAGCTGGTAAGCTCACCTTGAGCTCTCTGTGGGAGCAACGCATCATTTGAACTTGCAACCACGTTCCTGTCTGTGACCTTGGCTCTGTTTCCTGACTTCCGACTGGCTTCCTGGACCACGGCTTGATCTGTTCCCTTGGGTTTGGCATCTGGTTTCCGTGAGATATTCTGGTTTTGACTTGGACTGTTAATTGCTGGGAGTTGGATTCTGTTATTTATCTGGCACTTGATTGTTAGCAAAGGACTTGAACTTGCCTGGCTTCCCACTAAAGATCTTGGCAAAGAGCTGAACCCTGTTTGTGTGTGTGCTCTGTGTGCGGGGCTTGACAGTGGGGGCCGACTATTCCGCCTGAAAGGGGGAAGGGGGCTCATCAGCAACAGCCACAAATGCTCCAGTTTTAAGGTGCCCAAGGTTCCAGTGGCTGTTGCATGGCCTGGGAATCAACCCACATGGACCCAAGATGCATCACTGTTT
The DNA here is from genome assembly GCA_037367245.1 of Phrynocephalus guinanensis. NCBI lineage: Eukaryota > Metazoa > Chordata > Lepidosauria > Squamata > Agamidae > Phrynocephalus > Phrynocephalus guinanensis. The sequence continues at coordinate 20,669,241 of CM074750.1, forward strand.
GTATAAGCTGCCCTCCCTCGCAAGGAGGTAGGGAGGACACTGCAGCAACGAAGCCAGGGGTGGGTAGGCAGGGAGGGTGGTCAAGGGGATGGACAGAGGCAGGGAGGGCAAGCAAACCATAAACTGCAAGCTGACATAGCCACCCAACATGGGGAGGGGCCAGCAGGCGGGGATGAGTGACAGGCTGAGCTGGCAGAGAGAAGAGGCCGCTCAAAATTTTAAAATGAGACGCATTTGGCCCCCGGGCCAGACTTTGGACATGCCTGGTATACAGCCCTTGTCGTACTCCTTTCCCAATTTTAAACCAGTCAGTTGTTCCATATCCAGTTCTGACTGTTGCTGCTTGTTCCACATATAGATTTCTTAGGAGACAGATAAGAACCTAAGAACCTAAGAAGAGCCCTGCTGGATCAGGCCAAAGGCCCATCTACTCCAGCTTCCTGGATCTCACAATGGCCCCACCAGATGCATCTGGGAGCGCATGAGACTAGATCTCTGTCTCCTGATACCACTCCCCTGCATCTGGCCCTTGAAGTACCCCGGTTTTAAGCATGGAGATGACACACATCTCCCTCATGGTTTGTAACCTGGGATGGACTTCTCCTCCAGGAATCTGTTCAATCCCCTTTTGAAGGCATCCAGGCCAGGTGCCATCACCCCATCCTGTGGCAGGGAGTTCCACAGACTAACAACACGATAGCAACACGATAGCAACCATTCCTTTAAGAACTTACCACAGTTTGTTGGGGTCCACACTGCCTGACCCAAGCTTCCTTGCTCTGAAAGACATCTCCCAGAAAGTCCTGGAAGAGGAAAAGTAAAAGCTTGGGTCAGAGCTCAGCTGTGCTCAGCCTCAAAGCGGCTCATTTCAGGCCTGGTCCTCCCAGGTGAGCCGCCTCTCAGTTCCTGGACGTGGAGTCCACGTCGGAGAGAAGCCAGTGGGGTTAGGCGGAGGCGGGCGAGCCTGAGAAGTACAGAGAATTTCCAGATCCTAACTTAAGTTCCGAGCCTTGTGTGAATGACCTGAACAATTCCCCCGCCCCCCAAAAATGACTCACGGGGGGTTGGGGGGGGAAGCGTGGCTTTGATTGCCTCCTTTCTTGCAATCATCGTGATGGGCCGGAGAAAGAACGGGGAAAGAAGCAGCCACGGGGAGCTTTGTAGTGGGGGGGGAGGGCGGCGAGAAGAAGGGGAGCCCAGTTTGGGCCCATTAAAGGCGGTGGCGGAGCTGATTTCCCCAGCTGGCGACGTGAGGGCGAAATCACTGCCATGCCATCAATTGCACGCGAGAGGGAGGAAGCTGGGGCAGGCTTTTCTCTCTTTTTTCCCCAGAAAAGGTCGCTTCTTTGGGCTGAACTCGGAATATTACATTTTATTTATTTAGTTAGTTAGTTAGTTTTATAACTTATATGCCGCCCATGACCCAAAGGTCTCTGGGAGGCTTACAATCAAAAGAATTAAAACAGCTAAAACATAGCATATCAATAAATAATGAAAACAACAATAAAAAACCTAACACTAAAATTGCCATCAGAGGACCCACAATCTATATTGTATCAATTAAAAAACTTCTGGAACAGGAAAGATTTTACCTGGCACCGAAATGTCATCAGTGTTGGCGCCAGGCGGGTCTCCCTTGGGAGGGCATTCCGTAGCTTGGGGGCAGCTGCCGAGAAGGCCCTGTTCCTACAAGCCATCCCTCTCACCTCCTTGAGGGATGGCTCAAGGATCTTAATTGCCAGGTAGGTTCATATGGAAGGAGGTGGTCCTTCAGGGATCTAGGTCCTAAGCCATTGAGCGCTTTAGATGTCAAAACAAGCACTTCGAATTTTAAATAGAATTCCAGGCGTCACCAGAGGTTGTCACACCAAGCCTGGTCCTGTTGTGCGTTACTCACATGTCGCGCTGGGGTCACTAACGAGACAATAGAAGACAAAGGGTCCGGATCTTGAATACTTGTACGGTAGTCTGTGCAGTGCCCTACCTTTGTTGTCCAGTGGCTGAACGGACTAAAATGGGGGGGGGGGGTCATGTCAAAATATCGCTGAAAAATACCCTTTAAAGTATTTATTTTATTTTATTTTTATATTGATATGCCGCCCGATTTTCCTGAGCGGGCACTCAGGGTGGTTAACAAGTATAACATACAACAATTCAGCCTTTCAAAACGAAGGCTGAGAGGGGATATGGTTGCTATGCTTAAATATTTGAAAGGGTGTCCTATTGAAGAGGGAACAGGTTTGTTTTCCATGGCTTCAGAGACTCGGGGCAACGGTTTCAAATTACAGGAAAAGAGATTCCATTTGAACATGACAGTTTGAGCTGTTCGGCAGTGGAATAAGATGCTGCCCCAAAGGAGGGTGGTGGAGTCTCCTTCTTTGGAGGTTTTTAAGCCGAGGTTGGATGGCCACCGGTCGGAAATACTGTGATGGGGGTTCCTGCATGGCAGGGGGTTGGACTGGATGGCCCTTGGAGGTCTCTTCCAACTCTAGGATTCTATGATTCTATGAATTCAAAAATAATAATCATCATCTGTTCCACAAATGACATACAGTGGACCCTTGTATAACAAACGGTTTGTATAACATAAAATTTGTACAACATAAAACATTCTGGAGATAGGGGAAATTTGCTTCACATAATCGCCTATGTGGCGAATCTGTACAACATAAAAAGGGGATCACTCTCTGTTTTCAATGCATTCCTAGGGGAAATTTGCATAAAGGAAAATTTGCTTAACATAATTTCATTTGGAACGAATTAATTCCTTTATACAAAGTACCACTGTATAAGAAAATCAAGAGCAAACAGTGGAGCCTGCATATAAAAAGCTAAAAATTCAAGATAAAAAAAATAACTGAAGCAAGATGGTGAAAACAGGGTGGGCATGCAAACGAATGATCCCTACTCATAGAATGTCAACCTCCTTGATCACCGAACGCGGACGTGTAGAGCCAGGTTTTTAGCAGCTTCTTAAATGCCGAGAGGGACTCCGCAGTCCTGATTTTGAAAATAACCAGTGTGTGTGTGTGTGTGTGTGTTATGGCTACGTGACTATTACTCTTTATACCGCTTTGTGTTCTTTTGGGGAGAAAGGTGGAATGGAAATATTTTAAACAAAATAAAAATTGTAATTACTATATTGCTCATTAGCAAAAGATAGCTGGTTGCAAGTCACCATGTAACCTGAGTCTCCAAAGGGTAGAATATTACTATTGGTCACAAGAAGGGATTTTCACTCAAGCACACCGTAGAGCTTTCGAGGACAAAACCCTATTTCTTCATGAGACTACAGTATTTCATGGGATGTTGCCATGGCACTGGAAATGATCTGGATAATTCCTTGGACAAATCATAATTTTCCAGCCACCAGATTACCATCATAACGATCGCAACATTTTGTTGTATCGGCATGGCTAGCACCCTGCAGAAATTAGGGAAATGCTCACTAGTTCCCCCTAGTGGTCACTTCTGTGGTAGCACATTGAAAATGCTTAACATTTTAAAAAGACAAACAGCGCTATCATTGCTGCTTTGGATTGTTAAGAGAAGAATCCATGAAGAATTCTGATCAAAATGCTTTCAAATGCAGGGTTGCCACTTTCTGGAAAGGCAGGGAAATTGAAAACGGTCAGGGAAAGTCAGGGAAATTGGTCTGAAGTCAGGGAAATCAGGGAAATTGTAATTAAAATATATAATTAAGTAAGGAGCCCCGTGTCACAGTGGTTCAATGCCTGCCCTGCAGGTAAAACTGTGCTCACAACCTGGGGTTCAATCTCAGATAGCAGGCTCAAGGTTCACTCAACCTTCCATCCTTCCGAGGTCGGTAAAATGAGTACCCAGCTTGCTGGGGTGGTGGTGGCAATTATCCTGCATACTGTAATTAAACTGTAAACCGCCCAGAGACTACTTGAAGAGGTATGGGGTAGTATATAAGCAGAATACTTTGCTTTTTTGCTTTTAATTTCTAACTTGATTATTACTGCAATATCAAAACTATAACTTTCATAATGCAGCTTCAGGAAAGCCATTTTAGACAGAACATTTATTTAATTTTTAGTGTACCTTTAAAGCAATTACAAAAATACTGTGTCTTTTGTTAGCATTCAGAGTTTACTTGAATAGTAGTTGGAATCTTGGTGTCATTTTTGGTGCCGTTGCGAAACAGATGTCGGTGCAGTTCACGCTGACAGAAGCTGGTGTTAAATGTCTTACTTTGACAAATATTTTCGCAGTTGAGACTTGTGCAGCTGTAGAATGGAGCATTTCATTAAGCCTTGGATTAATGCAACACAACCTTTTTGTTTGTTAGCTTATGGTTGTATTTGAACGGCGGTCAGGGAAAATGGCAAAGGTTAGTTAGGGAAAGTCAGGCAAATGAATAAAAAGTTAGGGGAAGCCCTGAAATGGCATGAAAGATTACAGTTTGGCAAGGAAACGAGAAAAAAAATTACTCGCATGTATGAAAATAAATAAATTTAGAATTATTTGCAGTGTAAATTAGGTATAATCCAGTTACCTCCCCCCAACAACTACAGTGGTAGCTTGCATAAAAGAATTAATTTGTTCCAAATGAAATTGAGTTAAGCAAATTTTCCATAGGGATGCATTGAAAACAGAGTAATCCCTAATCGCAACCATTTTTATATTGTATGGATTTGCCCCATAGACGATTCTGTTAAGCAAATTTCCCCCTATCTGTGGAATTTTTTATGCTGTACCGATTTTATTTTATACAAACCATTTGTTATACGAGGGCCCACTGTAATTGGAGACATCTGTTACCTGTGACAAGTTGCTTCAAAGTTCAAGAGAGATCCATTCTCCTTACCGAAAGAGTTCGTTTTTGGGGCACAACCAAATGGTTGCCCTCTGAAGGGAGCCATCCAGAGGGGCCCACTTCCCCACCCACCACCACTCCCCCCCCAAAAAAAAATTTTTTTGGAAGACCTGTAAGGAAAATAATCTGCAGCCTGGCAGCTGTGAATGCATACAAGAGATGGGGCCCGTCAGTAAAGCCTCATTTACACCTCCGTGTTAATCACCCCAGAGGAAGCGCGGAGTGCCAGCTTGGAGCTTTAATTAGCAAGAGGGCAGGATCAAAGCGCCCTGCCAGCGTCCCTTTGTTCTCCCCCACAAAAGGGGTCACCCGGCTGGCTGGCCGGGAGAGCATCTCACCTGGCAGGCTGGGCCACCGTGAGTGTTGGCAGGGCAGGGAGCCTCGGGAGGCTTGGCGAGAGACCGGTGAGGACCCCCTCTCACCAGATCCGTTTTTTCTTGCGCCTCTCCGAATCCTGCTCGTTCTGTGCCCTTCAAGTCACCTTCGACAATCCTACAAACCAAAGATCTGCGGGATGTCCTCTCCTCAACAACCAGGCCTGGCTCAGCTCCTGCAGACTCCAGCTCGTGGGTTCCTTAAGGGGGTTGGTCCATCCCGTGTTCAGCCTTCCTCTTTTCCTGCCGCCTGCCCTTTCGCCGCCACTGTTAATGAATCTTCCATTGCTGCCTTCCATGAGCAGGGCAGCCTGAGTTTCAAGACGGTGGCCTCCAGAGATGGGCCTGGTTTCCTCTACGATTCACTTGTCGATCGTTCCAGCAGTCCAAAACTGTCCTCCAGCCCCGCATTTCCAAATAAATCTCTTTTGTTATTGTTGTTGTTGTTGTTGTTGTTGTTGTTGTTACATAAGAACCTAAGAAGAGCCCTACTGGATCAGGCCAAAGGCCCATCTAGTCCAGCTTCCTGGATCTCACGGTGGCCCCACCACTGTGTTGCTGTTCCCGTCAGCTTTCCTCAGCTTTCGCGGCCTTGCAAGGGGATCGGAAACACAAGATTGTGAATTATTTTGCTCTTGGCCTCTTTTATTTTGAGTTCTTCTTGGCTGCAGCCTCCCTGCAGCTTGTTAACCGAACCACGGTGTACAAAATCTCTTATTTCAGTTTCTTCTTTGACAACAGTAAAGTTAAAAACATAAAAACCTAAGAAGGGCCCTCCTGGATCAGGCCAGAGGCCCATCTAGTCCAGCTTCCTGGATCTCACAATAGCCCCACCAGATGCCTCAGGGAGCGCACAAGACTAGATCTCTGTCTCCTGATAGTCCACTCCCCTGCATCTGGCCCTTGAAGGACCCCGTTTTTGGGTTTTTTTTAAGCCTGGAGATGACACATCTTCCTCATGGTTTGTCACCTGTGATGGACTTTTCCTCCAGGAATCTGTCCCGTCCCCTTTTGAAGGCATCCAGGCCAGATGCCATCACCACATCCTGTGGCAGGGAGTTCCACAGACTATAATTGGTATATAGTTGGATTATAGTTGTGTAGAATCATATCCCCTCTTGAATGCTTCCAGCGGTGGAAGCCCTCGCCACAACCGAAATCATGGCTCCCGTCGTCGGACTGCTCTAACAGTTAGAAAGTTTTTTCCCCCTGGCTATTGAATCAAAATCTGGCTTCCTGTCACTTGAGCCTGTTGTGACATGTTCTGCCATCTGGGATGATGGAGACGGCATCCTGCCCCTCCTCTGGAGGAAAGCCTTTCAAGTCTTTAATTTAAAGTGCTCTTGTGTCTCCCTCCCATGAAGCCCCAGTGAGGCCACAGCTCCAGAAATCGCCAAGAAAGAGATTCTTTCGATTCTTTCAACATCCCTGCTATGAAGTCCACCATGTGCCCGAACCGTGCTTCTCCATTCAATGATGTGCATGCACACCACAGAGCACTAGACTGTTGACACCTGTTTACTTGATAGCTATGTTTAGATATTTGAAAGGATGTCATATTGAAGAGGGAACAGGTTTGTTTTCCATCTCTTCAGAGACTAGGACTCAGGGCAATGGTTTCAAACTCCAGGAAAAGAGATTCCATTTGAACATTAGGAAGAACTTCATGACAGTTAGAGCTGTTCAGCAGTGGAAGATGCTGGCACCAAGGAGGGTGGTGGAGTCTCCTTCCTTGGAGGTTTTTAAGCAGAAGCTAAATGGCCATCTGTTGGGAATACAGTAGTACCCCGGTATCCGCTGGGGATTGGTTCAGGGGATTGGCCTTCCCGTGGATAATGAAAACTGTGGATAAGAGAGAACGCCAAAAAGCCCCAAAACGTCTGTTTTGTGACTGTAGCTTGCTTTATGGCTGCTCTTTGTGACAGTAGCTTGCTTTGCGACTGCTTAATTATTTATATTTTCCCCTGCCAACAGTGGATAACTGAATCAGTGGATAACGAATCAGTGGATACGGGGGTCCTACTGTACAGTGATGGGGGTTCCTGCATGGCAGGGGGTTGGACTGGATGGCCCTGGAGGTCTCTTCCAACTCTTCTGATTCTAGGATTCCTTGCCTTCCATGGTGGTTTCCTCTTTGTGTGGGGGGGGGAGGGGGGAGAAAAATATGTCACAGCACCCTAAAATGTGTGTTTGTGTGTGGATCAAGAGAAGCCAACTGTGCAAGAACAGAGGCGTGCATTATCAAAGAGACATCTGCCGAGAGAAAACCTCCAGCCACCCCGGAGAGAAGTAGACTTTGATCGTCCCCTCCGGAGACCCCCATCTTCACACACGGGATGTGGACGAGAGGAAGAGAGACGAGAGAACGTAGCTTTCTCCACACTTCGGCGATCACCACCCGCCAGCAGAAATGACAGCAACAAGGGTGGGGTTGCCTTCGCAGGTGATAGTGCCACTCTATTCTGCTCTGGTCAGACCCCACCAGGAGTCCTGTGTCCAGTTCTGTGCGCCACAATTTAAAAAGATGTTGACAACCTCGAGCGGGTGCAGAGGAGGGTGACCAGGATGGTTGAGGGTCTGGAGGAAATGTCTTATGAGGAACGGCTTAGGGAACTGGGAATGTTTAGCCTCTCTAAAAGAAGGCTGAGAGGGGATATGATAGCTATGTTTAAATATTTGAAAGGATGTCCTATCGAAGAGGGGACAGGTTTGTTTTCCACGCCTTCAGAGACTAGGACGGGGGGGCAATGGTCTCAAACTACAGGAATTTCTGTTAAACAAACCGCTTGTTATACAAGGGTCCACTTGTCTGTATAAAATTATAAAATGATGCATAACACAGAGAATGTAAGGGGAAGGGTTTGGTTTTTCGCCCCTGGCATAACACAAGCACCCAACAGAATCATTTCCCTGTAGCTGAAAGGTTGGAGATGAAGATAGAACTGAAAAGACCGTGGAACTCACTGCCACAAGATGTATTTATTTTATTTTATTTATTTTAGAGTATTTTTTTACCCTGCCTTTCTCCTTGGAAAAAGGACCCAAGGTGTTTGCAGCAGGCTGGCAACTTGGACAAGCGTCAAGAACGGACTGACTGCATTCAGAGAAGTTAGGACTCAGTGCTGGCTGGTGAACAAAAAGAAAAAGAAAATATTTTTTTCACCCAGCACGTTGTTAGCCTGTGGAACTCCCTGCCACAGGAGGTGGGGATGGCATCTGGCCTGGATGCCTTTAAAAGGGGATGGGACAGATTCCTGGAGGAAAAGTCCATCATCCCAGGTGACAAACCATGATGGAGATGTGTATAATCTCCAGGCTTAAAACCATGGTACTTTTCAAGGGCCAGAGGCAGGGGAGTGGACTATCAGGAGACAGAGATCTAGTCTCGTGCGCTCCCAAACGCATCTGGTGGGGCCGCTGTGAGATAATGGGAAGCTGGACAAGATGGGCCTTTGGCCTGATCCAGCAGGGCTCTTCTTCTGTTCTTATGTTAACAAGGGGGAGAGAGAGAGAGCTCCATGCATCCTCAGAGGCAGGATACCATGTAATCAATTTTTACTTCAGCTGCTGCGTTTGAAAGCCTGCTTCCCAACAGAAGGCGAAGGAACAGAGGAGACATTGAGAAGTCCTAATTTCACAAGTGTTGCAAACACCCTGGACATCCAAAAAGACGAACAAAGACTGCGTCAAGCCCGGATTCTCCCTCTTGAGACAAAAAAAGAAGAAGTTGAAATTGGCTCTCTCTTCCTTTGGCCGCCTCCTGAGAAGGCCGGGATTCTCTGGGGGAAGAAAACATCATGCTGGGGGGGGGAGCGGAAGTCAGCAGGAAAAGAGGAGTTCTCCCATGTGAGGTGGGCTTACTCTGTAAAAGAAACCACGAATTTTTGGGGTTCACAAGAGCGGAGCAGGGCAAGCCATTTTGGAGACCTGTTCTTCCACAGGGGTTGCCACAGGTCGGGGGACACTTGACAACACAACAGCAACAAATTTCAAGACGGGGAGGTGGGGGTGAGCCATTGCTCCGAGGATGGGTAAGTGAGAGCAGGCGCCGAAACAGTCACATTAATGGCAGCGGTCCTCATTCCACCCGCCCCAACCTCCGTCTCTAATTTCTCTCTCTCTTCCCCCCCCCTTCTTTTTCATTTCTGCCTCTCCCGATGACAATTTCGGAGCTGCTGTAATAAAATTATAATAAATCCAAGCCGCATCCCCACCGCCACACACACACACACACACACACACACACACACACACACACACACACACACACACACACACACACACACACACACACACACACACACACACACACACACACACACACACACACACACACACACACACACACACACACACACATCAAACCCCAGACGCTGGAGCCATGGAAACAAGATCAAGGAGGCACCTGAGCTCTGTTGTGGGCTGCCACTCCAGCACCGGGTCCAGAGCTCCGGCGTAATTAAATAGAGATATCAACCGAGGCCTGGGGTGAGCGAGGCCTGGGCCTTTCAGGCGGCGCAGGTCCGGCTGGGCGAGGGGAGTCAGAGATCAAAAGACAGGCCAGGGTCTGGATCCCTCTGAAAAGGGAAGGTCAGGCCTTTTGTGGTCCGATGACTGAGCCAGGGAAGCAGAAGCGACAGGAAAACTCTGATTATTATTTTTAAAACACGGTGAACGAAGAAAGATGGAAAACGCAGAAAAGCCCCTTGTGCAAACCTAGGCCCATCTCGGATACACTGCCTTCCCCCAAATGTTCACGGCGTGTGCGTGCCACACAGGAAGCGAGCAGTCTTCCTTAGCACTGTCGTGAGCGGGCGAAGAAGTTTGGAGCAAAACCCAGAGCAGATCCTTAGCACCGTTGCGAGCGGCCGAAAAAGTTTGGACCAAAACCCGGAGCAGATCCACTGCGGGGGGCACCTACCTCGCCCGGGGCATCGGAGCCGTCCTCACTCCACCCCCCCCCCCCCCCCCCCCCCCTCCTTTGGCACATTTCTGCACAGCCTTTGCTCCAAGGCTCAGGAGTCGTACCAAAGGCATGTGGGAGTTCAGGGGATGTGGGACTGACACTCTTTCTTTTCTTTTCTGCTGCGAATTAGCTTTAATTTCCTCGATGGATGCTCACTGGTCGTGCCCGGCTGCTGTTTCCCATATATCAGTGGAGCCCCCGTTCTGTTGCTTGTGCCCCAGACAAAACGCCCGTGGTTCCTTGGGAATCCCGTCTTTTTCCAGGCTTGGGAGGGGGGGGACGGACGAAAGAGCCGAGGCGGAATGGCTCATAATTAAGATGTATGCGCCGACAAGTAGCACCCGCATCTCGATTAGAAGACTCTCGAGTTCACCGGAAAGAAAACAGGGAAAAGGTTTGTTTCATCGGCAGGATCTCTCAGCGTTGAAACTTCTTATTTTGTTATTTCGAAACAGGGGCCACGTAACCACCAAGTGGCATACGCTGCCACGCCAGCTTGTTCTCTTGGCGGAAAAGTCGTGCGGACTCAGGACGCCGGCAGGGAATAAGCTGTAAAAATATTAAATAAATAAATAAATAAACTATTTATTCACCCCTGCCGTTGACACCGCCACCCCCCACGCGTGTGCCAGATCATTGGTGTGGTGGAGCGGATCGAGCGATGGGCTAGGAACTCAGAAGCCCTGTGTTCGAATCCTCACTCAGCCCGGAAAACCCCTTGGAAATGGTGGAAACAATCCTTAAATATCATACCTGCCATGAAAACTGTATTCGGGCTGCTGTAGGTTGGGTCCAGCTTAGCGACACATAACACCTTAATGCCAAATGCAATTAACCAATATAGGATTCTGTCCATTTTTAAAAAATACTGGATGCGACCCTTTGCTTGTTTTATATACTGTATATCTGGCATGTCCAAACTTCAGCCCTCCAGATGTTTTGGACTGCAACTCCCACAGTCCTTTGCCATTGGCGATCTAAGCTTAGAATTCTGGGAGTTGTGGTCCAAAACATCTGGAGGGCTGAAGTTTGGACATGCCTCCTGGATATCCTTGGCTCTCCCCAGAAGGACCAGATGTTATAGTTTTAAATGGGAAAATATGTAGGTGTAAATTCCCCCTCTTAAATCACTGGAATTTATAAACACACCCTGTTTGAACCATCCTGTCTGCCTCATACGGATGAGTCCTGTTTATTTTCCCCCCCAACCTCCCTGGTAGACAGGGGGGATGCTGTAGACCTAGTATATCTTAAATTGAGCAAAGCTTTTGATAAAGTTGTATGCCACCCAGAGACCATTTGGTAGTGGGGCAGCTAAAAAATTTCTGTAGAATAGATGGATGGATGGATGGATGGGTGGGTGGGTGCGTGTGTGGATGGATAGATAGATAGATAGATAGACAGACAGACAGACAGACAGACAGACAGACAGACAGACAAGGAAGGAAGGAAGGAAGGAAGGAAGGAAGGAAGGAAGGGATAGATAGATAGATAGATAGATAGATAGATAGATAGATAGATAGATAGATAGATAGATAGATAGATAGATAGATAGATAGATAGATAGATAAAGTGTCTCATGATATCTTGATTAGCAAGCTAAGTTGGTCAAGGATGGACAAATCAAGTGTAAGGTGGATACACAATTGGAAACAGAATTGTGCTCAGAAGGTCATGTTTAATGGCTCCTTCTCTAAGAGGAAGGAGGTAAGAAGTGGGGTACCCCAAGGCTCAGTCCTGGGTCTGGTGCTGTTCAACATTTTTTATGAATGTTTGTTTGTTTGTGTGTGTGTGTGTGCAGGGAATGCGTGCCAAATTTGCAGATGACACAGACTGGGTGGAATAGCTAATACCCTGGAAGAGAGAAACAAAATTCAAAAAGTTCTCGATGGGCTGGAGGCCCTGGGCTGAAACCAACAGGAAGAAAGTCAACAGGGATAAACGCAAAGTACCGCACCGAGGAAGAAGGAACCAAACACACCATTCGGGAAGTTGAGTCATGGCAACCGGACTTCTTTTTCTTGAGAGACTCAAACGTTCCGCTGCTCGTCCAAACAGGCTTCGTCGGTCTGAGCAAAGCTAGTGGCGAGTCCTCCGTTTTATAGAAAAGAGGTCCAGTGGCCGTGACTCAAACTTCCAGATAAACTCACCTGGAAGACTGAGAATCTTCATAGACAAACACAACGTGACAAGGTGGGCGATACTTGGTTCAACCAATACCACATGTTGTAATGGCCTTAAGTTACAGCAAGCCAGATTTCGGTTGAATATCGGAGGGAAAAGTTCCGAACTGTTAGACCAGCATGACCACGGAAGCCATAACCTCAGGAGGTGTTGAGCGCGCCAGCGCTGTGGCGGCATCCCTTGAATTCATCTTCCTGCCTTGAGCAGGGGGTCGGACTGAAAGGCCTTAGAGGTCCTATCCAAGCTTCCTGATTCTAGGACAGACATGTCCAGTCTTCGGCCCTCCAGATGTTTTGGACTACAACTCCCACACTCCTTTGTCATTGGCAATCTAAGCTTAGAATTCTGGGAGTTGTGGTCCAAAACATCAAGAGGGCCGAAGTTTGAACATGCCTGTTCTAGGATAACACACCTGATAATCTAATGTTTGTGCCTTTAGGGCAGTGGCTCTCGACCTGTGGGTCCCCCAGATGTTCCTGGACTGCCATTCGCAGAAACCCCTTCCAGCACAGCGAGTGGTGGAGGCTTCTGGGAGTTGCAGTCCAGGAACATTTGGGGACCCACCGGTGGAGAACCACTGCTTTAGAGGGCTGTTGTCTGAACAGCCTGGTAGTTTGGTTATTTGTTTATTTATTTATTTATGAATATTTTTACCCCGCCTTTCTCTTTGGAAAAGGACCCAAGGCAGCTTACAGGAAAGAGGGATAATATACACCCTTACAGGCATGTCCAAACTTCAGCCCTCCTGATGTTTCGGACCACAACTCCCAGAAGTCCAAGCCTGTATTTCCATTGGCAAAGGACCATGAGAGTTGTGGTCCAAAACATCTGGAGGACTGAAGTTTGGACATGCCTGCCTGAGCCTAGAATATTTTAAGACATATTCAAGTTTAAGAACATGGAATTAGACGAGGCATCTTGCAACAATTAAAAGGCATCATTAAGCATTGGGGTTAGGTTAAAGGACAAGAAAATGCATTATGAGGGATGGAAACTAAAAAGGAGGACACAGGTGTTCTCGTGAAATCCCTCAATGCAGTCATGCATGGTAAACCATCTAAAAGTCGCATAACAGGGAGTGCATCATTCAGGGAAAGCTTGCCTGAAGAGAAAGGTCTTTGCTTGCATCCGGAAAGACAGCAGAGTTGAGTCCTGGCAACCGGACATCTTTTCTTGAGAGACTGAAACGTTTCGCTACTCACCCAAGCAATGGTTCAATGTCTGAGTGTTGTGTTCTAAATTCTTTTATTTTAAATTATATTTGGTGTTGTATGCTTTAAAAAAAATTTACACCGCTCTGTAACCTGCTCTAGGGTCCTTTGGGGGTATAGGGTGGGCTATAAATGTTTTAAATACAGTGGACCCTTATATAACATATGGTTTGTATAACATAAAATCTGTACATCATAAAAAATTTGCTTAACATAATCGCCTATAGGGTGAATCTGTACAACATAAATATGGTCGCGATGAGGGATTAATCCATTTTCAATGCATTCCTATGGGAAATTTGTATAAAGGAAAATTTGCTTCACAGAATTTCAATTTGGAACGAATTAATTCCTTTATACAAGGTACCACTACATAAATATTAGTTGGCACAGGGAGCTGTATCAAGTGCTAGGCCTCCTCTCGTGTTAGAGCCGAACGCAATAGAAGAGAAGGGAGAGGGCAGCGATTTCTGTGGAACTCACTGCTGCATGAATTTTATCGGAGCTGCCTAAAATATTTGATCTACTTTACAGACAGCAGTCCTGTGCCTTGCAAAGCAAGGCCCGGTGAGCTTCCGGAAATAACCCTAACCCTGCGGCCCTGCATTCGAGGCCCCGATCATACTTAAAACACAGCTTTAACCGGCCTCCAGAGAAGACCCAGGTCGTCCCAAGAGGAACCAGGCAGACTGGTTCTAGAAGGGTCCGTGGCCGGCTGTTGCTGTAGCAACCGGAAGCGGGTTGCTCTTCTAGACCCATCCAGGGTCTGGGGGTTGGCATGGCAACGCCGTACCAGAAGAAAGATGCGTCCTAACAGAGTTCGTTCATTCCTTCTCGCTGTCTTTTTCTATGCCCTTGCCGGTCGATCCAAAGAAGCTGCGCCTTCACCAATTAAAACCTTTGTTTTTGCTCTTTTCGCACAAACAAAACCAGACCCCCCCCCGAGCATGTTTTAAGCACATACAAGAGGAACACTTCACCCCCTCCGCCTCAAAACAGTGGCATAACGCACAACCCCAGAAATGCAGGGCAAACTACCATTCGTACCCATCGATATTGGAGACCTTCTCCCCTTACGCACTTTCCGAGATCATAATCACACCATCATAATTTTATAAAAGCAGCGCTGGAAAGCACCGTACGGATTGTAAACTCCCAGCCTCCGGTACCGCAGTCTGAAGCAACAGTTCTAGATACCCGAGTGATGAGACGGGAACCTTTTGTAGGCACCGAGCGGAGATAAATATGAGTTTGGGGCGGTGGGAGGGTGGTGATGGCCAGGGGGCACTGTGTGGGTGAGGAAGGTGGACACCCCACGCCCTCATCCATACGCGTTGATCGGCCGGGATGGTAATTGATAAGGAAGAAAGGGGGCCACCAACGTAACCCTTTCTTCCTTACACCGATTGAGGTGTTGCTGTTGATCATCAGTTACCATTCCCAGCCTGGGATGACCTTGACCGAGGGTCGCTCAAAGGAGGGGGTGAGCATTTTACCAAACGGTCGTACCATGCCAACCGCCGGTGAGTTGCCTGCGGCCAACCAGGGATTCAAACTTGTGTCTCTCACACCTCAGCCCATCCCTGTATCCACAATGTGAAACCCACCCCCCACCCCGGCCTCTCTGTTTATACCCCACCTGGATCTCTCTGATCCATCTATTTAATCCACCTGCAGTAAACCTACCTGCCCCGCTACGTGTAATTTACGACTAATGAGGTACCGAATTAAAAGTGACGTTCAGAAGTTGGGCAGAGCAGAAAAATATTCCTTCTCCGCCAGGAAGGGAGGAGGCAGGTGGTCTCTGTGTCTGTTGCATCATCGTCATCATCATCATCATCATCAAGGCTATTCAGACTTCTTGCAAATTTCTAGGCCTTTTGAAGTAGCAATCGCGCAGCACAGGTTCCCAATCCCCTCCTTCTGGTGGTGGTGGTTGGACAACCTCAGACTCAGTGATTCAGCTCGGTACCTGCCGTAAAATGGTGCCGTTAACCGCAGATGACGAAACAACCCCACCCACCCACCCACCCGCCCAAAAAAAATCAAGGTTCACAGTCGGTGTCTTTTGTGGCATTCCAGAACAGAACGGCGTTCAAACCGAGGGGGACCTTCAGACGAAGGGCCACTGCTTCCTAAAAGCAAACCCTCAGCCCTCCCTGTTGTCTCAATCCCAGATATACTACCCCAGGGGTGCCCATACTTTTTGCAAGGAGGGCCAGAATTGGTGAGATGAAAATGTGTCAGGGGCCAACCATTCAGCAGCATTTGGCCCCCCGGGCCAGACTTTGGACAAGTCTCTATAACATGCGAGGAGGCGGGGAGGACGCTGCAGCCACAGAGCCGGGGGTGGGTAGGCTGGGCAGGTGGCTGGGGGGACGGACGGAGACAGGGAAGGCAGGCATACTGTAAAACTGCAAGCTGACGTCTCCATCCGGTCAGAGGAGGGGCCAGCTGGCGGAGATGCGTGACAGGCGAAGCCGGTGGAAGAGGCCACGGGCCACTCAAAATTTGAAAACGGGCCGTATTTGGCCCCCGGGCCTGACTTTGGACGTGCCATTCCATACGCTCACCTTACAGCTCTCAGCTGGCATAAATAGCCGATGGGGGTACAGGTACATGTCCGTGTCATGGTCGGACCATCATCTGCTAAAATTTTCCCTGCCGATCGCTACCCCACCCCGCGGGGAGCGTCGGTCCTACATTTGGGCCTGCCCCCGTAGGCTCCTGGACCCTGCCAGGTTCATGGAAGCCTTCAGGGAGCTTTCTGGCGGTCTGGCAGACGATCCGGTTGATGTCCTGGTGGAGAGGTGGTATGAGGGTGCCACCGGGGCTGTTGACTGGATCGCCCCCAAGCGCCTCCTGCGCTGTGGAGATCGCTCCTCGCCATGGTATACGGCTGAGTTGCGGTCAATGAAACAAGAACGCATGAGGCTTGAGGTCATTTGGAGGACGAAATGGATGGCAGTGAGTAGGGCTGCACTAAAGCAGCTGACCGGCCACTATCTTCGCATGATCAGGGACGCTAGAACAGCGTCCCTGAGAATTGGCGAGGCCTCGAACTGCCAGGCAGAGTTGTTCCGGGTGGTTCAGGACCTCTCCAATCCCGGTCAGCTGAGGCCTCCTCCTAGTGAGTTCACTAGCGAGCAATTTGCAGCCCATTTTAGATCCAAAATAGAGGCCACCCGTTCCGATTTGCCCTCCAGGCTGCTCTAGTCGATCCTCTGTTGTCCCTGGGGTCTCACCCCCTCGGTCTCCCCTCCTGGTTGAGTTGGGCCGGTGTTCCCAGCGGAGGCCTCCAGAGCTATGGCCTGTTGCCGGCCGGCGGCTACCCCTTTTGACCCTTGCCCAGCCTGGCTTATCAAATCTGCCGAAGGGAACATGCCTGAGTGGGTCTCGGCCATTGCCACGGCCTCCTTCAGGGAGGGATTTTCCCTTCCCGTCTGAAGGAGACCGTGGTGAAGCCCACTTTAAAAAAGCCCGGCTTGGCGTCGGACAATTTATCCAGCCATCGTCCGATTGCCATTGTTCCCTTCCTGGGCAAGGTAGTCGAGTGGGTGGCTGCTGTCTGGCTTCAGTCATACCTGGAGGAATATTGTATCCTGGCTCCCTTCCAGTCTGGGTTCAGGCCACTTTGGGGGACCGAGACTGCCCAGGTTGCTCTGCAGGATGACCTCCTCAGGGAGGCCGACAGCGGGTGTTCCTCCCTGTTGGTTCTCTTTGACCTCTCAGCTGCCTTTGATACCGTCGACCACGGTAACCTACTGGTCCGGCTTGCGGAGGCAGGAATTGGGGGTCTGGATTTGTCCTGGCTCCGTTCCTTCCTTGGTGGCCGGACTCAGCGGTTTCAGCTGGGTGATGCCTTGTCAGCTCCTTGGACTCTCCCTTGTGGGGTGCCCCAGGGGTTGGCTATCTCACCCATGCTGGGGGAGGTCATCAGGAGATTTGGAGTTCGCTGTCATCAGTACGCTGATGACACGCAGCTCTATCTCTCCTTTTCTTCTTCTGCAGAGGAGGCAGTACGTTCCCTCGACCTGTGCCTGGAGGCGGTTCTGGAATGGACCAGGGCTAACCGGCTCAAGCTGAATCCGGAGAAGACGGAGGTTCTGTTCTTTGGGGCATCCTCGTCTGGGTACAATGGCCCCCTCCCTAGACTGGGGGGGGGTTCCCTCCGACCTACGGACAGGGCCAGGAATCTGGGCATGGTCTTGGACACAGCCCCCTCCCTGGAAGCCCAGGTGATGGCTGCTTCCAGGGCCGCTTTTATCCACCTCCGCAGGATCGCCCAGATCTGTCCGTACCTCGATGAGTCCTCCCTGAGGACAGTCGTGCAGGCCCTGGTGATCTCGAGGATCGACTATTGCAATGCCATCTACGTGGGGTTGCCCTTGACCCTTCTCCGGAGGTTACAACGTGTGCAGAATGAGGCGGCCAGGCTGGTGGTGGGTGCTCGTAGATTCGAGCACATCACCCCAGTTCTGGTCCGCCTGCATTGGCTTTCCATTGCCCTCCGGATAAGGTCCAAGGTCCTGGTTTTGATTTTCAAAGTCCTCCACGGCTTGGGACCAGAGTACCTGGTGGAGCGTATCTCTCAGAAATCAACTGGGTCCAGACCCACGAGAATGGCGCAGGCGCGCTCACTGAGGGTGGCCACACCCAGAGAGGCGTGGAAATCGTGTACACGTGACCGCGCCTTCTCTGTGGTGGGCCCCACGTTGTGGAACCACCTCCCCAGTGAGCTGCGCCTTGCAGAGTCCCTGCCCGCCTTCAAAAAGGCTTTGAAAACTTACCTTTTTAAGGAGGTATTTGGCGACCTTTCTATTTAAGTTTTTTTTCCCCTCTCTCTTTTTTGCCGCCTGCGTTACCCTCTAGGGTCTTGCGTTCCCTCCATCCTGTTTAAATTTTTGGTGTGTTTATCTTTGCTTTGTTATTGTTAGCCGCCCAGAGTTCCTACCTGGAAGATGGGCAGGATACAAGTCTAATAAATAAATAAATAATAAATACACAAAAGTACCCCTCAGCCGGAAACTCATCACGCCTGTAGGGCATGATGTGTGTGTCCTGCTGTTCTCCCCAAGTGGTTACAGGTATACAGCGACTGAGCGTGGCGAGAAGCAGGTTTCCCGCCAGTGGGAATACGGGGAGCAGATGGTTTGTCTGGACGGTCGTTGGCTGGAACCCAAGGGAGAGCATATTTTCTCTTCCCCGGTGGCGACGGGGAAGCGTGGTGCATAAAGGAGACTACAGTGGTCCCTTCTTGTATACAGAAATCAATTCGTTCCCCATGAAATTCTGTTAAGCAGATTTTCCTTTGTACCAATTTCCCCTAGGAATGCATTGAAAACAGAGTAATCCCTCATCGTGACCGCTTTTCTGTTGTACGGATTCGCCCCAAAGGCGATTCTGTTCATTGATTTCCCCCTATCTCCAGAATGTTTTTTTTCCTTTAAGCGGTCTTTTTGTTAAACAAAACACTTGTTATACGAGGGTCCACTTATCTATAGAAAATTACAAAATGATGCACAGCACAGAGAATGTAAGGGGAAGGGTTTCTTTTTTTGCCCCTGGCATAACACAAACACCCAACAGAATCATTTCCCTGTAGCTGAAAGGTTGGAAATGAAGATAGAAATGAAAAGAACGTGGAACTCACTGCCACAAGATGTATTTTTATTTTAGAGTATTTTAGAGTATTTTTACCCTGCCTTTCTCCTTGGAAAAAGGACCCAAGGTGGTTAAGCGATTTCCCCCTATCTCCGGAATTTTTTTCCTTTTAGCAGAGTTTCTGTTAAACAAACCACTTGTTATACGAGGGTCCACGTTTTCAGCAGCTTCAGAACCCGGCTTGGGGAACATGCAAAGAACAGGATTCCTTTGTGCATGGGCAGAGGGCTGACGGAGGGTGGGGGAGCTTCGAGAGCAAGGGTTAGTCTGTGGAACTCCCTGCCACAGGATGTGGTGATGGCATCTGGCCTGGATACCTTCAAAAGCGGATGGGACAGATTCCTGGAGGAAAAGTCCACCCCAGGTGACAAGCCATGATGGAGATTGAGTCACCTCCAGGCTTAAAACCGGGGTCCTTCAAGGGCCAGATGCAGGGGGGAGTGGACTATCAGGAGACAGAGATTGAGTCTCGTGCGCTCCCAGAGGCATCTGGTGGGGCCACAATGTGAGATCCAGGAAGCTGGACTCGATGGGCCCTTCTTGGCCTGATCCAGCATGATGGCTCTTCTTAGGTTCTCATGTTATGTAAGGCTCTTGGCAGTCTGGGTTGGTTGAGAATTGAGGGGCGACGAGACCGAGAAGGCCCAAGACACACCTCAGCCAAGCTAGTCCAGCGAACAAAAAAACAGGTGAGTCCCAGAAGCCTTAGCAATCAGGTTCAAACATCACACACCACAAAGGAACCAAGCAAGGATCAGGCAACTAAACAGGCCCTCTGGAAACCATCGCAGGCAATACAGTATCTTGTCGTTCTCCTTTCTGGGAGTCCCATCTGGAGCCCCGAGACCTTCAGGGTCACTTCCCTCATGCTCAGGTCCTGCTGCAGCGATCCATCCCACCGCTGCCTTTTATCATAGAATCCTAGAGTTGGAAGAGACCTCCAAGGGCCATCCAGTCCAACCCCTTGCCATGCAGGGACCCCCCATCACAACATTAGGCCACTCCAAGCCCTGAAGCCGGTTGGCTCTGCATTCTTTCCTGCTGAGCACAATTTAGGCCTGGTTCCTGCAGAGGGGAGCTCCCGGAAGAGAGGGGAAATTATGGGGTCTGTAGTCCAGAACAATTCCAAAACGCAATTGTAAGTAACGCAGCACTTTAATTCATTCTCCAACAAATGTCTCGGCGTGAGATATTGAGACCTTAAGTGCCAGTTAATGAGAAAGAGGTGCACTACTCCGGGGAATTTGGAGATACAGTATCCTCTTTTGTTGAGTCTCTGCGCTTCTTCTGTGTAGCACCAGGAATTTTAACCAGAAACTCAGTAACATGCCAAGCAGCAAACAATCTATCATGCCCAGGTGTCAAGGGCCGAGTTGTCTGTGAAAACGGGTCTTTCTCTCTGTGTCCTCCCCGCCCCCAGTAGAATCAAAGAAACCAGGTTTCCCTTAAATCACTTTTGAGGTTCACATCTCAGCACTCGCAGGAATTCAAAATATTCCACCTGCTCTGAAAAGGGCTTTCGATTGGGAGGTGTGTGTGTGGGGGGGGGATAAAAATAAAAGCAAAACAAAACCACCCTGGCAATTAGCCAGGAAAGAGGGGAATGATGGGGTCTGTAGTCCAAAGCAATTCCAAAACGCACTCCCGGTCTGCAGCTACCTCCCAGTTCTGTGTAGTTCAACTGCTGGAGTCCTAGCTAGACCTCAGACACGGGCATTTGAGCCAGTAGAAAGAGGAGTTAAGCCACAGGGTTTAACCCCCCGCCCAGTCTCCCTCAAGGGGACCCTGTGCCTAAAGAGAGTTCCCTGCTCCTAAGCACTTATTCTGGGGTTCATGCCTTCATCCTGTTCCTATTTTCTCCAGCCTCCTCCTCTTCCTCCTCCAACTTGCACACTCCTCCACCTTCCGGTTGCTCCTTATCCAGCGGTAGCCAAGGTCTCGGAATGCGGCGGTGGTGGAGGGGACTGGGAATCCGCTCTGGGTTTTAATCCGAAGTTGAAACTAGGGCATTTTTGAGGTGCCCGGGCCTGTTTTCTGCTATCGAGTCTGGCTCTTTCTTATCAAGTTTGGACCAACAGCAAAATCCGCCTCCCCCCCCCCCGTCTTCGTCCCACCTGGCTCTCACGCTTATGGAACGACATGTCGTAAAGGCATTTGTGGAGAGCGGCTTAAACATGCACCCTGCCTGCTGTTTTCCTCCCATCCCAGTTCCACGCATACCGAGGATTTTTCTCTCTGCCTCTTTCACCTTGTGCCAGTTTGGGGGGGGGGGTTCCGTGTTCCCTCCTCGAGAAAATCACCTCTCCCCTAAGACTCGAAGGAGAAAGCTAGGAAAGGCGGCCACGAGACAAGCGTTAAAGGGGGGAGAGGGGTTTGCATGAAATCCCTGCAGGATCTGCCCAAGTCTGGGAAGCCGGCTTCCTTCCCCATCTTGAATCTCTACTCATTTGACGGCTCATGGCCCAAAGAGTTACAGCTCTGGTACAGATAGAATCAGAATCATAGAATCGTAGAGTTGGAAGAGACCTCAAGGGCCATCTAGTCCAACCCCCTGCCATGCAGGAACCCCTATCACAGGACTCCCGACAGATGGCCATCCAGCCTCTGTTTAAAAACCTCCTCCAAGGAAGGAGACTCAACCACCCTCCTTGGTGGCAGCATCTTATTCCACTGCCAAACAGCTCTAACTGTCATGAAGTTCTTCCTAATGTTCAAATGGAATCTCTTTTCCTGTCGTTTGAAACCATTGCCCCGAGTCCTAGTCTCTGAAGCCATGGAAAACAAACCTGTTCCCTCTTCAATATGACATCCTTTCAAATATTTAAACATAGCTATCCTATCCCCCCTCAGCCTTCTTTTTGAAAGGCTAAATTACCAGTTCCCTAAGCCGTTCCTCCTAAGACATTTCCTCCAGACCCTCAACCATCCTGGTCACCCTCCTCTGGACCCGCTCGAGGTGGTCAACATCCTTTTTAAATTGTGGCGCACAGAACTGGACACAGGACTCCAGGTGGGGTCTGAC
Source organism: Phrynocephalus guinanensis (assembly GCA_037367245.1). Taxonomy (NCBI): domain Eukaryota; kingdom Metazoa; phylum Chordata; class Lepidosauria; order Squamata; family Agamidae; genus Phrynocephalus; species Phrynocephalus guinanensis. The sequence goes on from CM074750.1 coordinate 20,691,502, forward strand.
CAGAGCAGAATAGAGTGGGACTATCACTTCCCTTGATCTAGACACTATGGTTCTGTTGATGCAAACAAGAATCACATTGGCTTTCCTGGTTGCCGCATCACACTCCTGGCTCATGTTCAGTTTGTGGTCCACCAAGACTCCCAGATCCCTCCCAGATAGAGTACCACATCTCTCAGGGAAAAAAAGTGCAGTGGTACCCCGACTTAAGAGCAGCTCGACTTAAGAGCAATTCGACTTAAGAGTGGAAAACTGTTGGCATTTTAACTGCTGCCTTACAAATTTTAGATATGGTCTGCTCGACTTACAAATATTTTTTATCTTTTTTATTTTTAACTTATTTTTTTCAAAAATTTAGATAGGTACCACAACTTAAGAGTAGTTTGACTTAAGAGCATGCATTCAGAACGGATTAAATTCGTAAGTTGTGGTACAACTGTAGATTGTTTTTCCTTTAAAGTATCAATTTTAAGAAGGAAATTGTGCATTGATAAGGATTCATCAGTTCAAGTCGATTGAGTTTTATCTTTTCATTTTAGTCCCCGCCTGTTTACCGATTTACCTGTTTACCAAGTTTACCAAGGCAGGTCTGGATGAATCACAAGCCGGAATTAAGATTGCCGGAAGAAATATCAACAACCTCAGATACGCAGATGATACTACTCTGATAGCAGAAAGTGAGGAGGAATTAAAGAACCTCTTAATGAGGGTGAAAGAGGAGAGTGAAAAAATGGGCTGAAGCTCAACATCAAAAATCTAAGATCATGGCCACCTCCTGGCAAATAGAAGGGGAAGAAATGGAGGCAATGACAGAGTTTATTTTCTTGGGCTCCTTGATCACTGCAGATGGTGATTGCAGCAACGAAATAAAAAGACGCCTGCTTCTTGGGAGGAAAGCAATGGCAAACCTAGATAGCATCCTAAAGAGCAGAGACATCACTTTGCCAACTAAGGTCAGAATAGTCAAAGCTATGGTCTTTCCAGTAGTGATGTATAGAAATGAAAGCTGGACTATAAAGAAGGCTGATCGCCGCAGAATGGACGCTTTTGAGCTGTGATGCTGGAGGAGAGTCTTGAGAGTCCCCTGGACTGCAAGGAGATCAAACCTATCCATCCTGAAAGAAATCAACCCTGAATGTTTACTGGAAGGACAGATTTTGAAGCTGAGGCTCCAGTACTTTGGCCACCTCATGAGGAGAGAGGAGTCCTTGGAAAAGTCCCTGATGTTGGGAAAGATTGAAGGCAAAAGGAAAAGAGGAGGGCAGAGAATGAGATGGTTGGAGTTTGGATTTGACCAAACTCCGGGAGGCAGTGGAAGATAATAAGGCCTGGTGAGCTCTGGTCCATGATGGGGTCACGAAGAGTCGGACACGACTGAACGACTGAACAACAACAACAACAACAACAACTGTTTACAGAATTGTGATGTCTTTGCTTTCAATGATTGTAATGACTTTGTTTTCAACGATTCGAATGTGTTTTCAATTATTGGAATGTGTTTGTCTCAGCTGTATTTCAGCCGAGAAATAATGGCTTCTCTCACACTTGATGAAGGCCAAAGAAGAGGCGGAAAGGGACTGGGTTCCATGGGAGCTACAAGGCATGAAGGGCCTGGTGCACCTGGTCCCAGTGTGATGCAGAGGCTAATAGGACCAAACTATTGACCCAGAAGGCTTGGATTCAAATCCCTCCTCAGCCATGGTAGCTCACTTAGAGAGCGTGGAATGGCTAAAACCGCTCCTGAAATGCAGTAGTTTTCCTTCTATTTTTGTCGTAAACTAGTTAGGCTAAAAATTGAGGAAGAAAGGTTGCGAAACTGAATCTGGTTTGGGAAAGTGGGGTCGCGTCTTATAGACAGGAAAATACGGGGGTCTCATTTCCTTGAATGTCCCAATTAGGGCCGCTGGAAATCCGTCTGGACTTGATGACACATAACAAGGTCTGTACAGAGTTATCTTATACAGACCATAATAAGCCCCCATAACCTGAGATGGACAGATGAATCCCTGCGGACTTGGGCCAAGTTGCAGTCTACAAATCCCCCCCCCCAAAATACCCCTACATTCAACCCCCAACAAACGCCTTTCGGAGGCCGGAAATGTTACATTTTTACAATCAGAACTGGAAAAAAAAGAGCAATTCCCAGGATTTCTCAGGACCGAGGCGGGCGCTTCGAAGGGGAACCAAGCCCCCGATCGCAGCCTGGCCAGAAAACACACCATCTGAATTCCGAGGCACGCCGCCGTCTAAACACAAATGAAAGCTTGATCATGGCGAGCCGAGCATCGGGAGGGGGGGGATGCCATTCAATCGCGGAATCAGAATGGACTGCAAATATTTCCAATACCCAGGGAATATCTCGCATTATGAGTCGAAGGAGAATGAGGGGCAGCGTTCATCTTCTCTTTATCACGGAGGAAGGAACATCGTTTCCGTCCTCTCTGGGGCTGCTTGCAAGCGCTCCCACCTAAAACATCATCCTCCACTGACACACCCAAACAATGCTCTCGGTTCTGAAAGTACTATGAAAAAAATAAATCACCGGGGGTAGATGAATATAACTGTTCAACTGAAACAGGACTATTTTAAGCCACCGAGAATGGACACCTAAGAGATGGGGGTGGGGTGGGGGGGCAGGCTTCTGCATGGAAAGAAAAACTCAAACGATGGCACAGCAGTCCACCACCAAAACAAAATCATTTCACCTCCCACTTCCGGGCTTTTTAGAATTGTTAAGACTATCTCCTCCACTATTGAGAGTTCACAAGTTGGGGAATGAAGGACAGCCTTGGTCAGATGCGATGGGATGTGTCCCGTTACATCCTCCGGAGAGATCATTCGTGGTTTTATCAGATTCTTCTCCACAGCCAAGCCATCGAACAAAAGCGACTGGGAGTCCCAGATGGTGCAAACCTTGCCATTAAAGAGGGAAATAAACAACACTTGCCAAATTCGGTCTCCTTATCTATTGAAGCGCTTTCCGCTTGACAAGTGGGGTCCATTTTCTAGCAAGCTGCAGTGAAACATGGCATTCTCTCCCTCCCCCCCAACCTATCCCAAGGGACATTGATTTGTTTCCCACGTTTATTGGCATATCCTTGTTTGAATTTTGACAGCTCCATTCTCTGTGGATTAAAACAGTTCTGTTTACAGTTGAATAGTTATATTCATCTAGCTCCGGTGATTTATTGCTTCATAGTATTCTCAGAGTAGCTTTCACTTCACTTTCTGGAACTGCAGGTTCCTTGTCATGGGCTTCCTCTTTAAAGGAGTCTGTCATCTTTTTATCTTATATTCAGCCTACTGATTCTACCTTATGTTTATTTTTCCCTGATCAGATATTGTGTGTTTCCCTGTTGGTATTTCAGCATCCCTAATCCTGGCTTAACCTCCCTTTAATTTCTTGGTTCTTCTAGAATAGATCTCTTGCACCCCCCCATTTTGTTCTTCTCATCTCTTCCTTGGCCCTAATTATGCTAATAGTTCGTTTTGTGTCTCGTGATAAGTCATTGAAAAACTCCATTCCGGATTCTATTTCTGTCACCTTTTGCTTTCACTCCTTGTCTGTCTTTTTACAGTTTTCAGTCTTTCCTCCATCATCCGTCTGGGCTTTTGCCTTTTGGGGTGTTTTTTCTTAACTACAGCGGACCGAGAGGGTCTTAAAAAGTGAGATAAAGAACGAAGGAAGGAGTGGTGGAAATAACTTCTTTTTCTGTCCTTGCAACCTTGTCAACAGCCACCTCGAATGCCAGGCGAGAAGGCAAAATGTGAGGGTTTTTTTTTTCCTTTTCTCTCTCTCTAGTTTCATCTATGATCCGTAAAAGCAACGGGGCAGGAATAAAAACCCACGCTTGCGTTTCTCCTCTTTTTAATCCTCAGGCCATCAAGCGGCCGAACGCTTGGCCGGTCCACTTGATTAAGCTTTTGCGGCAGTCCGGCTGGCGCTTGTCGCCTGAATGGGGTGCGATGAGAGGGGGGGGAAGAAATGGGCACCGGAGTACAAGGGAGTGGATAGTCTAATCAAGGCACCAGAGAGGGAGAAACGCCAGGCCTGGAGGGACTAATAGGTTCCCATAGCAACTTTAGGCACATATTCTTGGAGGGTGTGGGCTGAGGCCTGGGTGGAGGTGGAGGTGTTTGGCGGGGGGGGGGGGAAAGAAAGGTCAGAGAAGAGTCAGAAGAAGGAGCGAAAGAGCCAAAAACTGCCAACAAACAAATAAAAAGGTTCACTAGTTCGGACCACGTCCAGACCAGATGGGGTAATTCTTCTTCTTCTTCTTCTTCTTCTTCTTCTTCTTCTTCTTCTTCTTCTTCTTCTTCTTCTTCTTCTTCTTCTTCTTCCTCCTCTTCCTCCTCCTCCTCCTCCTCCTTCTAATCATAGAATTCTAGAGTTGGAAGAGACCTCAAGGGCCATCTACTCCAACCCCCTGCCATGCAGGAATCCCCATCACAGGACTTCTGTCAGGTGGCCATCCAGCCTCTGCTTAAAAACCTCCAAGGAATGAGACTCCACCATCCTCCTTTGTGGCAGAATCTTATTCCACTGCAGGACAGCTCTAGCCATCAGGAAGTTCTTCCTAATGTTCAAAGGGAATCTCTTTTCCTCTAGTTTGAAACCATTGCCCCACGTCCTACTCTCTGAAGCCATGGAAAACAAACCATTCTTCTTCTTCTTCTTCTTCTTCTGCTTCTTCTTCTTCTTCTTCTTCTTCTTTTCTTCTTCTTTTCTTCTTCTTCTTTTGCTTCTGCTTCTTCTTCTTTTGCTTCTTCTGCTTCTCCTTCTGCTTCTTCTGCTTCTGCTTCTTCTTCTGCTTCTTCTTCTGCTTCTTCCTCATCTTCTTCTTCTTCTGCTTCTTCCTCATCTTCTTCTTCTTCTTCTTCTTCTTCTTCTTCTTCTTCTTCTTCTTCTTCTTCTTCTTCTTCTTCTTCTTTTGCTTCTTCTGCTTCTGCTTCTTCTTCTGCTTCTGCTTCTTCTGCTTCTGCTTCTTCTGCTTCTTCTGCTTCTGCTCCTCCTCCTCCTCCTCCTCCTCCTCCTCCTCCAAATCATAGAGTGCCATGTCCTCGTAGAACGTTGGCGATCAGTAGCACAATCTGGTTTCCATTTAAGACTATTCTAAACAGAGCAGCTGTGCTCACAGTAGGCCTTTGGCTTAAGTTCTTAAGCCAGAATGTTCTTCTACGCCCCCGGACACGCTTCCCGTCTATTTTTCCTCTTGAATGGCACCAGGGTACGTAAATGATGCGGTTCGTGAAATGTGAGGCGTCCTTCCAGGTGTATCCTTTTGAAAGCGTGGCTTTGCTTAAGAAGTCTGTGTCGGGTGGATCACCCGGGCTGGCGGTGTTTGTTGGGAAGAGGGCTCGGCGCCATTTAAAGCAGATTTTTACCTTTTTTCTGAGTGGCCCCGCCATTTTCCTCAAGAAGGCTCAAGGGAAAACTGCTGATGATGACGGCACCCGAGAAAACCCACTGGAGGACATGGATTTCATGTCTTCTGGTGGAGAAGAAAGCATTACAGAGCTGATTGGTGCCCAGGGGAAAAATACAGGGGGTTGTCTTTTTTAGGCTTTCTACACTCTTGCAGGCTGCCTGTAACTTGTTTGACCCGGAAGGACTTTTTTAGCCTGGTGTCACTGTCGGTCTCTCCAACAGGAAACAATTGTCCCCCCAAAACACACGCCTCTGAATTCAAAGAGAGCCCTCCCTCTCTGCTGAGCGTTCCTTTCCCGCTCTTTTGTTTGTTGAAGTCTGTCGGTGGTTTTGTTTGCTGTTCATCTGTTCACAATTGTAAGTAACACAACACTTTAACTCATTCTCCGACAAATGTCTCAGCGTGAGACACTGAGACCTTAAGTGCCAGTTAATGAGAAAGAGCTGCACTATCCGGGGATTTGGAGATACAGTATCCTCTTTTGTTGAGTCTCTGCGCTTCTACATACCAAGCAGCAAACAATCTAAAATGCCCAGGTGTCAAGGGCCGAGTTGTCTGTGAAAACCGGTCTTTCTCTCTCTGTCCTTTTTTCAGTGGAAAACAAACTAACCAGGTTTCCCTTAAATCACTTTTGATGTTCACATCTCAGCACTCACATGAATTCAAAATATTCACCTGCTCCGAAAAGGGCTTTTTGATTATTATTATTTTTTGGGGGGGAGAGAAATAAAAATAAAAGCAAAACAAAACCACCCCGGCAATTAGCCTTATTGTTTTTCATTCCACTGGGTTGGAAAGATGGCTCAGAAGCCGTTCACGATGGGAAGCAAGATCAGGGCCTAGAGGTGGTTATCCTGAAGAGTAAAAAGAGTTGGATCACCTTTTCACAACCTCCCCAGAGGTTTGGACACTGATTTTTGTGTGTGCAGAGTAGGGAGATTTCCTACGGGGGTGGGGGGGAATCCTCCTAAGACTTTTCCCTCACCCTCTTCTATGAGTTAGCAGGAAGGAAGGAAGGAAGGAAGGAAGGAAGGGACAGAGAAAGATAGGAAAGAAGGAAGGGATAGAGAGAGAGATAAAACAGGAAAGAAGATGATAGATAGATAGATAGATAGATAGATAGATAGATAGATAGATAGATAGATAGATAGATAGATTGATTGATTGATTGATTGATTGATTGATTGATTGATTGATTGATTGATGAAAAGGAATCACTCCCATAACTGCACTTTGAGGGATGACAGGATTCAATTAACTTGTGTTTTCCTCACAGTCACACAGTGGGAGCCCCTGGCTGGGTTTTTCTTAAAATAGGCACTCAGCTGGGAAGATGAATAAAGGCAAAAATAAAACAATTTGGTTTTTTTAAAGAGACCGAGAAAGCAACAGCAAAACAAGAAAAATCGGTAGGAGATGATTGATAGACTGTTTTGTTCTGGTCTGTCAGGACACTTAAACACAGAAATACATATACACACACACACACACACACACACACAGAGAGAGAGAGAGAGAGAGAGAGAGAGAGAGAGAGAGAGAGAGAGAGAGATAAGGAGCCTTGTGGCTCCAATGTCAGTGAGGTGATGAATTCCACTCTGATTTTTCACCCAAACTTTAAAGCTGAGTGATCAGCTGTCTGGGTGGCTGGGGGGGGGTCGGTTTCCGGTTGCTGAGCCAGAGGTGGTGAGTTCAAGGTCCCTGTCCTGTAACTTCCAGGAAGAAGAGATCCAGGAAGCTGGACTAGCTGGGCCTTTGGCCTGATCCAGCAGGGCTCTTCTGAGGTTCTTGTGTCCTTGCGTCCTTAAGAACTGTCCTGGGTAGTCACTTTGGGCCATCTGCAAAGTTGCAGAAGAAGGGAAGGGGACAATGAACGGGCCTAACTTCAGAAAAGGATTCAGCCCCACAAATCGTTCCAGGGAATTGTGGGGACTCCCGTTGGGGTTTTTGGCCAGCGGTACCCATTCTATTGAGACATAGACCTGGGTTAACTCTGGAACTATACACGCACCAACAGCAACTCCGGTCACCACCAAACGCTTCTGTCCATCCAGTGCAGTTTTCACTTCCCAAGGTCTCCTAGGATCCTAGGATTGTTAAGTTGGAAGGGGACGCTTGAGGTGATCCGGTCAACCCCCTTCTCCTGATCCTCGGTTCCATTGACTTTTTCCAGCCAAAATGTCAAGAAGTCCAGTAGCCAAAATGTCAAGAAGTCCAGTAGCCATGACTCAACTTCCAGATAAACTCACCTGGATGACTGAGAATCTTCACAGACATATTGCTATGCAATTTGGGGCAGATGCCCTGAAGTTGGTGCGAGAATATGAAAGAGCAGCAAGAAAAGTAGCAGACTACAGGAACCACTTACGTTTCAACTTGAGATGCAGACAACCCCAAGTCTCACCCCAACAAGCCTCCGCCTACAATCAACAGTAAGAGGCCACAGGGCTAACAATATCCTTCAAAGAGTTCAAGAACAACTTCTCAATGAGAGGATCAGACAAGTCCACTTTACCTTAGACACTTTGGAACACAGAAAAGACCACATACACCAAGAACTACTCTCCACCCTATCCAAACCAGCAGTGGATGCAGTCATAGAATTTGTCCAGAAAGCACAACTGGCTCAGCATTGCAAAAGCAAAGAGAGGCAAATGAAGAAGTTTGATCTTCTCCTCTCCCGGAAACAGTCAGCAAAAGAGTTTGGCAGGAGGAAGAAGGATGAGGGGACCATGACAGGAGATGTAAAGGACAAATGGGTGAAGAACCTCTCAAACAGGGAACTCACCCAGACAGAGAGGTTGGTCCTAGCCAAAGGCCTAAATTTTGCCATCACACCCAAGCAGGTTCCTGTTGTGGATTTCATCACAGCTACAGAATCGGCCATCCACAGCAACAATCTGCCAGCAGCAGAAGCAGAACTACTCGGGATAAAAGTCTCTGCTGCATTATCCAGTGCTCAACCACCACCACCCAACCTCACCAGCCAAGAGAGAAGTGCTCTGACATCCCTCAGCAGGGATGAGAGCATCACAATTCTGCCTGCGGACAAAGGAAGGTGCACTGTCGTCCTCAATACTGTGGATTACCACAAGAAGGTTATTACACTTTTAGATGACCAACACACATATGAAAAACTAAAAAGAGATCCCACCAGCAATTACAGGAAGAAAGTAATAGAATGCTTAAAACTCTTCGAGCAAGAAAACACAATTGACAGGGTGACCTACCACCAGTTATATCCCGGAGAGACTGTCCCCTGCTTTTATGGACTTCCCAAGATCCACAAGCAAGGAATCCCCCTCAGACCTATTGTCAGCAGTATAAATTCAGTGACTTACAACATTGCAAAATACCTGGCGACTATCCTAGCCCCACTGGTTGGACTCACGGACCACCACGTACACAATTCAGAGGAGTTTGTTTCTAAAGTCAGGGAGCTGAAACGGGATACAGATGAAACCATGGTATCCTTTGATGTTACATCTCTCTTTACCAGCATCCCCACCACTGATGCCCTAACAATGGTAAAGAGAAGACTAAGAGAAGACAGCACCCTCACCTCCAGAAGCCGCCTCAACCCAGACCAGATAGGCCTGCTCCTGGACCTGTGTCTGAACACCACATATTTCATGTACAGAGGGGACTTCTACAGACAGAAGCATGGCTGTGCCATGGGTTCCCCAGTGTCACCAATTGTTGCAAACCTATACATGGAAGAAGTGGAGAAGAAGGCACTCAACACCTTCCCAGGGACATCACCATTCCACTGGTTCAGGTATGTAGATGATACCTGGGTGAAAATAAAGACTCAGGAAGTACAGACCTTTACAGACCACATCAATGCGGTGGACCCTAATATTAAGTTCACTAGGGAAGACACCCAAGACAACAGGCTGGCTTTCCTGGATTGTGCAGTCATCATCAGACCTGACCGTGGCCTAGGAGTAGAAGTTTACAGGAAACCCACCCACACAGATCAATACTTACTGTTTGACTCCCACCATCCACTACAGCACAAACTTGGAGCCATCAGGACCCTAAGTCACAGAGCAGAGAGCATCCCCACCTCCTCAGAAGCCAAGAAGAAGGAAGACAGGCACCTGAAGACAGCACTTAAGGCCTGTGGATATCCAAGGTGGGCCTTCAACAAAGCAGTGGGCCATTCCAGAAGAACAAGGGATCAGCCTGAGACCCAGACCCGACGGAAGAACCTGGTCATTCCTTACATGGCTGGAGTGTCGGAGAAGCTTAAAAGGATTTTTGGCAAACACCACATCCCTGTTTATTTCAAACCCACGAACACACTAAGGCAGAGACTTGTCCACCCAAAGGATCCGATACCAAACCATAAAAGGAGCAATATAGTATATGCGGTCCAATGCAGTGAGGAGTGTTCAGACCTCTACATCGGAGAAACTAAACAGCCATTAAACAGAAGTATGGCCCAACATAGGAGAGGTAACAGCTCAGGACCAGAATCAGCAGTACACCTCCATTTGAAGGACAAAGGCCACTCTTTCAAAGATGAGGATGTACACATATTAGACAAAGAAGAGAGGTGGTTTGAGAGAGGAGTAAGGGAAGCCATTCATGTGAGCATTGAAAATCCCTCCCTCAACAGAGGTGGTGGGATCCGGCATAGTCTATCTGCTACTTATCAGGCTGTGCTTTCCAAAGTACCGAGACAAATCAAAAAGCCTTCACCACCAAGGCCATAGCTAACGACCCATTCTTGATAGGTTTCAGCACCTTAGGCCATTGTTCACCTTAAGGCTATGGATACTATTGTCTCCCTAACGAGACTATTCGGGCTATTGTTCATCTTATGAGCCTAATTCAGACCAGGGTGACAAGAGGTCAAAGCTGACTATAAGATGGAGGACTTGCACTAGCTGTATTCAGACTGATGAAACTGTTTGGATGAGCAGCAAAACGTTTCTATCTCTCAAAAAAGAAGTTCAGCAGCCATGACTCAACTTCCAGATAAACGCACCTGGATGACTGAGAATCTTCACAGACATATTTGGGATGTTTTTTAGGGGGGGGGAGCAGTGAGGAGTCAGACATGTGTCCTTTCAGCTGCGAGTCCTTCCTTATTAATGTCCATTAAAATTCTGATCCTGCAATCTTATCATTAAGCAGGCTGAGTCTTGGATAATTAATTTTGCTACTACCACACAAGAGTACAGTATATTCTTTTCATGGCGCTAACATTTTCCACTTCATCTTACAATTGAATCTGTTCTTTTTCACCGTCCTGAAACAATTAGATTTGGATTTAAACTTTCGATAAAATTTTGAGGCCCTTGAGGACTAGAATCTTAGCTGGCATGGCACCTTCTTGTTTAACTCAGCCCTTTATTGGATACCAAATAGAGGCTATTCGCTTCATAGATCTGAGATCCGGTGCTCTGAATTGGTCAGGGGCACATCTATAAGTGATCGGAGGTGGAGTGAATTCAGAGGTTGGGTACAGCCAGCGGTGACTAATAAGAAGCATCAAAGTGTAACCCCTGATTGTGACCCTCCTTAGAAGGAAGGCCCCTTCCAACTAACAAAGGTAGGATTCCAAACTTGTAAGCAAATTCCAATCCCCATCATGGGCGGGTCTTTTGTAATGGTAACGGCTCTTCACTGCTCCCTTCAGACCAAACTCTTCCCCCATAGACTCTGCCTTAACACGCGAGTGGATCGCTCTTCTCTTTTCCTTAGTCGCCACTTAAGCTCACAACGAGCATGGCGTCACCGTGGGTGGGGAGCGAACTGTTTAATATTGCCAGTCAATGAAAAATCCCTGTATCTAGTCATCATCTACCGGCTGTTTCCAAGCCGAATCTGATCACTGCTGTCTTTTTCACTGGACCTGGATCTCATTATTGTCGTTTCTCTCCTTCACCATTGGATGGTTTGTCTCTTTCTTTCTAAAAACTCATCAGATGTCCTTTTCCAAGGAGAAAGGTGGGGTAAAAATACTCTAAAATAAAATAATAAATATGTGTATTTTCCCACCAGTGCTTAAGTCACCGAGGCATTTAGGTGTCAGCCATTATTAAGAAGCATTTCTTTGAACCACACAGGCAGCAAAAGATTTATTTATAGATAGATAGATGTTTTTTTTAAAGGAGTAAAACTTCCAATAGATTCCATCGTTCCAGGAGTTGCAAATGGCTTTTAATCCCTGTATCTGGTAGAAAACGGGGGGGGGGGTCCGTTTGACCTCAGATGTCTGTTAAGGCATTGCACGCCTGCCCCGGGGCCTTTGAAAGGTCTCCGTATGGGTTAGCGAGAGATCTTCTAACGCGGAGCCAAGGAGATGATGCTGGATCTCTGTGCTCTGAAACAGCAGGAGGGCTGGCAGTCAAAAAGATGTGGGAGGCAGAGCAGAGCTTACCGCCTTGCCTGTCAGATTCTAGCCGTCTTCTCTCTGCTCTCCTTGGGCAACCACGGAGGAGTTGGGGGGGGGGGCTTATGTGTATGCTTTGGTTTTATTTTCCTTTCCCTTCCTCCTTAGTTAGTCTGTAGAACTCCCTGCCACAGGAGGTGGTGATGGCATCTGGCCTGGATGCCTTCAAAAGCGGATGGGACAGATTCCTGGAGGAAAAGTCCACCCCAGGTGACAAGCCATGATGGAGACGTGTCATTTCCAGGCTTAAAACCGGGGTCCTTCCAGGGCCAGAGGCAGGGGAGTGGACTATCAGGAGACAGAGATTGAGTCTTGTGCGCTCCCAGAGGCATCTGGTGGGGCCACTTGTGAGATCCAGGAAGCTGGACTAGATGGGCCTTTGGCCTGATCCAGCATGATGGCTCTTCTTATGTTCTGGGGGAACCAGAGTCTGTATGCCCATAAAGTGCCCAGCTTCCCCTGTTCCAAATGCTCCATTGGAATCCATTCCGGGTTTTAACCCGAACTTGATCTTCCATTCATATCTCCTTGGATGAGCAGTCCTACCGAGAGGCCAGATTTGTTTTGGGTGGTGGTGGTAGTAGTAGTAGTAGTAGTAGTAGTAGTAGTAGTAGTAGTAGTAGTAGTAGCAGCAGCCGCAGCAGATAGTGTAACCATTGCTAGATGGGCAGTATAAAAGTCAAATAAAGTGGTCAAATGGAGTGACTTTCTGCCAGATGGATGTATATAAATCGAATGAATGAATAAATGAATGGATGAATATGGTGAGAGCCATAGCCTCCCAATGTTGTAGGTGCCCCATTGCTGGAGGTTTTCAAGAAAAGATTGGACAGGCACCTGTCCGAGATGATATGAGCGCCTCCTCTGCCTTGGAAAAAGGGGTTTGACTCGAAAATCTTCAAGGTCTCTTCTGACCTGATGACAGTTTTGTGAGTGAGTGAATGAATGAATGAATGAATGAATGAATGAATGAATTAGTGTGTTTGGTCGCTTTAAAATATTGGCATACTTACTGGAATATTTGTATACTTAACAGTTTTCATCGTTTAAATCTTGTCTTTTAATGACATCAGCCCCTTTATAAGGAAAAAGGCAAGGTAGAAAATAATTTAAATAATAAAATAAGCAACTTGACAGAGGCTCGCTTCCTTGATGGGAAAGGAAGAGGCTCCTCACTCCTTTCAAAAGGCATTTTTCATTTTTTGAAAAGGGAAAAAAATTCACATTTGCAGAGGGGAAATGCGATTAGCAATTGGCGTTATACAGGGAGATTGGTTTAGGCATCCTTTTTGGGAGGCAGCGATTGAGGCTCAAATAGGCATACCTTCAAAAGGGGATTAAAAAAAACTTTTAGAACTGGGTTCTGAGCAAAAAGAAAAGGGACTGAAAAATGCATGGTTCAAATAAAACCCCCCCCGGATCTGTGTTTTCAGAATTTGTATTTTCGAGAGAAACCCGGTGAGATGCATGTTTAAATAACCCGGTGGATTGGCGGCCCAAGTTATTTCAAGAAATCAAATTACAGGCCTCTGTAGCAAAAGGAGATAATGAGCCGGGTTTTGGTTGTGATGTGTCAGGCTCTGATTTATGGCAACTCTAATAGGGTTTTTAGGATGTGCGGGGTGATCCAGACAGGTTTTTCTTTTGCTGCTTCCCTTCCTCTGTCAGCTTCCGGGTCTGCCCGCTTTTGCTTGTTCTGACCCTCCACAGTAAACACGGCCCTATGCAGATGACTGTGTGAACCACTGCATACCCTGGACCACCAGGAAGACCAACCAAGAGGTCTTAGAGCAGGCATGTCCAAACTTCGGCCCTCCTGAGGTTTTGGACAACAGCTCCCAGAATTCTAAGCTTTGATTGCCAATGACAAAGGACTGTGGGAGTTGTGGTCCAAAACATCTGGAGGGCCGAAGTTTGGATATGCCTGTCTTAGAGCAAATCAAGGCTGAACCTCCTTCTCCGGAGGCAAACGTGTTAAAGCTGACGTTGTCCTCCGTGGGGCCAACTGACCAGAAAGCAAGATTCTTCGGGAAAAGACCACCATTGCAAGAGACAGCAGGAAGAGAGGAAGACCCAGTACGAGGGACTGACTCTCTAAAGGAAGCCCCGGATTTGGGTTTAGCGCAGCAGTTGAGGACAGGAAGCCTCAGATAGATCCCTCGTTCGTCAGGTCTCAGGCCTCGTGATGGCATGTAACAATATTTGTCACCATCAAAGACCAGGTACAAGAAAACTGCTGTTTGGTCGTGCTAAAGTAGGCGGGGTCGCACTTAATTGTCTACAAAGTCCGGAGCTGGTGGGTAAACATTTTTAAGGTCCGGACCTTGCAGCCATTTGCGGCGGAGCTTAGGGGTCGTGTATAAACGCCCAGAGAGACAGGGATCAGCCCAAGGCACATTCCACTGGATCTGAACCCTCGTCGGTCCCGCCATCCTAACGCTGTCACAAAACACCCTTTGGTGATGCACACCCATTTAAAAAATAAACGAAACTAAAGTTGAAATCCAAAGCAGAGACGGGGCAGTTTGAAACAATACACATTGCAAATGTGGATATGAATAAAATAGCCAATAGGAGAGAGACACAAAAGGTAAAGGGGTGTGTGCGTGCATTTTTGAAGTCATTCTCGTTATAATCTGTGCCCAGCCCTTGGCTCTCCCCGAGCCCTTCATCACTCTGAGCCTGACATCACATGCATGTGGCATCGGGAGCTATTCGGTTTCTTCCAACATCAAGCCGCTGCTCTCCGGATCAATGTCGAATTCTCTCGCCTTTTTGTTCCGTGGGCGAAAAAGTACAACCGCCAAGGCCTTGATCTTCAATCGGTGTCGGTGCCTCGAGTTTCCAGAAGGCCTAATGAGACTGGTGTGTGTGTGTGTGTGTGTGTGTGTGTGTGTGTGTGTGTATCTGTAGATTTTCTCTTGAGCTTCCAGGGAAGTCGAGACGGAATTACCGGGGAGTAATGGCCATCAAACTGAATGGGGGTGACTTTTGAGTAGGCACATCTCGGGAGCTCTCGACTTCTCTCCCTGCGTCAAATGTCGGTGATCTGTTCCTCCCTGCCTGCGTTGGGGCCCCTGTGTCTTCTCACCCCCAACCGGGTTTTTGTGTTGGGCGTCCTCTCTTGGGCACGCCAAAGAGATCCCTTCAAAAGTTCGGCCCCAAAAACGGAGCGGAGGCAGAGAGCTCTCTCTCTCTCTCTCTCTCTCTCTCTCTCTCCCCGGAATAAAGTGAAACAAAAGCCCCACAGACCACAGATGCCACGGCCTTCCACCAAACTGGGATTCACCCCCAAACCTGAAGCCCGCCTGAACTCATGGGATGACGGTCTGTAGATCAGGCCCCCTTTTTATATACCCCAAAAGCCCTTGCAAGGGCTATTTGAAATTCTGGTTTCCGGCCAGGTGTTGCAGCTACCACTGGCCAAAATTGCCTCCCTTCCCTGTCACGCTGCTAGGCAATTCATGCGCCGTTTGCCCACCCTCAGACCTGGGTATCTTTGGGAGGGGGGGGTTGAGAATGACAAAAGGCAAAAGGCTTACGGCTGAACCTAAGAAGAGGCCATGCTGGATCAGGCCAAAGGCCCATCGAGTCTACCTTCCTGTATATCTCACAGTGGCCCCACCAGATGCATCCGGGAGCACAGGAGACTCCATCTCTGTCTCCTAATAGTCCACTCCCCCCTGCCTCTGGCTCTTGAAGGACCCCGGTGGTCCACATGGTCTCTCAAAGAAAACAAACGCAGGAACAAGTGATGCCTTTATTAGACCGTTTTATATTTTTAATGATAATTCATCTTCTCGGGGCCGTGCGCCAGGATCTTGCGGGTCGTTCCGAATTCCGATTGCATCCCAATCTGTTTTGTTTCGTCTTGAACCCCATCATACGGCATCAGACCGGTTCAGTTTAGGATCCCGGATTTCAGACCCAACGAGTGCACAGATACACACTACCACCAGCACCCGGGGCTCTCTCTGCCCTCGCCCGCATGGCACTAAGGCCTCCGACGCCAGACGGAGAAACGATGGCTCTTTGTTGGAGGAGCAAAAGGCATTTGCAAGGGGGGGGGTTTGACTCGCCCCTCAACCAATGCCCCACCAACCTAACAGCAGGGCTGGCTCTGCAGTCCTGCTTCAGGTCCCTAACACTGGTGTTGGGCAAGCATACCTCTGGGTTTTAGGCTGCGGAGCTGAGATAATTCCTTGCCCTTTCCTTCTGTGGCCCCGCAAAAGAAGGAAGCAGGATGGAATGGAGAGGGGGGGGGAAAGGAGAGATTTTAAAGAAGGGCAGAGATAAGGCTCCAAATCCCTCCTTCCTCTCTGCGCCCCCCCCCCCACACACAGTAGATGAAATGATATTTTGAATATCATGTTGGGCAGGCAAAAAAGAGACAAGATTTAAAATAAAATAAATTTTAAAAGCCCAGTAAAGTTGCATCCTGTTGCTTAGCAACACATGGGGGGATGCTGCTGCCGAGAGACTCTCCCCCCACCACCACCACCACAACCCCTTGGTTGGTAGCAAAAATATTTTCGAGGGGGGGAGGAGGAGAAGGTGACAGCGAAGGGAGAGGACAGGGGAATATGGGATGGAAAAAAAGGTGCCGTCTCGCCGTGCCGGTCGGCCGGTCCTTTGAGGGTTTCCTGCTGTCTTTTTCCTCTGGACAGACATCATGCAATCCGGTGGCTCTAAATGAGTTTTTTAATAGGGTCGACTTGAAAAAAAACCAAAAAAAAAAAAAAAAAAAACGGAGCATCACAGCAGAGGCACAGCCCTGGAGAGAAATACAGTGCCGAGTCATTGAGAAGCAGCCTTCTTTTTGTTTTGTATTTATGTTCTTTTTTCAAGTACGCCACAAATCCGCCACTTTTGAATCTTTCTTGGCATCCTCTTAGCCCCCCCCCAACCCCCGGGAATCAAAGCGATCCAACGTCTCGACAGAGCAAATCCCACCCCAAATGTAAAATCATGAAAGTTTATCAGCCAATTTCTTTCTTTCTTTCTTTCTTTCTTTCTTTCTTTCTTTCTTTCTTTCTTTCTTTCTTTCTTTCTCACTCACTCAAATCGTCCTCTATTTTCCTTTTCATACTTAACCTCCTTTCTTTCTTTCTTTCTTTCTTTCTTTCTTTCTTTCTTTCTTTCTTTCTTTCTTTCTTTCTTTCTTTCTCTCTCTCTCTCTCTCTCTCTCTCTCTCTCTCTCTCTCTCTCTCTCAAATCGTCCTCTGTTTTCCTTTTCCTCTGATCTCATAAGAGCCTAAGAAGAGCCATCATGCTGGATCAGGCCAAAGGCCCATCTAGTCCAGCTTCCTGTATCTCACAGCGGCCCCACCAGATGCCCCTGGGAGCGCATGAGAGTAGATATCTGTCTCCTGATACCACTCCCCTGCATCTGGCCCTTGAAGGACCCCGGTTTTAAGCCTGGAGATTATACACATCTCCATCGTGGTTTGTCACCTGGGATGATGGACTTTTCCTCCAGGAATCGGTCCAATCCCCTTTTGAAGGCATCCAGGCCAGATGCCATCCCCACCTCCTGTGGCAGGGAGTTCCACAGGCTAACAACACGCTGGGTAAAAAAAAATATTTTCTTTTGTCTGTTTTTACTCTCCCAACCCTCAATTTGAGTGTATTTCCCCTAGTTCTGGTATTTTGTGAGAGGGAGAAGAGCGTCCCTCATTCTTAACTTCCTTCCTTCCTCCTTTCCTTCCTTCCTTTCTTTCACACTCTCCTCTCTTTTCCTTTTCCTCTGATCTCATTCTTAACCTCCTTTCTTTCTTTCTTTCTTTCTTTCTTTCTTTCTTTCTTTCTTTCTTTCTTTCTTTCTTTCTTTCTTTCTTTCTTTCTCACTCAAATCATCCTCTCTTTTCCTTTTCTTCTGATCTTATTCTTCCTTCCTTCCTTCCTTCCTTTCTTGTGGAATCGGAGCACGATGGAGTTGCCCCCCCCCCCCCAGAACCATCCATCCCGACCCCTTGAAAAAGCAGAAGCGGCCTCAATTATTTTGGCCTTGGAAATGAATTCCGTTTGCACGTCTTTTGCACGCATGCCACAACCTCTGGTGCTGGCCGACATTTGGAGGAAGACCTTTCCTTAATACCGTAAATTTGGGAAGAAATAAAATCCATCCATCCATTTGTGGATTTAAAGTCCTCCCTCTGTTACGGGCCGCCAAGTTTGAACCAACTCCAAGCCACCCTAATTGGCTTTTTCTACTCAACAAGGTAGAGTAGAACCCCAGTATCCACTGATTCATTATCCACTGATTCAGTTATCCATGGTTGGTAGAGGAAAAAATTAAATAATTCAGCAGCCACAAAGGAAGCTGTTGTCACAAACAGCAGCTGTAAAAGCAAGCTACTGTCACAAACAGCAGCCATAAAGCAAGCTACTGTCAGGAAACAGCAGTTTGGGGGTGGGCGGGCAGGTGTTCTCTCTTATCCACGGTTTTCATTATCCACGGGAAGGCCTGGAACCAATCCCCAGCGGATACCAGGGTCCTACTGTATGTTCTTATGCTTCGGCACAGAACAAATAGGCTGAGGCTGTTGGTTGATGGGGTTTTTTTTGACAGCAAGGGGTGACTTAGAAGCTACCCAAGAACAACAAACATGAGTGCCGTTCCAAGATCTTGCGAACGACATCTCTCTCTTTCCTTCCCTCACTGCCCTTTGGTACTCACAGGCATCCACGCACATAAACGCCCCATCTCTGGGGCGGGATTCGAACCCAGGCCCATCTCTCAATCCACGACACCCCATCACCCATGCCCCTTTGGGGAAGAGATCCTGGGTCTTGCCCTGCCCTGTTGGCCATGTCCGAACCTTTCCGTCTGTGTCCTGTGAAAATAGGGCTTCCTCTTAAAAAAACCAAAAAAAAACAAACAAACCAGGGTTTTCCACGGTGGGGGGAAAGGATGATGGTTTAGAGAGTCCTTTGCGTTCGGGGTTTGCCTTCCGTGGTAGCCTCCCTCGCTGCTTCTTGACCGCTTGCCCTGCCTCGCAAGTCAAATTGCATTTAAGGGAGGCTGCCATCAACCCGGAACAACTCCACGGTGGGTGCGTGCACCACATCGCAACGCCGACAGATGCCCGCACTAACACAACCCATACGCTCGCCCCGCCAGCGGGTCTGTTTTGTCCGGCTATGGAGAAAAAGGCAGGGAGGCAGGAGACGTGAGGTGCTCCCTTACTTTCGAGCTCCCTGCCTCTCTGCAGGGAGATAAATTGTTATCTTGGTGGAAACCGATCTGTGCGTGGTGAGCAGAGACATCTAAAATGGGGGAGCTGTCAAGGATTGGAGGATTTTTTTTGTGTCATGCATGCTTGCTTTTTCCCCTTTCTTTTTTAAATTATAAAACCTTTGGGGTCACATGCAGTGTCTAATTTGGAAATAATAGTGTTGGCGGAGGAAAATCTAAAATGAAGATGAAAGAGGAAGGGTTCACCTAAGGCTGATCATCAGGAGATGAGGTTTACCCAATAACAGGAGCCCCAGCGAAGGCATTACTGTACCAGGCCAGCTCTGCTATTAGGCAGGCAGAGGGAACCTTTTCCGGTATTAGTGAAATTGCTACATAATCTACTTGATGAATCAGACCAAGAAATGGCAGTTCTTTTCCCATCCATTCATCCATCCATCTGCCCTCCCACCACCCCTCCCCCTATTCAACCCTCCACCCATCCCTCCCTCCATTCCTCCATCCATCCATCCACCCACCCATCTATTCACCCACCCATCCATCCATCCATCCATCCATCCCTCCATCTATTCACCTCTCCCTCCCTCAATCCATCCCTCCATCTGTCCATCCATCCATTCCTCAATCCACCCATCCATTCTGCAATCCATCCATCCCTCCATCCATCTGTTCACTCAGCTAGCCTGCCAGCCAGCCAGCTGTCCATCCATCCATCTGTCCCTCCCTCCCTCCATCTATGCACCTGTCCCTCCCTCCATTCTTTAATCCATCCATCCACCCATCCCTCCCTCCATCCATCTATTCACCCAGCTAGCCAGCCACCTGTCCATCCATCTATCCATCCATCCATCCATCCATCCATCCATCCATCCATCCATCCATCCATCCATCTATTCACCCAGCCAGCCAGCCACCTGTCCATCCATCCATCCCTCCCTCCATCTATGCACCTGTCCCTCCCTCCATTCTTTTAATCCAGCCATCCACCCATCCCTCCCTCCATCCATCTATTCACCCAGCTAGCCAGCCACCTGTCCATCCATCCATCCATCCATCCATCCATCTATCCATCCATCCATCCATCCATCCATCCATCCATCCATCCATCCATCTATTCACCCAGCCAGCCAGCCACCTGTCCATCCATCCATCCATCCATCCATCCATCCATCCATCCATCCATCCATCCATCCATCCATTCATCCAGCCAGCCAGCACCTGTCCAGCCAGCCATCCATCCATCCATCCATCCATCCATCCATCCATCCATCCATCCATCCATCCATCCATCTATTCACCCAGCCAGCCAGCCACCTGTCCATCCATCCATCCGTCCATCCCTCCCTCCATCCATCTATTCACCCAGCCAGCCAGCCACCTGTCCATCCATCCATCCATCCATCCATCCATCCATCCATCCATCTATTCACCCAGCCAGCCAGCCACCTGTCCATCCATCCATCCACCCATCCCTCCCTCCATCCATCTATTCACCCAGCCAGCCAGCCACCTGTCCATCCATCCATCCACCCATCCCTCCCTCCATCCATCTATTCACCCAGCCAGCCAGCCACCTGTCCATCCATCCATCCACCCATCCCTCCCTCCATCCATCTATTCACCCAGCCAGCCAGCCACCTGTCCATCCCTCCCTCCATCTACTCACCTCTCCTTCCCTCCCTTGATCCATCCATCCATCCATCCACCCCCTGGATACTTCTGCAAACCTGGAACCCAACACTCCCATCTTTTTGTTGTTGTTTGACCCACACCGGATAAACTGCTTCTGCCGCTGGAAGTTCCCTTCATCCACAGAGTGCAAATGGCTATAGGGAGTGTCCCAGCTCATGCGTTTGTCTCATCCCCACTGGAACACCATTGAAGCCGGTAGCTCCTGGTCACCCCTTGGGAGTGACCAGAAAGGACCAGCCAGTGTATCTTGACCATTTTGGAAAGATAAATACCGTTTTTGTGATTGCACCTCTTTCAGATCTGCCATATCTATTAATCACCCTGCGACACTTCAGACCGCAAGTCACAGTTGCATTTTTCCGCCTCACACGGCAGGCCGAGGCTACCAAAGGCTTAATTTATGGATTGCAAACTTGCCTGGGAGAACAAGGATTCTAAAGAAGCATGAAAACGCCGGCCATCAGGCTTGGAGGTGTTACAAATGGAGAGGAAACAACGGTAGCCAGAAAAATAATACAGTAGAACCCCCATATCCACTGATTCATTATCCACTGATTCAGTTATCCATGGTTGGCAGAGGAAAAAATTAAATAATTCAGCAGCCACAAAGGAAGCTATTGTCACAAACAGCGTCTGTAAACCAAGCTTCTGTCACAAACAGGGGCCATAAAGCAAGCTACTGTCTCAAAACAGCAGTCATAAAGCAAGCTATTGTCAGGAAACAGCTCTCTCTTATCCACGGTTTTCATTATCCACGGGATAGGCCTGGAACCAATCCCCAGTGGATGCTGGGGTCCTACTGTACAATAATTGAGAGCCCTTTCCCAACCTGGACTAGAATTTCTCAAGATGACCCCCCACCCCCACCCCAAGAGCCTGAATCTGAAGTGGTTGTAGATGGCCATGGACTTCTCCAGGGTGATGTTTCTCTGGAGAGTGAAAAGAAAAGGTGGCAAACATACTGCTGGTAACGACAAAACTAGAAAGACCGTTGACGAGACCATCCCAAGGCGTGTGCGGCAGTGGTCAGAAAAGGAGCAGACAATATTTGTGTCCTAATTGTGGAAAGCTCCTCTAGGTGAGAGATGAGCTTTATGGTGGAGCCTCCTTCTTTGGAGGTTTTTAAGCCAAGGCTGGATGGCCATCTGTCGGGGGTACTGTGATGGGGGTTCCTGCATGGCACGGGGTTGGACTAGATGGCCCTTGGAGGTCTCTTCCAACTCTTATGATTCTACGATTCTAAAAGGGTTTCCTGAGAATTCCTTCTGAAGAGCGCAAGAGGAGGAGAAGGGACCGAGCTGATCATCCACCAGAGCCCTCCGAGTACACTGATGGGCACTTGCTGCAAAAAAGAGCCATGGGAGAAAAATTCAACCCATATTCTTCATTTGGATGGAATGAAGTCGACAGAGGATCTGTGCTCAAGGATTTAGAACGACATAGGATTCTTTAAGAAACTAACTACATCCCGTCTCTTTGAAACTCTCACCCGCGGGAGGCCCGACCGGACCCGTCTTTGCTCTCCTTCTACAGAGCGGTCAAGGCCTTACTCTTGCAGGAAGCCGGCAACCCTCCCCCAGTAACTAGCTACCTGTTGTTGTTGTTGTTGTTGTTGTTGTTGTTGTTGTTGTTGTTGTTGTTGTTGTTGTTGTTGTTGTTGTTGTTGTTGGTGTTGTTGTTTGTTCTGCATTACTGCTTGGACTGGATTTGTAGTACTACTTGCACATTCCATTTCTCTCTCTCTCTCTCTCTCTCTCTCTCTCTCTCTGTGTGTGTGTGTGTGTGTGTGTGTGTGTGTGTGTGTGTTGTACTTCTCAGGGTGGCATTTTCTTTTCTGTGTTTACTTTCCCTCGAATATGACATTTTTATTGGTGAAAGATGCTCCACCTTCGTTGCCCCCCGACTTTAAATGTTGACTTGAGTGTTGCCAACGACAGTTGAAAACGCTTGTCGTCTTCAACTTACATAAGAACATAAGAAGAGCCATGCTGGATCAGGCCAAAGGCCCATCTAGTCCACCATCCTGTATCTCATAGTGGCCCCACCAGATGCCTCGGGGAGCGCACGAGACTAGATCTCTGTCTCCTGATCCCACTCCTCTGCATCTGGCCCTTGAAGGACCCCGGATTTAAGCCTGGAGATTATACACATCTCCATCATGGTTTGTCACCTGGGATGATGGACTTTTCCTCCAGGAATCTGTCCAAATCCCCTTTTAAAGGCATCCAGGCCAGGTGCCACCACCACCTCCTGTGGCAGGGAGTTCCAAAGAAAGATTGTCCTTCGGTGTTGTAAGCCGACCACAGAAATCCCTTCCACGTTTTATGATTCGGTGAGGACTGAAAGGCATTTTTAAAAAGTTTCAAAAAATTTTAAACCTGGCTTCTCAGCTTTTCCCCTGGCTTTTCTCAGTAACTCGCTCATCTTGGCCAAATTCCTTCTCTGGATTCTTCCCCCTCCCCTTGTTTCTCTTTCTTCTATCCCTGACCCTGACACATCCATTTCCCCCAGAATTTCATTTGCATATTCTATTCTTAATCATGGAGAAGTTTTGTATTTTTTTTAAAAAATGGTGAAATGGAGAATGACGTGGGAGCAATTAATCAACATGTGATATTTTTCCCAGTTCCACTTTAAATAACACGGGGGGGGGGGGGGTGCCGGCAAGCTTTAGATTTTTAGCACTTGCTGCTCCAACCTTGGTTTTGGAAAGGTGGATCCTTGATTCCCCTTCTTGCCCCTCCTGCCCGACACCCTGAACACACGTTCCCTGGCTTGTGGACGAGCAATTTCCACAAGGGAAGGAGTGCCAACGCCAGTGCAGCTCGGTCTCAGAATAGCTCGCCTCTCAGCTCATCTGTTCCCCATATGGTCTAGCTAGCATCTCTCCCATCTGGCGGCCCACCTGTTTTCCCCGAATCCATCAAGAAAACCTTGGCTAGGTTTTAGCCAGAAGAGGGGGAAGAAGAAGAAGAAGAAGAAGAAGAAGAAGAAGAAGAAGAAGAAGAAGAAGAAGAAAAAGCAGCCGAGATGTCGAGCCGGCGAAGAACGCAAACACCTGTCAGAGAGATGCTGATCCAACGGAGCATGGTGGCACCTCTGCCAAGCAGAGGTGTCCCACGCCAACAGGGAGGGCAGGATGTCTGAACATCCTTGGACAATCACCAAGGCCCTGGTTCTCTCCCCAGGGGGAAGGCGACTAGCAATCCAGATCGCTTCCAGAAAGCGGGTTTGGTTGAAGAGGTGAGGTGGCCTGAAGCCTGATGGGCCAGGATGTAGAAAAATACTTGACAAAATTCTTTTTCTGGATAGTGCCACTCTATTCTGCTCTGGTCAGACCCCACCTGGAGTCCTGTGTCCAGTTCCGCGCGCCTCAATTTAAAAAGGATGTTGACAACCTCGAGCGGGAGCAGAGGAGGGCAACCAGGATGGTTGAGGGTCTGGAGGAAATCTCTTACAAGGAATGGTTTAGTGAACTGGGAATGTTTAGCCTTTCAAAAAGAAGACTGAGAGGGGATATGATAGCAATGTTTAAATATTTGAAAGGATGTCATATTGAAGAAGGGACAGGTTTGTTTTCCATGGCTTCAGAGACTAGAACGCGGGGCAATGGTTTCAAACTACCGGAAAAGAGATTACATTTGAACATTAGGAAGAACTTCATGACAGTTAGAGCTGTTCAGCAGTGGAATAATCTGCTGCCACCAAGGAGGGTGGTGGAGTCTCCTTCTTTGGAGGTTTTTAAGCAGAGGCTGGATGGCCACCTGTCGGAAATATTGTGATGGGGGTTCCTGCATGGCAGGGGGTTGGACTGGATGGCCCTTGGAGGTCTCTTCCAACTCTATAATTCTATCAAAACACCAGCCACAAAAGGATAAAACAGTGCTTGGTTCAGTGTCACTGTAAATGTGAATGATCTTGGAACTATAGATCAAATGCTGAACATGAGCCAACGGCATGATGCCGCTGCAAAAAAAGCCCAATGCGATTTTTGGAATTGATTAAGAGAAGCAGTCTCCGCATCTTGTGAGGTACCCCTTCCCCCCTCTATTCCACACTGGTTACATCTTATCTAGAGTCCTGTGTCCAGATCTGGACACCGCAACTCTAGAAGGATGCTGAGAAACTGGGACCAGTTCAGAGGAGTTTGACGAGGATGATGCGGGGGCTGGAAACCAAGCTTTGTAAATCCCTTTCAATTCAGTTATTCCATGATTCTGGGATATTGGAGATCTTGAAGTTCACCTGGTCACCGTCACTCCTTTGGGCAAGATGCATCTGCAACCCTCATCAATGTAACTTCTGCCTCCTCTTTAAAGACATGTTTTTCACATGTCTTTCAGATTCTACACTTTCTTCTTATCAATCCAAAGTGGGAGATATTCTTTGCTTTTGCGTTTTATGAATTCTTAAGAGTTGCAGTATCAAAACAGGCCAGTAGGGGGAACGAGAGAGTATTTATTTATCTAGAGTTCTCCTGACAAGACAGATTATTTGCTTTTGCCTTCTTATGAATTCTTAAGGCGTATTATTTGCTTCTGCCTTTTTATGAATTCTTTAGAAATGCAGTATCAAAGCAGGCCAGTAGGAGGAACGAGAGAGTATTTATTTATCTAGGGTTCTCCTGACAAGGTGTATTATTTGCTTCTGCCTTTTTATGAATTCTTTAGAAATGCAGTATCAAAGCAGGCCAGTAGGAGGAACGAGAGAGTATTTATTTATCTAGGGTTCTCCTGACAAGGTGTATTATTTGCTTTTGCCTTTTTATGAATTCTTAAGAGATGCAGTATCGAAACAGGCCAGGAGTGGGAACAAGAGAGTATTAATTTATCTAGAGTTCTCCTGACAAGACAGATTATTTGCTTTTGCCTTCTTATGAATTCTTAAGAGATGCAGTATCAAAACAGGCCAATAGCGGGAATGAGACAGTATTTATTTATCTAGAATTCTCCTGACAAGTCAGGAGGCATAATGAGAGATGTTTATTAATGGGCATTGTAACAAACGACCCTTGCACTCATAGCAGCAATGATGATAACCTGGCTGCCAAGAAGTCATGAATAATACAAGGACCTTTATATTTCGAATTCTGGATTTTACTCCTTTTTTTAAATTAAGGGTCTCCTTTTCTGCACCAAAACAGGAATTACAGTATTTTTCCATATTTTTTTTCTAAAATCTGTTAGACGAAAAATTGGAGGCCGTCTTATACACAGAAGTCAGCCAAGCCGAGAACTGCACAGTTGCAAAAGTGTAGAATCGTAGAATTCTATGATTCTGCACTTTTGCAACTGTGCCGTTCTCGGCTCGGCTGACTTCCATGTATTTTGGGTTTGAAAAGTGGAGGGCGTCTTATACATGGGGGCATCTTATAGATGGGAAAATTCTGTAATTCCACTCTTACGAAACACAGTACAGTTTTTTCATTACACAGTCTTTTTTGCTCTGTGTGTGTGTGTGTGTGTGTGTGTGTGTGTGTGTGTGTGTGTGTGTGTGTGTGTGTGTGTGTGTGTTAGGAAATAACAGGCTTCCTGGTGTCTCTTATAACAAAGCACCAAAGGTGGGTGTAGGGGTAGCGGAGGTGGAGAACATGAAGATGAGTTGGCCGCCATCCCATTTCTAATTAGCTATAACTGTCAGCTCCCGTTTGCTCTCCTGGCGAAGAAAATGAAAAATGAGGTCCCTCTATGGTGTTAATTTGCTTACCTCTTGTTCTCCTCCCTCCCCACACGCGCACCTCAAATTCTTTCTCGCAGCAGGGGGTGGGTTGACAGGTGGGGAAACAGAATTTTGTTTCTTCAGTGTCTGATTCATGCAAAGATGTGACTGCAGTTAAAAGAAGTGGATGTACCCTTCTCCCCCCCCCCTCTCTCCCTCTCCCTCCCCCCCCCTCTCTGTGTGTGTGTGTGTGTGTGTGTGTGTGTGTGTGTGTGTGTGTGTGTGTGTGTTATCCCTCTACTGTGTCTCCAGTGGCTGACTTTGGCTCCTGCCGTCTCAGGGTGTCTGTGACTCCTTCGGACACCAATCCGCAGCGGACCTCTCGCTCCGGAGTGGCAGGTCTACCAAGAGGAAGTCGTGACATGCCCAGAAACCCAGAGAGTAGCCTTGAGTTCCCTATAGGGTGGGACTTATACAGCTCTTCTTATCTGCCACCAAATCGCCCCTGACATATGACGGCCCAATACATTTAATTATTTATATATTTTGGTCATGCTGTCACAGGACGTCTGTTCGGCAGTGGAATAAGATGCTGCCACCAAGGAGGGATAGTGGAATCTCCTTATTTGGAGGTTTTTAAGCAGAGGCTGGAATGCTATCTGTTGGGAGTCCTGTGATGGGGGTTCCTGCATGGCAGGGGGTTGGACTGGATGGCCCTTGGAGGTCTCTTCCAACAAATAGGATTCTATGATTCTCTCTCTTGACTGTTCTCTCTGTCTGTCTCTCTCTGTCTGTGGGGGTGGGGGTGGGGGTGGGGTGGGGCTCCTATCAACACAAGCTATCCCTTCCTTCTGTGTGCCTCTCTTGCCAAGGGTCCTCTCCAGATAACCCACAGCAGCTTCCCAGGTGATGTGTCGGCAATAGCTCTAGCATCCTGAGACTTGCTCCAGGTGGGGTCTGACCAGAGCAGAATAGAGCTGTTAGAGCTGTTCGGCAATAGAATAATCTGCTGCCCCAAAGGAGGGTGGTGGAGTCTCCTTCTTTGGAGGTTTTTAAGCAGAGGCTGGATGGCCATCTGTCGGGAACACTGTGATGGGGGTTCCTGCATGGCAGGGGGTTGGACTGGATGGCCCTTGGAGGTCTCTTCCAAATCTAGGATGCTATGATTCTGTGAATATTTTCACTCAAGGTCCTGTCCTCAGCAACTGTGTTCAGCTCTCCCAAACGCATGTCTATGGCTTCTTTTAGTGAGTATGACCAACTCACACTGGGTCCTCCTCTTTTCCTGCCACTCCCATCTTTCCCAGCTTTATTGCTTTCTCACCATGTGCCCAAAGTAAGAGCACCTCACATTTTGGCTTTAAGGGCCTTGCGTTCCAAACCCTGAAATGGATCCCCTGCCTCTGGCCCTTGAAGTACCCCCCGGTTTTAAGCCTGGAGATGACACAACTCCATCATGGTTTGTCACCTGGGATGGACTTTTCCTCCAGGAATCTGTCCAAAATGGGATTGGATAAATTCCTGGAGGAGAAGTCCATCCCAGGTGACAAACCATGATGGAGATGTGCCATCTCCAGGCTTAAAACCGGGCCAGAGGCAGGGGAGTGGACTATCAGGAGACAGAGATCGAGTCTTGTGCGCTCCCGGAGGCATCTGGTGGGGCCACAATGTGAGATCCAGGAAGCTGGACTCGATGAGCCCTTCTTGGCCTGATCCAGCAGGGGCTCTTCTTATGAGATTCCCACCCCCTTGTTTCGCCTCATCTTAAAGACAGACTTCAGAAAATGCTTTACAGTTTTTTTCATGTATAAGACTATATCTTTGGCTATAATTATTAGACAAAACTTTGAGGGTCGTCTTATACACAGCCGTCAGCCAAGGAGAGCATCGTGAGGTTGCAAAATTACTGAAAAAGTGGCTGTTTAAAGAAGCTTACGGCGATTGCTGGTGTCTGTTGGTGCCCCTTGTGATTTCTGTGTTTTTTGTTAGTTGTTCATGCCTCTTGGCGGATTCTTTCCCTCTTTTCTTCTTCTTCTTCTTTTGGTATGTTTCTTTTTTAATTTATATTGGGGTGCTTTGAATTGTTGTTCGCTTTGTTTGTACACCACCCAGAGTTCCCTTGGGAAAATCGGTGCGGTATATAAAACTTAAAATAAATAATAAATAATAAAATATTGGGTTGGAAAAGTGTGTGGGGGGGGTGTCATCTTATAGAAGGGGGAAATAGGGTATACCAGTGGTACCTTGTATAAAGGAATTACTTCGTTGCCAATGAAATTCTGTTAAGCTAAATTTCCTTTATACAAATTTCCCATAGGAATGCATTGAAAACGGAGGAATCCCTCATCGCGACCATTTTTATGTTGTACGGATTCGCCTCGTAGGCGATGCTGTTAAGCCAATTTCCCCTATCTCTGGAATTTTTTATGTTGCACAGTAGACCCTTGTATAACAAACAGCTTGTATAACATAAAATTTGTACAACATAAAAATTCCGGAGATAGGGGAAATTTACTTAACATAATCGCCTATGGGGAGAATCCGTACAACATAAAAATGGGATCACTCCGTTTTCAATGCATTCCTATGGGAATTTGTATAAAGGAAAATTTGCTTAACATAATTTCATTTGGAACGAATTAATTCCTTTATACAAGGTACCACTGTACAAATTTTATGTTATACAAACAGTTTGTTCTACGAGGCTCCACTGTAAATGCTTATGATAATTGGCACAATACAGATGGTGGGTCCTCGGATGGTGATTTTAGTGTAATTTTTCATTATTGATTATCCAAGGGTCCACTGTATAAAGATATTGCTAACTCTTCTATGAGAAAAGACAGCTGCAACCTTCAAATTCACCCTGAGACTTTGCAGGAAGGCGCGTCTCTCTCTCTCTCAGTCTCCGGCTGTTCTAGAGACGGTGGGGGGCAAATCTTTGACACTTTTCCTCCCTCTCAGAAATTAACCACTGGCTGCCGACTCAACCCCCCAAAAGACTTGCCTTCCGGCATCTCCACTACCCCGGCACCTTGGTACACAATAAAAGTGTCAAAACATCAAGCCACAAAGGGGCAATTAAAAACATCACCCTGCCAAGACCCTTCAGGGGATGAACGGCAGCCGTGACAACACAGACGGCAGGGGGGGGGGGTCCGGAGGGAGAAAGGGAAGTTTTTCAGGAGGGTGGACGTATCCTTCAGACCGATTACTGCCTGGCTGTGCAAAAAATAAAATGTCTGGGTGGTTTTTCCGTCCCCTCCCTTCTTGGTCTTTCTTCTGAAGATCCCTCGGGATGCGGAGTTTTTCACAAAACGGCAGTAAATATTCATTTATAAAACACCACCTTCATTTCGTGAGCCAATATTTCCCATCTGCGGGGGCTGCCAAGCCCCCCTCTGGATCTGGGGCAGCGAGTGTATACATGGTGGAGAACAGGCCTGCAGTGGAAATGTGTATTCTTCATGGAATTGTGTATTCTTCACAAGAACATAAGAACAGCCTTGCTGGAACAGGCCACAGGCCCATCCGGTCCAGCATTCTGTCTCACACAACGTCTCTCACCCTTTGCTTCAGGGCATTCCCCAGCAGATGTCTTCACCTGCTTACAATTCCCCACAAATGGCACTGAGAGATCTCCTTCCTCTCTCTCCACCCCTGAGGTTATCCTTAGGCATCCATCATGAGAGCCATGGAGAGACCCTTGTTCTCCATGAACTTGTCCAATCCTTTCTTAAAGCTGTCAAGACTGAGCGTGGTCACCACTTCTGTTGGCAGGGAGTTCCACAGACTAGTGATCCTCTGGGCGAAAAAAAGGACTTTCTCTTCTTTTTTTGAGATTTAGCACCCAGAAGTTTCATGGAGTGCCTCCCTAGTTCTAGTGTTGTGTGATAGGGAAAACAGCTTTTCCTTTACTTTGTTCACACCGTGTATAATTTTATAAACTTCAATCAGGTCCCCTCTTAGGTGCCGTTGTTCAAGAGTGAAGACGCGTAGCTGAACTTCATGACGGTTAGAGCTGTCCGGCAGTGGAATAAGATGCTGCCACCAAGGAGGGTGGTGGAATCTCCTTCCATGGAGGTTTTTAAGCAGAGGCTCAGTGGCCACCTGTCGGAAAGACTGTGATGGGGGTTCCTGCATGGCAGGGGGGTTGGACTGGATGGCCCTTGGAGGTCTCTTCCAACTCTAGGATTCTATGAAAAGGTTTGTCAGTATGCCACGACCCATGTGTTTCTCTCGGTAGTTGGACTGTTTGTGCACATTCCATGGCACCCTGGCCGCTGAGCCATTTCTGCAGCCAGGCAGGAGGGAGGCCACGGAATGCTCACCGACAGTACGACCAGAGCGAAGCGTCGGTTGTGAAATGCCAAAGGGTGGCCTTGTGGCCGAGAGAAAGGAACTCTTTGGGACGGCGTTGGCGTCAACACTTTGGGAACCTATCAGACCATCAAGACCTGGGTCGTGACAATGTCGTGTGATGCCCTCCCCGCTAATTTTTTTCCAATTTACCCCTCGCCTTGGTTTAAAAGAGGTCCCTATCCTTGCAAGGAGTGGATCTTCAGATTTCCGTTGATCTTAATTGAGTTTTCGCTGGTAGCCAGTACAAGTGGTGCCGTGTAGAAAGGAATTAATTTGTTCCAAATGAAATTCTGTTAAGCAAATAGTTACTGTGCTGCACTTCCAGTCACATGCGGTATGAAAGCAGGCATTTTAAGAACACCCACCAGGACTCACATGGGTTGGTGAAAGCATGCCGGCCTTTCTCGGGCCAGGAATTCCAGTGAGTGGCCACGGGCCGTTTACCACCTCGCCTCCTGGCCTACCTCATAGGGGTGTTGTGAGGGGTGTGTGTGTGTGTGTGTGTGTGTGTGTGTGTGTGTGTGTGTGTAGGGAGCCACATATCCGGTGTACACCATAGGGGAGGGGACTACAAAGGGAACTCTCAACGTCTCTAATTTATTCCCTCAAATTCCTCCCGGCCCGTTCAGAAGCTCTTCTCGCTTCTCGATGCTAAGAAATGAGTCCACAGCTACAGGCCATTCAACTGAGATCTTCACACTGTTTCCCTAATTTACACAGAGGTGGTCGCGGAACAGCCTGCAAACGGCAAAGAGCAAGCTTTTATCCCTCCAGCCCTGGAGGTTGCATCGTCCTTTCATTGTGTCGTTTCTCCCTTCTGCTTTTCCTCCCCTCTGCATGGTCACTTCTTTCCTGGGTCCTTCTTCTCTTTAATCCTCCACCCCAGTCCTCCACAGCAGGCAGACCTGATCCCAAGTGATATTTTTCACACCCCCTTTTTTTTCCAAGGAAAAAAAAGGTAGAAATTGTGTATCATACGCCTCTCCCGGAGTAGAGACTCATAATTTTAAATAGGTTTAAAGAAGAAAAAAACCCACCATAAACAACTTAAAACCACAGTACCCATTTTTCAAAACCAGAATGAGCTTCTAGCCATTTGTCCGTCCGTCCGTCCGTCCTTCCTTCCTTCCTTCCTTCCTTCCTTCCTTCCTTCCTTCCTTCCTTCCTTCCTTCCTTCCTTCCTTCCTTCCTTCCTTCCATCATCAGCTCCTTCCTTCCTTCCTTTTTTATTCCTTCCTTCCTTCCTTCTATTCATCATTGTCTCCTTCCTTCCTTTCTTCCTTCTATCCATCATCAACTCCTTCCTTCCTTCCTTACATTTATCATCAGCTCCTTCCTTCCTTTTATCCATCATCAGCTCCTTCCTTCCTTCTATCCATCATCATGTCCTTCCTTCCTTCCTTCCTTCCTTCCTTCCTTCCTTCCTTCCTTCCTTCCTTCCTTCCTTCCTTCCTTCCTTCCTTCCTTCCATCATCAGCTCCTTCCTTCCTTTTTTATTCCTTCCTTCCTTCTATTCATCGTTGTCTCCTTCCTTCCTTTCTTCCTTCTATCCATCATCAACTCCTTCCTTCCTTCCTTACATTTATCATCAGCTCCTTCCTTCCTTTTATCCATCATCATCTCCTTCCTTCCTTCCTTCCTTCCTTCCTTCCTTCCTTCCTTCCTTCCTGTTTTCTGGCATGTGGGCAATTCCCACCGCTCTCATTGAAGTTCAATATAATCTTTTAAAGTTAAAACCCATACCTGTTTTTTATTCCACTCTGCCCATCCTTTCTTTCTCCCGTTCGTGAGGGTGGAACTCATCCTGCTACACCTCCCAGATCAACCCACCTTCCACCTTACACGAGAGAGAGAGAGACAGAGAGTGTGTGTGTGATTTTGGTCTCTGGCCACCGATCCAGAGGTTGGAAGTTCAATTCCCCCATGATGCCTCTTCTGAGTAGAGCCATGAGTCCCAATTGACCCGACGTCACATAATTATTATCATATTGTTAATTAACCTTGGCATAACACTATTTAGTGAAAACGATGACTGCGCACTTAGCAGACACTGGTGACTCCGACGCCACTGGAACAGGATACCTTCTTGCTTCTGGTCCGAATTTGAAAAGAGCTCTCCCTGGTGCTGAAATTGTTTTGAAACTCAGACCAAAATATGGAGCGGAGTGGATTATTCTGTCTTCTTCGGCAGCCTTAAGTAGAGGCAAAGAAAGCCTGAGATACTTTGCCGACTTTCTGTCAGCCGCTATCATAAATCTCCAGCCGGCTCAGAGTTTCAGGAACAGGCTGGATTAGACGCCAGAAAAAATGTGGTTGCCTGCAAGAGCGTGCCTTCACAAAGCCGACAGTTGGCAGTCGGGGTGGGGGCTCTTTGCTTTTCCAACAAATTCACCCGCCATCCGTTGCCGAGTTGGTGGGAATCACGCCTCAACCGAAAAAGAGCAGTAGCAAAAATCTTTTTTAAAATTAATAAGATGTTATTGTATGATTCTTGCAGCTTTTCTTACCGGAAATGAAAACCGAACCTAGAAGGTAGAAAGAGCTTTTCTCACAGGAGAAGGGGTGGGGGGGAAGCATGCTTCTAGACCTCAAGCCTGAGCTTAATTTTAACCCACGTTGCAAGTCAGGTTTGAGTTGAGCCAAACTTTATATAAGCATTTTTTTCCGAGCAGATATCTGAGTTTCTTTTTTGTCCATTTCACTCCATATATATATATATATATATCCTACGGCATTTGGGCTCAACAGCAGTCCAAACACACACACACACACACACACACACACACACACACACACACACACACACACTATCAAAAACACGGGAAATGGAGGCATTGTGAGACCACATTTCATGCCTTTCTGGGTGTGCCACTCCCCTTGCTTTGAAATCTCATGGTGAGACTGCCTTGTTAAACCCCCTGAGGCCTTATTTTAATTTCAGAAATGTCAGGGTACCCCAGCCCAGTGGCGAACCATTCCACAGGCAAAAATGCCAATGGAGCTCACATGTGATGCTCTCTCTACCAGTAAGAAAGCCTGAGGAGGAGAATTTCAACAAGAACAAGGTCTGATAAAACCTAGGAAACCATCAAACGATGGCACCGCAGCAGCTGAGATGTTAGGGCCTCTTATAACTCCAGTTTCCCAGGCAAGGAATCCGCTCTGGACTTCATCTGGAACATTAAAGGAGTTCCCCAAAGCATCGAGCCCGTTTTATAGAATCACAGAATCACAGAATCACAGAGTTGGAAGAGACCTCAAGGGCCATCTAGTCCAACCCCCTGCCATGCAGGAACCCCCATCATAGGACCCCGACAGGTGGCCATCCAGCCTCTGCTTAAAAACCTCCAAAGGAGACTCCACCAACCTCCTTGGTGGCAGCATATTATTTCGCTGCCGAACAGCTCTAACTATCATGAAGTTCTTCCCAATGTCCAAATGGAATCTTTTTTCCTGTAGTTTGAAATCATTGCCCCGAGTCCTAGTCTCTGAAGCCATGGAAAACAAACCTGTTCCCTCTTCAATATGACATCCTTTCAAATATTTAAACATAGCTATCATGTCCCCTCTCAGTCTTCTTTTAGAGAGGCTAAACATTCCCAGTTCCCTAAGCCACTCCTCATAAGACATTTACTCCAGACCTTCAACCATCCTGGTCACCCTCCTCTACACCCGCTCGAGGTTGTCAACATCCTTTTTAAACTGAGACGCACAGAACTGGACACAGGACTCCAGGTGGGGTCTGACCAGAGCAGAATAGAGTGGCACCATCACTTCCCTTCATCTAGACACGATGGTTCTGTTAATGCAACCAAGAATCGCATTGGCTTTCCTGGCCTCCACATCAAGGGAGGGATTTAGAATTCAGCACCCCAGAGATTCAAAACTGAATCCAACAACAGAATCACTGCCTGCACTCCCAAATTTTGAGGCGCACACACACACACACACACACACACACACACACACACACACACACACACACACACACACACACCCCTTCGAACTTGTACCACTGCCTGCACTCCCAAATTTTGAGGCGCGCGCACGCACACACACACACACACACACACACACACACACACACACACACACACACACACACACACACACACCTTCGAACTTGTACCAAGGATATTACAGCACCCTTGGAAAATCCAAAGTGGAATTTAGATCTCCGCTTCCATCCCTTGGATCAAAGTTTTGAAAGCTTTGCAAGATCACCAAAGGCTGCAACAGGTGACTCTGCCACCAAAGATGGCCGCAGGGCAGGAATGAAGCATGGTTAATCAGATTCCCCTTCGCCCGCTCGCTTGCTCATTCACTCCCTTTTTTTTTTAAAGAAAAGGGAAAGAAAATAAATAAGTGAGGGAGCCGAGCAGATGAAGCGGCAATCTTGCAATGATCGGATGTACATTCTCCATGACCACGGAGCAGGGGTAATGTATATCAATAAAAAGCCGCGCCACAGCCGCCGAAATGAACCAATTACCTGATGGTTGCAAGGAATGAGCATTACTTCAGAACCAAAGCGGAGGAAAGGAAGCGCAGGGGAGACCCCCCCCATGGGAGAAGGCCCAAGCCTCTAGAAGGTGGAGGAAGGGTGCGTTTGGGGGGGAAACCTCATTTGTGGCAGCATCGTCTGTGTTCATAATCTCACGCCTCCATCACTCAATACAGCATGAAATGAAAATGAAAACCGTTCTCTTCCTGCTGGCAAGGAGGAGGATATTTTTTTCTTGCCCCTCTTGGCAAGATTTGCCCCTTCCCCCTGGGCCAAGGAGGTTGGCGAAGCCACAAGGCACCCTACGGCAACTGCGACTACAACTTTTTTAGGGCAGAGTGAAGGTTCAGAAGCAGGGGATGGTTTTCTCACTTCTTGGAATGCCATCGCCCAAGCCTGGTGGGCTTAACGTCCACCTGCGCGTGTTCCTTCCCCGAGGCAAAGAGCAGTAGAGTTGTTTTGTGCAAAATGCGGAGGCCGCGGGGTGGGAAAAGCAGCTTGCCTTGTTCGCGCTCTGAAGTGTGGAGTCTTTAGGGGACTGGAACGTTCTCCATGGAGGTGTCAGGCCATGTTGAGACCGCCTGGATGGCTGTGCACAAGGAACTGAGCAACTACTGTATTTTTCCATATATATATATGGAACCTGGGGGTCCTGACCCCCAGGTTGAGAACCACTGGGTTAGAGGAATGGGAGAAGAAAGGCCTTTCAAGAGCTTGAAAAAAACCCTGAAGTCAACATAAACCATAGCTTGCTAGGGATAGGAATACTGTATTTTCCCGTCTATAAGATGCCCCCATGTATAAGACGCCCCTCCCCTAATTTTCCAGCCCTAAATAATAGTTTCTCTACAGTGTGGTTCTCTCTATATAACTAAAACTGTTGGACTAAAAAAATAAGGATCGTCTTATACATTGAAGTCAGCCAATGAGAGAACCAGACTGTAGAGAAACTATTATTTCGGGCTGGAAAATTAGGGGTCATCTTATACATTCTTCTCCCGTTCCTCTAAACCAGTGGTTCTCAATCTGGGGGTCGGGACCCCTTTGGGGGGGGGTGTCGAACGACCATTTCACAGAGGTCGCCATGAGCCAGTGAAGAAAAAGGCACAAATGGCTTGGGTCTGGAGGAGGGGGGGGAGGAAAGGGGGGGGAAGAGTGAGTTACAGCTTGATAGGTTGGAGGCCATGTCAGTCAATGGCACCAGAGGCTGCAATTGGCTGAGGGTGCCTGAAAGGGCAGTTCTCTATGGCCCCTGCATCAGTGGCCGGCCAAAGGGGGCTTGTGGCCTCTTCCAAGCAGGGCAAGGGGTCACCACACAGCATGAGGAACTGGATTAAAGGGATGCGGCATTCATAAAGTTGAGAACCACTGCTCTAACCACATTGCTGGCCTTTCGAAAAGCTGTAAAAACTTATTTATTTCGAGAGGCCTTTGGTGAACCCTGATTTTTTTTTATTTTTTTTATTTTTTGTCTTTTTCTCTCTGGAGGTCCCGCCATCTTAATGTCCAAGCGGCCATGCTTATGTGTACTTTGTTTGTGCACGCTTGGCTTATAGTTATTGTACTGTTGTTTTGGATGCCAAGGGTTTTATTGCTTATTACTTAATTAGTTATGTTTATATTACTGTTCTGTATTTATTGCGCTTGTTCGCCGTGTAAGCCGCTTAGAGTTTCGAACGAAAGATAAGCAGGATATAAATATAAAAAAAAATAAAAAAATAAATAAATAAATAAATAAATTCCTGATGGTACTTTAAATCTCAATTCAGCACGACCACTATCATCACCCTATTCCATTGTGCATAATAATCTTGGTACCTGAAAAAAAAAGAAGAAGAATTCCCCTCCCCCTCATCTCCCAGTATCCGTCTTGCACTGCTAGGAATGGGATTTTTGGATATATATATATATATATATATTTCGACTGTAGATCTCAGGATTATTCGTTCTCAAAGCTAAACCCGGCAGACAGACGTCATACAGATGTTTAACTCTTGTTAGCCTGGGAGAGCAGGCAGAACTCCCAAAATCGAGAATCAAGGGATCTGGGTATTCCTCGTAGCCATTCCAAAGTTAAATCCAAAGCAACATTAAAGAAGCCTTAACACCGTCCGTTTTGATAGCGTGTGAGATATATTTGGGGGAGGCGATGTCCCATTCCACGCTTAGCGGGCAACTCGTCTGTTGAAAAACAAAAACATACAGAAACAAAATACAGAAACAAAACAGTGCAAACCATGTCATAAAACAGAACGTGTTACACCCGGACTTGTCCAGCCGTCTTCCAATTTACACAAGACCAAAATACAGCCAGTGACACATGCACGTGCTGGAAACCGCAAAGTATCCATTGAAGGAACCATGGGGTTAGAAAACCAGGGCTGAGCAAGGGAGCGGCTTCGCTGTCAAGTTATCATGCAGAAATTAGAATATAATAGAACAGAGCAGAAAAGAGATATTTCAGGCAAAGTATATAGAAATTAGACTCGTACAAAAGAGACCGGCCAAAGTCAAGTGTAATTTCACCAATGGGAACAGCAAATGGCATAACACACTAGCAGTAAATGGCCACTTGATAACAAAACCCTGTTTAAATGCCTGGTCTTGTGCCTAGCTGTTGACTGGCACTTGACCAGGAGTCTGAAGGAGAGAATCCATAGGAACATAAGAAAATCACAAGACCCCTGCTGGATCAGGCCAACGGCCCATCTAGTCCAGCTTCCTGCATCTCCCAGTGGCCCCACCAGATGCCTCTGGGAGCGCACGAGACTCAATCTCTGTCTCCTGATGCCACTCCCCTGCCTCTGGTCCTTGAAGGACCCTGGTTTTAAGCCTGGAGATGACACGTCTCCATCATGGCTTGTCGCCTGGAATGGACTTTTCCTCCAGGAATCTGTCCAGTCCCCTTTTGAAGGCATCCAGGCCAGATGCCATCACCACCTCCTGTGGCAGGGAGTTCCACAGACTTACCACACACTGGGTTAAAAAAAATCTTTTGTCTGTTCTCACTCTCCCAGCCCTCATTTTGAGTGGATGTCCCCTAGTTCTGGTATTTCGCAAGAGGGAGAAGGCTTTGGAGCTACAGTGGACCCTCGTATAACAAATGGTTTGTATAACATAAAATCTGTACAGCGTAAAAAAAATTTCCAGAGTCAGGGGGAAATTTGTTTAACAGCATCGCCTATGGGGTGAATCCGTATAACATAAAAATGGTCACGATTAGGGATTACTCTATTTTCAATGCATTCCTATGGGAAAGTTGTATAAAGGAAAGTTTGCTTAACATAGTTTCATTTGGAATGAATTAATTCCTTTATACAAGGTGCCACTGTAGTTTGAATGTCAAGGCTGAAGATCAGGGGTGGAGGTGGGGGCTACATATCTGAGCCCGTAACTAACCTATACAGGCATCTACGCCATGGCAGACACTAATTTTAGGATTATGAGTTCAATTCCTGCCTGCCTTGCTTTCCTTTAGAAGAACCCCATCCCAGATCCACATCTTAATTCTGGTATGGTGCTGCTGATAAACTGGGGGGGGGGGATGCCCTGCCCCCCTTTCTGTTCTTCCTTGTTGCCAAAAACATATTCTGGAGGGGACACAATTTTGCGTGCTTTTGGGAGAGTAGCCGAGAGGGGTTTTTACCCCTTCGCGCCCTCCTTTTGACTCCTGCGTGGGCAGCCCCGACACAGAACCCAAGGCTGGTCGCCTCAGAAGCAAGCGGGTCATTCCGTGTCCAATCAACCAATGAATAAAATCCATTTGGGGAACTTGATGTCATGGATTTGGTTCATTTGTTGGTACGTTTGTACCTGACCATGAGAGGTTTAAAACTTCTTTAAACATTTAAGTTTTCTATGATACCATTGAGATCCCATCCTGAAATTTGGAGTGATTGGCTACAAGATATGTATCTTTAAGTGTGAAATATTTTTTTTGAAAATTTTAAAAAATTCAGTTTTTCCAAAAATTCAAATTTTATATTTATTTCAATGTGTAATTCTGTTTGAAAACGTACAATTGCATCATGTTGTATATAAAATGAAAGCCCTATTCATAAGCTTTAAAATGACACCTAGAATCATAGAATCCTAGAGTTGGAAGAGACCTCCAAGGGCCATCCAGTCCAACCCCCTGCCATGCAGGAACCCCCCATCACAGGACTCCCGACAGGTGGCCATCCAGCCTCTGCTTAAAAACCTCCAAAGAAGGAGACTCCACCACCCTCCTTTGGGGCAGCATATTGCTGTCACAGCTCTAGTTATCTATTAATTGACATTTGAAATTATGGTGTGTAGTGAATTTTGGCATTTATTTATTTATTTATTTATTTATTTATTTATTTATTTATTTATTTATTTATTTTTGCAATTTTGAAAATGCAATATCTCAGAAACTGGTAGACCAAAAAAATCTGAAAAAAAAATAATTTTTAAACATCTCATGGTAAGGTACAAATGCACCAAAAATGAACCAAAATCCATGACATCAGGGTCCCAGGCATTGGTTGATTTGATGTGGAATGACTCAAGCACTGCTTTATTCTTGTGATTCTGTGGTTTACACAAGTGAAAATGTCATATTAGACACACTTGGAAGGACTTCTTTTTATAATTCTGGGCTGCCGCTCATTTCTACCACCCCTACCCCAACGTAGCAATAACGCAGGAGCATCTGTAAAGCATTGAGGGAAGGGGCGGCAGTGTAGGGTGTGACAAAACATGACTTCTTCGATGATACGTGGTGACGTAAGTCAAGCATTGTCCAGGACTCGGGAGACCTGAGTTCAAATCTTCACTCCGATTTGAATCCCGTAGTGGGGGATTTGAACCTCCTAGGACAGTGATGACGAACCTTTTCGAGACCGGGTGCCCAAACTGCAATTCAAAACCCAATTTTTATTTTTTTTTGCCAAGTGCCAATACAGCAATTTAACCTGTATACAGGTGGCTATGAAGGGGCAATGTCGGGTGCCCGCAGAAAGGGCTCTGAGGGCCACCTTTGGCACCTGTGCCATCGGTTCGCCAACACTGTCCTAGGGTGACCTCCGGGCAGAGACCCCCCCCTTCAATTCTACCATTCTGGATTGTCGTGAGAAGGGACGCTGAGCTCCTCGGAGAAGAGCTAGAAACATAAGTAGTGGAAAGTTCATTAAATAAATAAAAGGGAGGCGTGAGACCGTTACATCCAGAGTCCGCATTTTGGGCTGTTCAGGCGGCGAAACAGCATAAAAATATGTATTAAAAAAAGATGAACTCGCCATGAACAGAAATGTTTTTGAAGAAGGGAAGAGAATTAACCTCTCTTAAGTTGGTTCTCCTTGAGTCCCTGTCCTGGGAGTCTGCAGGACAGCAGCCCAAAAGGGAGAGAGGCCCCATGATGGGAGTATTATTAGGATCACAAAAGAGGAGTCGACAACATCTCTTGCTCAAGAGAGAGAGAGAGAGAGCAGTTGCGTTTTCCTCGCCTCCGCCCGATGCCGCCTGGCCTGCCTGTTCTAATTGGCCGCTGGCTGTGAAGAAGCAGCAGCCTCGGAGGGGAAAAGAAGAGGAAATGGCAAAGTCAGCCAAGGAAAAAATAAAATGAGAGGGATTAAAGGGGTTGGGGTGGGAGTAAAGCACCGGCCATCGTATTATCCATCGCTGGATGGAGATGCTTCCGCGGGGATAATCTTCTGACTTACGGGATGCCCTTCACTGGCCTCATAATTGGACTGCGCCTCCCGTTGACGCTTGGATTCCCAATCCCGGCTGGAAGAACCTTGAAGCCTTCCGAGGGCACAAGGAAGACGCCAAAGAGGTGGACGGGTTGGCGGCGGCGTTCTCACCTCCGGGAAGAGGCTGGAAGTGATTGAGCCAAACAATTGAGCCCAAAGTGGCGGGGACGGATGAGAAGGCCAAGGGGCAGGCTGCCTTTCATTGGCTTTCATTTTAGACCAGGGACTTGATAATGCCCACTCTCTGCTTCTTAACATGATGCTAGGATGCTCAGGATGTCCCTGTTCTTCAAGGGCAGCGTGGTTTGCTGCCCACACAGACTCCTGGTACCCA
Source organism: Phrynocephalus guinanensis (assembly GCA_037367245.1). Lineage (NCBI taxonomy): Eukaryota > Metazoa > Chordata > Lepidosauria > Squamata > Agamidae > Phrynocephalus > Phrynocephalus guinanensis. Next base: position 20,732,799 of record CM074750.1, read on the forward strand.
GGATGGAGGCCACGCTGGGAGGCAGAGAGGAAGTTGTTACCCATCCGTGCTTGCAGAGAAGCAGAGAGGTCTGCCATTCCTACCAGGGGCCAGGGACTCCGCACCACAAGCGACGCCACCCCTGTAGAGTCTTACAGTGTAGAATCCTAGAGTTGGAAGAGACCTCGAGGGTCATCCAGTCCAACCCCCTGCCATGCAGGAACCCCCATCACGGTATTTCCGACAGATGGCCACCCAGCCTCGGCTTAAAAACTCTTCCAAAGAAGGAGACTCCACCACCCTCCTTGGTGGCAGCCTCTTATTCCACTGCCAAACAGCTCTAACCGTCAGGAAATTCTTCCGAAGGTTCAAATGGAATCTTTTGTTCTGTAGTTTGAGACCATCGCCCCGCGTCCTAGTCTCTGAAGCCACGGAGAACAAATCTGCTCTCTCTGGTAATACTAAGATAATAATAGGGTAATACTCAGCTGTTGCTTGTCGACCAAAACACCAAGCAAGCTGGATATGAGCCGGCAGTGTGAGAAGACGAAAGTTTGAGCTTTATAAAGGGAAAATTAAAGAAGATGTGGGTTGGTCCTGTTTATTTCCCTAACACTCCAGAGTAAATCCGCCTCCATCGCTGGGTCTCGGGAGGCAGCCACACCAGTTTGGAGCCTGGAGGGCAGAGCCAGTCTGGGTGGGCTGTCATCCGCCCGCACCGGAAGGGGGTTGATCATGGCAGTTGTAGTCCCACCATCCCCGACAAGAGATGAGCCACTTTAGAAGACTTCCAGGCGGCAGGCCGGGAAGGTACCCCTTTGCTCCGGAGACTTCACAGTGCCAAGGAAATGGTGCAACTAAAACTCCCGGGTTTCATGTAAAGCTGAGAAAAGAAGACGGAGAGAAGACAGGCATACCCTTTTCAAAGCCTTGAACGCTTGTCCTCCAGAGGACGGGCAGGATCTGTCCTCAGTCGTCCCAGAGTGCAGGGCGCATGATCATCATCATCATCATCATCATCATCATCATCATCATCATCATGGGTTCAAGTGCCAGGAAGACAGATTCCGGTTGAATATCAGGAAAGCAGGCTTATTTCTTAGAGGATGATGACAATGGAATTGATCATCACCGCACGCCAGCCCTGGGAGCTTTCGAGTAAAACCATCTGCCAGACCGCGTTAGACTCGCACCCCAGCCTTGAGCAGGGAGTTGGACGAGGTGGCCTCGGGGGTCCCTCCCATCTCCACGGTTCCCTGATCCTTTGAACAGAATGCTTCAGGATGTGCGTGCCTTTGGCCATCGGGGTAGACTCCCCATATATCGGAGTGGTATGCTTTCTAGAGATAACGGGGAATTTGGGGTAGAAATGAGAACGTCAGAGGTTGAGCCGAGCGTTCAGGGAACACAGCTCCAAGCAATGATACACAAGAGTCCCCCGAGATCCGTAATGGCCAGAAGGCAACAGCACCAGAGATACAGTTCCTCCCGTGCTAGAGTTGCTCTTGGCAATCAGAAGAAGCCAGGGGCCACAGACGCGACCAGCTACGTCTCTTTGCAAGCAGGCCTATAGACAGATCATAACACAGAGAGACAACTCCGGAATCGATCCCTGTACCTCCAGGTCCGAGGCTCTGCAGAGACGTTGCACATCTGCAGAGGGTGGAGAACTAGAACCCGGGGGCACTCCATGAAACTTTCAGGTGCTAGATCTCAAACAAATAAGAGAAAGTACGTTTCCAGCCCAACGATCACTGGTCTGTGGAACTCCCTGCCAGAAGAAGTGGTGACCACGCTCAGTCTTGACAGCTTTATGAAAGGATTTGGACAAGTTCATGGAGAACAAGGGTCTCTCCATGGCTCTCATGATGGATGCCTAAGGACAACCTCCGGGTTGGAGAGAGAGGCAGGAGATCTCTCAGTGCCATTTGTGGGGAATCGTAAACAGGTGAAGACATCTGCTTGGGAATGCCCTGAAGCAAATGGTGAGCCACTGTGTGAGACAGAATGCTGGACTGGATGGGCTGTGGCCTCTTCCAGCAAGGCTGCTCTTATGATCTTATGTTCTTATATTTTGCTGGCCACGGATGCATGATTTGTATGTGCAAAGTCATTAATGGCATTAGAGTGTCAAAGCAGCCATGGCTGACTCTCAGAGGGAGCCAGTAGACTTGATCTCCCCCCCCCTCCCAATTCCATGATTCTACGGCCCTTTGAACACAACAAGTGCTTTTTGTGTGTGTTTGCAGTTCTTAGTCATTCTGGGAAATCCACAGCCTCAAATTTCCACACAAATGTGTAGGTTTTGGCCCCTGAGTAGAATAGCTAAGTGCCTTCCCTGCACCGCCAGTGACTCTAGCCCCTTGCTTCCCTGTTGCTGGTTCATTTAACAGAAAACGCGCTAGACCAGCACTTTCCTGGGAGGCACCGTCTCATGGCCCTTGGGGCGCTATAGCTGGTGCCTCCCCAAGAATGACATTTCCCCGGGAAGAACCGCGGCAGCGGAAGGGAAGAGAAGAGGACAGCACCGGGAAGGAACTCAGAGACCTTTCTTTGGAGGGGGCCCGAAATCGAGAGGCGCCGATTTGGGTTCTTGGCGAAATCTCGGAGGAAGTTGGGAATGGCAGTCCATAAACACAAAAAGAACATCTGGCCAGATGCAAGATGAGATCCAAGGCTCCTCCAGCCCGGAATTCTGTTCTTATAGGGCTCACCCAGTCATGGGGGCAAATCAAATAATCAGAGAATGAGACCCAAAGCATTTTTCCACTTGAATCTTTGATCTGGGTTCCTACATGGAGTTGGGGGATGGTGGTGGTCACGATGACTTGGCAGTTCCCTTCCAACTCTATGATCCTATGAATCTTTCTTGCCCCCTTTTTATCTCCATAAATAAGGTGACGCTGGACTTCTCCCATGGAAAAGGGTTTAATAAACTGGGACAAAGAGATAGGCAACGCTGCTCGGGTAGCGATACCCAGAATCCTGGCTGTTCAATTCTGGGAGCTAAATTGTTATTTTTTTCTAAATGAATCTCCCCCACTCAACTGCTAGCCATAACCTGTCCGAATCATCACACTGCGCAGGCCAAGCGAGCGTGTGGAACATGGGCTTCCGAGTCCCACAGGCACCCAATCCTCTGGTTGGCAATCAAAAGGTCATAAAAGCCATTGACTTTGCTGTTTTAAGACATTCGGAAACAGGGGGTCTTTAAGCACCCGTTATATCCCGGGGTTCTACCCTCCGTCGGAGAGAGTGAGCAGGAAAAGGGGATAAGCCCCTCACGCATGACGTGGCGGTTAAACTCCAGTACAGCAGGGAATACTCCGCTCACAACCCAGGTTCGATCCTGGGTTCATCAACTTCCTGAGTTCGGTAAACTGAGTACCAAGCTCAGACAGTGGGGTGTGTGGGCAAGAGTTAGCCGGCGTGATGATATTGGAAGCCTCCCAGAGAGAGCTTTATGGGGTGAGGCATAAGGAGCATGCTTGCTGGGGTGGGGGAGAGAGAGGTGCACCATAGATCCTCTCCTGTAGAGCTTAACTGAGGAAAAACAGGATAGAAATATTATATATAACTTCCAAACAGCAGCCTCGGGAACACAGCAGCTGGAGAGCGCAAGCGGTTTTAAAGTTCGTGCTCACTGAGTGTGGAACATGAGAAAACTCCGTTTTGCACTCCGTAAGGCCGCACTCTGTACACTCTGTATGCATGTTGTGTGCATGCAATGCGTGTTTGGGTAGGCTGGCTTTGTTTCCCAGATGGCGGCCAAGCTATCAACAAAAGCTTCCGCCCAACTGCCGATAAATTCGAGATGGATTAAACAAGGCAGCCTGGATTTCTTTTATTCCCTGTCTTTCCCGCATCATGTCTTGATCGCTCTCAAGCTGCATGAAAACTCCCACAAATTTTCACGCACATTTTTCTTAATATGTGTTGGGGGGGTGTTACACACCTGTTTTCTCGATGGATTCGCCAAACCCAATGATTTTTTGGGGTGACGAACCCACTTTACAGTCCCCGTTGACTCACATCCTCGTTCGGGGACAGTCAAACCCTCAGAAAATTCAGAAACAAATGTTTCTGCTCAATTTTTTGGTTCGGGACGTGCGAATGAAGGGAACTTCCGTTAAGACACGGAGCCAACGAACTTCGGGATTCGCATTCGCCATCTTGCTCCCCTGAGAGGGAGAAAAGAGTACAGAGCAACAGCTCGGCCTATTCATGCAAGTTTCTGCTCACATGAAAAGCTGACTTAATAGGGGAAGTTTTCTGGTCCTAGCCCATCCCACACCCTCCCCGTCCTGTGCGGATGGGGCCCAGCTGAACCACTGCCATTCCCTGTGGACATCTACCACCCTTGTCCAAGGAAAGGCACGGCCCGCAAGCCCTTGAGGTTCCATGCTCTGATCTGTGGCCGCCCACCCCTGCACAACCCCTACATGCAACAAGAATAGTTTTGGGGGCGGGGGAAGAACAGCGATTCGGCCACTGTGGGTCCAACCTTTGGAGCCAACCTTCCGCCCGTTCCCGTGTGTCGGACAGACAGAGAGAGACGACCACCAAGGTGGAGGGCAGGAGAGCGGCGGGACATGCGCGGCGGGACGTCCCAGGCCCCGTCTACGAGAAGGGGACCAAGGAGCGTAGCGGGAGCTCCTTCTCTCCCATCAGCGTGTCCCGTTTCAGGCTGCTTCCTTTGTTGACCACTTTGAGTTTGAGGGACATCTTCTTCATGTTGGCCAGGCCCAAGCCGTCAAAGAAAAAGTCCTCGTTGAAGACGGGCTGCCGGCTGTTCTTGATGATGGTGCTCCGCTGCTTCTGGAGCTTGCCCGGGTTCAGGTAGAGGGCCACGCAGCAGTTGATGCTCCGGGCGTCGCAGTGCTTGTCGTAGAGGTCTTCGGCGGCCACCAGGCGGATGCGCAGGCGGGCGTTGGACGGGTGGTACTCCGCGGCCAGGCGCACCCGGCCGCCTTTGCTCAAGCGGAGGGTGTGCTCCCGGTGGAGCCGGTCCTGGGCCTCGGCGGGGGGAAGGGCCTGCGGCGGGTGGCCCCCGGTGGCACTGCCCGCCGGCGGGGTGGCACAGCGCATCCGCCGCTGGGAGCTGGGGCTGGTGTCGGCCGAGCTGTCGTCGGTGGACAGGGAGCTGTTCCGGGCCACCGAGTGCTTGAGCTTGATGACTTTCGACTGGCTCTCCTGGCTGAAGATCTTGAGGAGGGACACGGAGCGCGAAAGGAGCGGCGAGCCGAAGGGCGAGGACTCGGCCGACGAGCCGGTGTCGCTCTCCCCGCCGCTGAAGTAGCGGCACGGGTTCATCAGGGACATGCCGATGTCTGACGGGTGGAGGTGGCCGCTCTCCCCGTCGGCCTTGGGGCCTCCCGCGGCAGCCTTCCGCGGGGAGCTGGGCGAGGAGGACTGCGAGGGACACAGGCTGGTGTGGTCGCTGTGGAAGAGGGACTCCTTGCGGCGGGTGTGGGGGCTCTCCATCAGGGTGGCGAAGCCGTACGAGGTCTGGGCCTTGGGCACGTAGGGCAGCGACATGGCCGTCTGCGACTGGGGGTCAGCGTTGGTGCTGACCTCTTCCTCCGACATCCAGTCCTCGGCGCTCTCGATCTGGATGATGTGGCGGCTGGCCGCCTTCAGGAGGTTCTTGCTCTCGGAGGCCGCCTTGGCCGGCAAGCGGGGGCTACGCTGCTGGGCCTTGCGGGCCGACAGGTTCTGCTCGGAGGCCGAGGTGCCCAGGTGGGCCTTGGCTTTCCCTTCCGCCCCTTCGGCCTCAGGCGGCACCGTGGCCAGCTTGGGGGGGATGAAGAAGTCGGGGATCTTGTCCGGGGTCAGGATGTTGCTGTAGAGCGGGCCTTTGGGGGGCTTCTCACCCGGCTCGCCGGTCCCCCGGGCGCTGGCCCCGTTCTCCACCGAGCCACGGATCTTATCCAGTAGCCACATCTTCCAGACGAGCGCGGGAGAGGAGTCCCGGAGGAGGCACCTGGTCAACGGGAAGGGAAAGACATGAGAGAGACGCCTGAGGAGGAAAATCAATGGCTCATAAATGGAGGTCAGCGCTTGCCCTTTTCGGCCTATCGATCGCCCGGCGGGCTTGCCTTCAATTTGCAACCGAGAAATCAAAGATATAATTTCAAGCGCGGCCGCGTCAGCTCTTAAACACGAGGCCCTCTCATCAAGGGAGAGAGAAAGTAAACACAAATCTCTCTCCCTCTCTCTCTCTCTCTCTCTCTCTCTCTCTCTCTCTCTCTCTCTCTCTCTCTCTCTCTCTCTCTCTCTCTCTCTCTCTCTTTCCAGAGTACCCTGGTAGCTAGATGAACAGGATAGAACTCTAATAAAGGAATAAAGGAATGGTTATCAAGTCACCCCCCAATGTCCGGCCGCCCTGTGAATAAGCCCTCTCCAAAAGGGCCTCTCCTCCGCAGTTCTTCCTCTCTCCTGCCAACTCCAAGTTCGTGGCTTCCTTTACGGAGCGGATCCGTCTCACATTTGGCTTGCCTCTTTCCCCGCGGCCTTCCCACTCCCCCCAACATTATTACCAAGAAATGGCTTCTCCCGTCAGGCTTCCGCCTAGCCGTACTGAGTAGAAGCAGCGCCGTTTTCTATTTGCCCGCCACATCACTGTAGCCATTTAAAAACATCGAGCCCTGGTCTTGCTACTGTGGTAAGGAAAGGGATGTGTTGAGGGAAAAAAATCAAGGATAAGGAAAACGAAGCAGGGTGACGCGGAGAAATTTATAGATGAGACCACAAAGAGAGAGAGAAGCCGAAACATAACAAAGAGGGCAGAAGCTAATCTATCTATCTATCTAATCATTTCACTATCTTCCTTCCTTCCTTCCTTCCTTCTTTCCTTCTATCCATCATTGGCTCCTTTCCTTCCTTCCTTCCTACCTTCCTTCCTTCCTTCCTTCCTACCTTCCTTCTATCTATCTATCTATCTATCTATCTATCTATCTATCTATCTATCTATCTATCTATCTATCTATCTATCTATCTATCTATCTATCTATCTATCTATCATCTACAGGTATTTGATTTGATTTGATTTATATACCGCAGTGCCACTCTTACATCATAATGCTTGGAAATAATACGTTTGATCTAACATGCTGACATTTGGTTCATTAGGTCCTCTTTAAAGAGGAATCATAGAACCATAGAGTTGGAAGAGACCTCAAGGGCCATCCAGTCTGGATGCATACTCTCTATTCCTTCATCCAAGTCATTAATACAGATACTGTATTGAATGGATGGATGAAAGCATTTGGGGGGGGGGAGTTGTTTTAAAAGTACCAAAGGCACACATTCCTTCTACAACCTTGTTCAGCACATACATCCAGGGTTGGAAACCCCAACACCTGAGTTGGGGTTTCCATGGTGGCGTGTTGAATTAACACACTGTTTGCAAGATCTGTCCTGAAGAAATAACTAGCCACGTAACCTACGAGGGAGGGAAAAGGGTGTTTTCAAATGCTCTCTCCCCTTCCCCGCATTTTTTAAACAACATCTTTTAAAATTCCAGAAGAGGTAGCCGTATTAAGTCAGTGCAAGAATTCCAGGCAAAAATCAAAGAACAAAGCAAAACAAAAGACAGAAACATGAGGCACCCTTAAAGGCTATTATATTTTAATGGAAGCTTTCGTGGCTCAGGTCCACATCTCATTCTGCTACCAGTATGTCCGAAGAAGTGGACCTGGTCCACCAAAGCTTACATTGAAATAGCCTTTAAGGTCCTGCCTGTTTCTGCTTCTCGTTTTGCTTTGTTTCTTGGAATTTTGCCTGGAATTTTTAAATTCGGCGGATGGGCCTGCCAGATCCACCCCAGCCTCCCCACTGGGGATTCGAACTCTCAACCTCTGGCATCCCAGCCAGAGACCTAACTCAGCGAGGAGCTAAAATGAAATTCTCCACCAATGTACAGGAAAAAAAATCTACCATATCTATATTTTTTGGAAAAAAAAAAAGAAAAATTTTTGCACTCTTTGTCCTGGATTTTAAGCTATTTACAAATTTGGAACATCTTTTTTTTTAAATGTGAAACAGGGTTGTCCTATATTTATGGAACACTCTAGGCACCCCATTTGGATAAGCTGTTCGTCATAGAGAGAAGGTCTTGTTATACCTGATGCCAAAAGACAAGGGGCCTCTCTTGGAGAATATGTGGCAACTTTAATTCAGTACCAAAATGGTGGTTCGAGAGATGAGGCTTTGAGGCGTTCCGTGTTTAAAGGCCCCTCTCTCTGCTGTGCATGGTGGCTCAGCGGGCTAGAGCACTGAAAACTGTCGGCTGCAAAGTTGGCAGCTCAGCGGTTCAAATCCCGGGTGCCACACAGCGGAGCGAGCTCCCACTGTTCACCCCAGCTCCTGCCAACCTAGCAGTTCAAAAGCAGGTAAACGCAAGTAGATAAATAGGTGCCGCCGTAAAAAGCGGGAAGGTAAAAGAGTGTTTCCTTGCAACCATGCCGACCACGTGGGCACGGACTTGCACAACACTGGCTCTTTGGCTTGGAAGCGAAGATGAGCACCACCCCTAGACTCAGGCATGACTAGCATGCATATGCGGGGGGAACTTTTACCTTTCTCTGTTGTGCAGCCAAAACAGGGAAACCGTTGTATATGTTGTTCAATTCTGAACACCACCAGACGGAACCAGATGCTTACACATCCTTTACAGCTCCCCCACCCCCAAATCCAAATTATGGAGAAAGGCAATATGAAATATATTCCTTCTGGGGAGCGTCATGAGGTGTGCATCTCGGCATACAACTTTTTGTAGAGATGGACTGCTACCTCCCTCCGCCCCCGGGGCCGCTCCTGGTATACACAGTCCCCTTACTTATCTTTCTCAAGCGGTTACAGGAGCATCTTTGTGAACTCCAGATGTGGCCAGCTGGCTGCTGGTCACCTGGCAGATTCCCTCCGTCCCTTCATCCCCATTTGGGGCTCTTTAGTCTGGAAAAAGGTGCCTGAGGGGGGATATTATTGAGATGTACAAAATAATGCAGGGCATGAGTCAAGTGGAGAGAGGGACACTCTTCTCCCTCTCACAAAATACCAGAACTAGGGGACATCCACTCAAATTGAGGGCTGGGAGAGTTTGATCAGACAAAAGAAAATATTTGTTTTACCCAGCGTGTGGTTAGTCTGTGAAACTCCCTGCCACAGGAGGTGGGGATGGCATCTGGCCTGGATGCCTTCAAAAGGGAATTAGACCGATTCCTGGAGGAAAAGTCCATCACAGGTACTTACCAGCCATGATGGAGATTGAGTCACCTCCAGGCTTAAAACCAGGGTCCTTCAAGGGCCAGATGCAGGGGAGTGGATTATCAGGAGACAGAGATCGAGTCTCGTGCGCTCCCAGAGGCATCTGGTGGGGCCACAATGTGAGATCCAGGAAGTTGGACTAGATGGGCCTTTGGCCTGATCCAGCAGGGCTCTTCTTAGGATCTTATGTTCTTATCCTCTTCCTCTCTTTGGTCGTACCGCCGCCACCACCCCCAAGAACACTGAACCTCCAGGAGCAGGAAGAAAGCAAAACATTCCCAGACGATCCCCCCAACACATACACAGCTGCTCTGTCATATCACATACCTTAAAACCATCAACGTTCCACCAGCAGGACTGACTCCTGGATAGGGAGAGGGCCAGGGTCAACCCGGAAGAAAAGCCACCAGCTTTGCGAATGCAGCAAACACTCGCCTCGCTTAGCATCTCCCACGGCAAACAAGGGTTTTTTTCCTCCCAGGGTGACAACAAGATCCTTCAAATCCTTTGCAACTTTTTTCCCGACACCCCCCCCCCCCGTTCTCTTTCTGTTTCGCAGCCTTTGGAGATGGGCGGTGGGGGTGGGCAGGGGGAAGTGGTGGTGCCCACAGGGGTTGACGGAGTTCGGACGAACAACTGGGCAAAAGCCAGCCAGAGGAGATGGTCTAGATTAACAGTGGTTCTCAACCGGTGGGTCCCCAGATATTCCTGGACACTCATCTTTAAGGAATCTTTTTGCTATTCGGCACGAGTGTCATGCGTTCTGTTCCCAGAGGAAGGAGGCCTTTGGAGAAACATCTCTGATCCCATCAAAGCTCTTCTGGGCGGTGGGGGTGGGGGGACATATTTTGAATTCTGCAGGCAGGCCTCTCGACCTGAAATTTGGCTTTTGGCGAACATTCACAAGGTTCCTCCTCCGCTCCCTAGCTTTTAAGCTTTCGATGCCGGACATCCAAAAAAGGATGATACCGGTTCCACGCCGCGTAAGGCGCTGCTACAGGACTTGCCGAGGAGAATCCCCAGATTTTGTGGAACTACAAACCCCATCAACCTTTAGGCAAGAGAGGCAACCGACGGGAAGGCCAGGAAGCTGCCCTTTGCAGGGTTTTTGTGTTTGTGATGCATTGCATTCATCGACCCTTTTAGTACTGTACCCTTCCCATTACAGTACCTGGAGGTTGAGTCATGGCAACTGAACTTATTTCCAGTTGCCATGACTCAACTTCCGGATAACCTCACCCAAAGGACTGAAAATCATCACAGATCTGCTCACTGTTATGAGCTTAAATATTGCCTTTTAATTGTCGTAAGCTGCCTCGGGTCGTTTGAACCTAAAAACCGAAGAAGAGCCCTGCTGGATCAGGCCAAGAAGGGCCCATCTAGTCCAGCTTCCTGCATCTCACGGTGGCCCCACCAGATGCGTCCGGGAGCGCACGAGGCTCGATCTCTGTCTCCTGATAGTCCCCTCCCCTGCATCTGGCCCTTGAAGGACCCCGGTTTTAAGCCTGGAGGTGACCCAATCTCCATCATGGCTTGTAAGTACCTGTGATGGACTTTTCCTCCAGGAATTGGTCCAGTCCCGTTTTGAAAGGAGTAAGGTGGGTTACAAATAGCTTAAATAAAGTTGTGTGCTGAACTCTAGAAGACAGAAAAGACGCGAGGAAGATGTTCTGATATGAGAGTTTACACTCCCAAGCATTTGGCCCCGAATTAGACCCAGGGTACTTCCATGTGTGTTCCCCTGCTTTTATTTACAATGGTACCCTGCATAAAGGAATTAATTCATTCCAAATAAAAGTATGTTAAGCAAATTTTCCTTTATACAAATTTCCCATAGGAATGCATTGAAAACAGAGTAATCCCTAATAGAGACCATTTTATGTTGTACAAATTCGCCCCAGAGGCCATTCTGTTAAGCAAATTTCCCCCTATCTCCAGAATGTTTTATGTTGTACAGATTTTGTTATACAAACCGTTATACAAGAGTCCACTGTATGTATGTATGTATGTATGTATGTATGTATGTATGTATGTATGTATGTATGTATGTATGAATTTATTTATTTATTTATTTATTTATTGAGTTTTTTAATCAACTGCCTCACAGGCAAAAACCAGATGATTTAATTGTCTTTAACTCTTCTGTTAAAAAATGAATAATGATCAGGTTTTGTGCAGTGTAGCGTGGAGGTGCAGCATGAAAACCCGGGTATGAATTTCACAGGGTCTTGGTCTCGGTGAGAAGCCGAGGGAAAAAACTTCCCACGTTTCCCCCTCACAGCTAGGTTCCTCTGCTCGGTGGCCCTCTCCCAAAAACAAGATTACAGTCCTTGTCCCTTTTGTCATCTCGGTTTTCTTCCTCCAAGAAGGAAAAAAAAATATCGATTTGGCCAGAAGAACTGCTGCCATTCCCAGGCAAAGGTTCCCCTCTCCTGCTCAGGATTCCCCTTGGAAGAGCGTGGTGCTTGCAGAACGTGGTCGTGTCTTGGGCAACAGAACAGGTGAAACGTGAAAGGAAAACAAAAGAAAGAAAAATAAATAAACATGCACTGCTGTTCCAACAAGCTGAGACTCCTCCTTGGTGGAGAAGGAAGTCTTGCGGCGGAGTCTCAGCGTATTAAGATTTGCGAAACAGCCGAGGAGAATATTTTAAAATCTTTATTGTGCCCCAGTTAGAACATACATAGGGGAAGAACTAGAGCTGTATTATTTCAGGATTCTTTTGCTCTTTTGGTCCTTTTTGGTGTGGTGTGTTAGTAAAAACCCCATACAGAAGAACGAAATTATTCTAAAAATCTTAGAACGGTATTCCTGGAAGGGGACCCTCGGGGTTATGAAGTCCGACCCCTTTGGAGACCGCCCTGTGCCGGAATCGAAGCCACAACCTCTGATCCGCTGAAGTGCCCAGCTGTTCAGAAGTTGGCCTCTATCGATCCCTGCAGGTGAACCTACAAAATCTACTCTGTGCTTTTCCACAGCCGAGCAAACGTGGTCCGGACCGGTCCTCCTTGAGGCTTTTTCTTGTTTTGTTTTCCGTGTCCCTTTAAAATAAAACCCGCCCACCCCACAACTGGGCTTTGAGCAACTTGGTTCCTTCCGTCGTAATTCGTGCTTTTTGTATTGGTACAAAAATCTATGCTTTGGTCTTGGTGCCGGCTGTGATATTTTCCTCTACTCAGAGAATCCTAGAGTTGGAAGAGACCTCAAGGGCCATCCAGTCCAACCCGCTGCCATGCAGGAACCCCCATCACAATATTTCCGACAGATGGCCATCCAGCCTCTGCTTAAAAACCTCATCCATCTTCCACTGCCGAACAGCTCTAACCTTCATGAAGTTCTTCCAAATGTTCAAATGGGATCTCTTTTCCTGTAGTTTGAAACCATTGCCCTGCGTCCAAGTCCCTGAAGCCATGGAGAACAAATCTGTCCCCTCTTCAACATAAGGAGAGCCCTGCGGGATCAGGCCAAAGGCCCATCCAGTCCAGCTTCCTGTATCTCCCAGTGGCCCCACCAGATGTGTCTGGGAGCGCACGAGACTGGATCTCTGTGTCCTGATCCCACTCCCCTGCCTCTGGCCCTTGAAGTACTTCAATACAACATCCTTTCAGATATTTAAATATAGCTATCCTATCCCCTCTTAGCCTTCCCTTTGTAAGGCTAAACATTCCCAGCTCATAAGACATTTCCTCCAGACCTTCAACCATCCTGGTCGCCCTCCTCTGGACCCGTTCAAGGTTGTCAGCATCCTTTTTAAACTGAGGTGCACAGAACTGGGCAACTAGAGATGGGATATTGGTGTTCTCAAGTCTCTCCACCCCAGCGTGCAGCCTCCTCACCTGCCTGGACCGAGCGTATCATACCCTTCCTATTCCTCCTGCAGCCCGAAGGGATGAAACCAATATAACGCAGTCATCCATCCAGCTTAAAAGCAAGGTTTACTGCCGGCTGGCTTGCCTGGAGTTTCCGCAAGGGAGCCGAGGCGGCGCGTCTCCGCTTTTGAGTCTCGGCAGCTAAAGAAACTCGCCAGAAACTGAACTGAGAAAAAACAGACTCCAGAAGAAGGGCCGGATAAATCGCCAGGGGAACAACACAGAGCCACCCCGCTCTGAAACAGTTGGTCCTGGTTGCCTGACCCAAGCAGCCGAGAAAAAGAAGCAAGGTCAGCTTGCAAGAAGAGGAACGAAACCGGGAGTGAACGGTGGAGATGACGCAGGGATTTGGGTCTCCCGAAGGTTTTGCAGTACCTAAAGCCACTGGAAATCTCCTGGCCCAATTATGCAGCACTTCCAGAACCCTCTGGCAGCCAGAAAGCCACCCCTTAAACCAGCTAAAGACCAGTTAATCCCCCTTCCCCAAAAAGGGGGATTTAAAGAAAGACAGAACAGGCTCATCTTGTTTCTCTTAAAAAAAAAAAAGCACAGCCTCTCTCAGCACCAAGGATGTGCCCTGTTTTGTGGGCGATCTTTCATTCCGATTTGGGGACCAGCAGTGGGGTCCCAAGAGAAGACGAAAGTTTGAGCTTTATAAAGGGAAAATTAAAGAAGATGTGGGTTGGTCCTGTTTATTTCCCTAACACTCCAGAGTAAATCCGCCTCCATCGCTGGGTCTCGGGAGGCAGCCACACCAGTTTGGAGCCCAGAGGGCAGAGCCAGTCTGGGTGGGCTGTTGTCGGCGTCAGCCCGCACCGGAAGGGGGTTGATCATGGCAGTTGTAGTCCCACCATCCCCGACAAGAGATGAGCCACTTTAGAAGACCTCCGGGCGGCAGGCCGGGAAGGTACCCCTTTGCTCCGGAGACTTCACAGTGCCAAGAAAACGGTGCAACTAAAACTCCCGGGTTTCATGTAAAGCTGAAGTGGCATAAGATGTCATACTGAACAAGACAAATTGTGCTAATTCTCCCATATAAGCTCACCCAGGAGGCACGCGTGTTTTCTGCATCTCCAGCCTGAAAAGACCAGAACTAGATGGCTCTTAAAGCCCTTTCTCACTCCAACAGGCTGCGGAGACCTTAGACCAGGCATGTCCCAACTTCGCCCCTCCAGATGTTTTGGACCACAGCTCCCACAGTCCTTTGCCATTGGAAATACGGGCTTGGAATTCTGGGAGTTGTGGTCCAAAACATCAGGAGGGCCGAAGTTGGGACATGCTTGCCCTAGACCCAAACTCGCTAAGGGAAGCCCCCTAAAGAGAGCAGAGGAGAAGTCCTGGCAATGTGGTCTAGCACCGCCATCCGCCCAATGTCATTCGGATCTGCCTCGTCTTCAAAGCAGGGAACCTAAGAACATAAGAACCTAAGAAGGGCCCTCCTGGATCAGGCCAAAGGCCCATCTAGTCCAGCTTCCCGGATCTCACAGTGGCCCCACCAGATGCCTCTGGGAGCGCACGAGACTCGATCTCTGTCTCCTGATGATCCCACTCCCCTGCCTCTGGCCCTTGAAGGACCCTGGTTTTAAGCCTGGAGATGACACATCTCCACCACGGCTTGTCACCTGGGATGATGGACTTCTCCCAAGAACCACTTGGGAGGAATCTGTGCCGCCCCAAAATGTCTTAAGCATTTCGCCTTACCTTTCAGAAACGACCAGTGCCAAATGGGCAGCCACCCCATAAAGCAAAGAGGGCAGAGGGAAGCCCCCTGCGGAGGAGCCCACAATGGAGTGGCTTTCTGCACATGTTCAGGGGAAACCTTCCTAGACACCCTATCGTCTGGCAGACCTTCTTAGCCAGGGCCATACGGCGCCCTGGGCTGTGTGTATGTCGTCTGGCACATTTGAAGGGGGCCACAGAAACCGTTCTTCACACGCCACCCCAGAAGGTTCACGACGCAACTCACACCATCCCGAGGCAGCCCGGATCTCTTTTGTATCGTGTTTGTGGGCAAAAAAAGGTGGAGAACGGCTGGTCTAGAAGAGCGCCTCTGACTTGATAAATGACTGCTGAACCTCACTTTTTCTCGTGCAGGCTGAAAACCCTCGTCTGCCTGGCCTGTTGTGTTTTCTTTTCTCTCCCTCGTTGTCAAATATTTGAACACCGCCTTTCTCAAACATCTCCGGACACACACGGCATGACGACCAATTCTTTTGTGGACCTGGACCCGTCATTCCCCCCCCCACGGACCAAGTTTTTCGCTGGGCTTTCTCCTCCCCCCCCCAAGAGGAAAGAGAGGCACAATTTTCACCGTTCCCCATCAACTGAGGAGGGGAAGGGACCCCCACTTTCTAACCGAGATGCCGGACTCCGCATGGAAAGGTCAGGGCCTTTCAACGGACAGCAAGCCGCCAAGCTTTCTGCCTATGCTCAGGATGCTGTTGATTTGTCGCCAACGGTCCCCAGGGGTTGCAGTGCCCTCGGTCCCTCCCCCCCCCCACCACCAGGTCCAAACAACATCTTTCCAGATGTTTTCCAAGCATCCTACTTCTGGACAGAATGGGAAGCAAACCAGTCTCTCTTTGCCCGTGCTGAACCGGGGAGTGCATTTTCTAGAGGATTCTTGCAAAGAGTTTTTGTCCATCGCTTCTTTCCAGCTCCTAAGGAGGAAAGGGGGGGAAAGTAGAAATTCTGCACCCACCTGTCAGCTGAACGCTCTTCTCAGGCCGGCTAGCCGGGAGACGGTGATGCTTTGCCCCCCCCTCCGAGTCGGATCCTTCTCCCTTCCCTTCGGCTCCGGCGGTGGAGACCCAGGGACCTGCGTCTTCTTTTTATACCAGCTCCGTCCACCCTCGTTCATTCATCGCCGGCACCCACCGAAACCTCCCTGATGATGCGCTGGCTGCCGTATTCTCCCGAAGACGGCGGCCAGCTGGTTTTTTCTAAAATTGGAGGCTCAGCAACACATCCGCCCACCCCCAGACACCCACCCACCCACCCACGCAGGAGCTGTCCACCTGGAATGGAGAGAAGAAAACCACATACACAAACACACAAAACCCAACCCTGGCGACTCTCCTGTTTAGACACAGCACAAAGTGAAGCCACAGCTTCTTTGCCGGTCGCTTTCCCCCCTGCCACCCCCCTGCCTTAATTCTATTTTATTTTAATGTTTCGTCCTCTCCTTCACATCCCCCCCCTTTCCCTGTCACAAGCGCAACAAAAGGCTGGCAGCGAGGCAGGCATAATTGAATTTACTGGTCTACATGTGCCTTCCTCACATCTGGCCGTTCCTTGTTGTTTTTATTCATATATATATATATTAATTGCACCCGGCCCCTCTGTCTTCAAAAATGTTCAGCCCCTCACCTTGCTATCGTTCTTGGCGCTTGGTTTTTTTTTTTTTAAACTTGCCTTGCCTTCTGGAGCTGCAGGTTTTTGTTTGCAGACCTGATGCGGACACCGGCGGGGCTCGCCTTGGGAGTTTTAATTGGCTGCCAACGCTGGGTGCGAATAAAAGTCGGGGCTCACACTTCCCCCTCTGCCTTCTTGGCTCCCGGACAGCCGCCGTGCACGTGCAAACCCCTGGGCACTGGCCCACTTCACACGCTCCCGGCGGCCTCTGCCTGGTCCTTCTTGGGGGCACCCCCGTGTTTGGGGGAGAGGGGTGGGAATCCCCCCTCCTGAACCCCCTTTCTTTCCTGACATCATCAGTGGAGTTGGGGG
The DNA here is from genome assembly GCA_037367245.1 of Phrynocephalus guinanensis. NCBI lineage: Eukaryota > Metazoa > Chordata > Lepidosauria > Squamata > Agamidae > Phrynocephalus > Phrynocephalus guinanensis. Next base: position 20,749,640 of record CM074750.1, read on the forward strand.
GACATGAGAAAGATAAGCCTCTGATCTTGTGTAGAGCAGTGTTTTTCAACCTTTTTTGGGCAAAGGCACACTTGTTTCATGAAAAAATCACGAGGCACACCACCATTAGAAAATGTTAAAAAATTTAACTCTGTGCCTATATCAGTCTCTAAAAGGTTCGCCATTGCTGGTGTAGGGAGAAGCAGGACAGAGGGGCCACAGATTGAGGCAGCCTGCTCTCTAGCACCCAGTTCCCACTTACCTGTGTTGTTTTTTTAAAGACATTTTTGCCCTGCATGGACTTCTGTGTCCAGTGGAGACCTGAGAAGGGGCACTGACTCTCCAGGAACACAAATAAGACCCAAAAGCCCATCTTGCTCTCCACACTGTGGCCAAGGCAGATGCCTTCAGCAAGTCCAGCGACAGGAGGGGAGGAGGATGAAGGAAGGCAGGAAGGAAAGAAGGCAGAAAGTGTTCTGCTTGTATACCGCCCCATACCACTTCAAGGAGTCTCTGGGCGGTTTACAGTTTTAATTACAGTAGGCAGGCTGCTAGACATACACATATGCAGGCTAGAAATGAGCACGTTTCTATGAAGAGGGGAAAGGGTACGAATGGAAAGAGAGAGGTGGGGGAAAAAAGAAAGAAAAGACAGAGAGAGAGAAGAGGGTGACCCAAGACAGAAAGAAAGGGGCAAGACTTCAAGGAACCCATCGCGGGGCCCCTCAGAGACGGCTCTTCCCCTCCCGGACCCTAAAGGCCGGCCGGCCGGCCGTCCAGCCGTGCCAGTAGCCCCCCCCGCCCACCCGCCTCCTCAGCCCAGGACCGGCGGAGGCCTCCTCCATCCCCTCCTTCTCGCAGCCCTGCCGCGGTGCTCGTGGGGCAGCTGGGCGCCCCTCCTCCCCTTCCCCTCACCTGGTGGTTTGTTCTGGGCTGGGGCTCCCGGGCCGGCTCATGTTGGTGGGCGGGCTGTTGGGCGGCTCAGTCCATTGGTAGCTCCCAGGAAAGGGGTGGTGGTGGTCCAGGGTAAAAAAAGGAGGGGGGGGGAAGGAAGCGAGCGAGTCGCGGCAGCGGCGGCAGGCACAGGGCAAACACTAAGAGAATGAGTGGGGCCAGGTCCGGCCGGGGAGGAAGTGACGCCAGCGCCGCGGGCCTCGGGGGGGGAGAAGCCAAGCTGGCCCTTGGACGCTATTTATAGCGCCTCCCAGCTGTGGGCCGCCCGCCGGCCCTGGGTTGAATTTCTTTAGAATTTTTCAATTTTTCCCATGGCACACCAGGCAACATCTCGCGGCACACTAGTGTGCCATGGAACAGTGGTTGAAAAACGCTGGTGTAGAGTGCAACGTCCTTCCTTCCTTCCTTCCTTCCTTCCTTCCATCTATCATCAGCTCCTTCCTTCCTTCCTTCTTTCTTTCCATCATCAGCTCCTTCCTTCCTTCCTTCCTCCCTCCCTCCCTCCCTCCCTCCCTCCCTTCCTTCCTTCCTTCCTTCCTTCCTTCCTTCCTTCCTTCTATCCATCATCAGCTCCTTCTTCCCTTCCTTCCTTCCACTAAAACCTGTAAAGCTCATAACCACTCCATGGTCTGTAGTTAGTTTCTGTACCATAAGATTTCAGAGTCAGGACGATAAATCCGCAATGTGCAACATCCGGGGCGTCTTGTTTTGGATGGGTCTCTCTCCCCCCCCCCGCTCACATCCTTCTTATCGAATTTGCGACAGGTTTCTTTGGACCCATAAAGGGTCTCACAAAAGAGGGAGGGATGCATCCTTGGGTCCTTTTCCAATCAGCCGCCCTGGGTCCTTTTCCAGGGAGAAAGGCGGGCTAAAAATACTCTAAAATACATAAATAAATAAATAGTTTCTCACAATGAACAGTGGAGTAAGGTGTTCACACTGTCTGTCTGCCCGCCTGCCTGCCTGCCCCCCCCCTCTTTCGAACAACCCAGTTGGTGATGTCCAAGTAGGGCAGGCATGTCCCAACTTCGGCCCTCCTGATGTTTTGGACCACAACCCCCAGAATTCCAAGCTTAGATTGCTAATGGCAAAGGACTGTGGGAGTTGCAGTCCACAACATCTGGAGGGCCGAAGTTTGGACATGCCTGAAGGAGGGTATCCTAGAACCATGGAGTCAAATATGGGGCCTCTAAAGCTATCAAGTCCAACCCCTCGCTCAGAGCAGGAACCCAAATCAAAGATGGTCCGGCACATCATGGGGGGGGGGTTTGTCCCATTTTCTCTCAAATGCTGCCACAGCGCTGCAGCGCTCAACCCCTCCCGAGGTCTTGGGTCCCACTGTTGTACTGCTCTAACAGTCGAGAAGTCCCCCCCCCCCCCCCGATATTCAGCATACAGTAAGCCTCGCTTCCTGGCACTTCTTGTGTATCCTGCAGGGATGATCGAGGACAGATCCTGCCCCTCCTCTGTATGACTAATTTGAAACTCTTTGGAAAGAGCTGCCCTGCCTCCTGTCATCAATCTTCTTTTCTGCAGGCCGACTCTTTCCTCCCAGGGGCTTGGCTTCCGGTCCTCTGATCTGGTACACGCAAAGCTTAAGCTCTTTTTAAACCATCCTGTACGATCCGATCCATGCAAGCTCACCCTTGTGCGGGGAGGGGGGGAATTAAGCCATCCACAGGCAGATTTACGCAAAAGGGCCCTTGCGCTGACAGCGAGAACGTTCTCAAATGCTCCGGGGGCTCCTTCCCTGCCAGACAAACATATTAGCACGGTTTTCCCTCACAGGTAAAAACGAGGGGAGTGTGGGTGGACCCCCCCTCCAATGCCAGAATCCTCATGGGAGGAACGTGTCAGCATTATCAGGCAATCGGTAGGCGAGGGAGTCCCTTTGGGGAGAAAGGTGGCATAAAAATAAAGTTATTAAAGTTATTATTATTATTCTGCATTTAAAAAAAAAACACTACAGCCCCCAAAAGCTTGCCGGGACCCTCAATCCTTTTCGCCATCGGTAACCCCTTGCATTTGCGAAACCATGGCCTCTGTCAGACACGATGAAGATGGATTTTTCTGGGGAGGACTCTGTTCATGGAAAATGCAAGTCATTTTCATACCATTTAATGTAATTTGACTGGCAAGCCACTCCAGTCCTACTGCCAAGAAAACTCCATGGACATGGGGTCACGAAGAGTTGGTCACAACCGTAACAACACAACACAACACCACACACACACACACACACACACACACACACACACACACACACACACACACACACACACACACACACACACACACACACACATTTACAGTGTGTGTATTGCACACAGGCATTTATTATTATTATTATTATTATTATTATTATTATTATTATTATTATTATTATTATTATTATTATTATTATTATTATTATTATTATTACAGTGAACCCTCATATAATCTTTACAACAACAACAAAAATTTGAGAGAAAGGGGAAGTTCGCTTAACAGAATCCCCTATGGGGCAAATCTGTACAACATAAAAATGGTTGCGATTAGGGATTACTCTGTTTTCAATGCATTCCTATGGGAAATTTGTATAAAGGAAAATTTGCTTAACAGAATTTCATTTGGAACAAATTAATTCCTTTATACAAGGTACCACTGTATTATTATTATTATTATTATTATTATTATTATTATTATTATTATTATTATTATTATTATTATTATTATTATTATTATTATTATTATGGGGTAGATTTTATAATCTGTTTTACGTCCACAAGATTAATGTTGATCGTTCTTTCCCGTGACCCCCCCCCCCCCCCGAGTTCTGTTTTGCGACACGTTCAATATTCGTTATCGTCCGCAAGACGAGATGCATCGTTCCCAATGAAGGTGAAAAGCACTGAGACCTAGGAATGGAGGGATACAGCTTGAGGAACCCACTACCCACGAGGAAATGTATCTTGCACCTACGATGACCTCCCTCGCAGGGTTCTTAGGAAGATACAGAGAGAGAAAGATGAGCCATGGAGGGGGGGCAGGAAATGCCAGATCGACATGTGACTCAAAAAGGTCGCACCATCCCCTATCGAAGAATGGAGGGTTGATCCTGCCAGAGGTGACCCACATTGGAGTGCATTTGGAAAGCCGGGCTTTTTGGAGAGGGCGGCCATTGCGACCAGGATCTAGCTGAAAACGGCGGACTGGAGGGTTTGCACTCCATTTCAACTGAAGGGTGCTTGAGCCGGCGACGAGTACCGCGCATCAACGATCTTGATCCGTCAGTACACCGCCCTAAGTGGAAGGCACTCCAGCGACAAAACCATGCCAGCTCGAGGGCTTTCCTGCAACAGGCGAGTGCTCTACTGTTGTGCAGAGGGAACTGGAGGGTGGGTGGGGGAAGCAGGGTGCATGGACCGAATTTGTATTCTGCCTTAACAGAGGTCATCATAACAGCAGAAGGAAGGAAGGCAGCAAGCTTCAGCCGGCTGGAGCCCGTAAATCAAAGCAAAATGTGTATATGTGTGGGGGGGGGAACCAACAACAACACAATCCATGTGCCACTGAGACAATCGATGTGGAGGCCAGCCTCCTTGTCTTGGTAGAAGAGGGACTGTGGCGGTCTCCGCTACCCACCTGGTGGTTTTATAGGACCAGCTGGAACCCTATTGGCTCTTTCGGTCACATGGCTTGGGGGAAACGGCCCCACCAGTACCCCCTTCTGGCTGAGGTTAGTAGTGGCCTGCAGTGACGCCTCAATGCTTGCAGTGAAGAAGACTAAGAAGGAGGAGCAACAGTCTGGTGGGGGAGCGGAATTGTTCAGGGTGGCTTGGTTTCTTTTTCGGTCCACCCTTCTGGGGTGGACTCACACCTTTTACAGTTCTGCCCCTTAAACTTCTGCTCATCCTTCCAAGGCTCTCTGTGTGGGTTCCCCGAAAAGCTCTCCCGGTTGTACTGCAGCCTGCCAACTTTCCTCCCAGGAAGAGCGAGTCCGTCAAAGGGAGAGACGGCGGTGGAGAAGGACGGTAGGGCTGCAAAAGGCAGCCTTTCACATCACACACACACCCCCAGAGGAAATTAAGAAGATTCATGCCACCAGCGCTCGTCTCGTTAAAGGTCCATGGCTTGTTAAGGACTGCAGCATTTCACGGGCCGTGCTGGCACAGCAGGCAGGGACATCTCGTCAATTACGGGCAGCGGGCAACGAGCCGAGGCTCTTCTGTTTGGCAGGTGGAACCAGGGTGGGGCGTCAGCCTGGATGAACCCAGGGCAGAAATAGACGTGGAGGGACAAAGCCACCTGGCCCGTTTAGGCCCAGGATCTGGAGGAAACCTCCGCCTGAGTCCATTCCCCCCCCCCCCCGTCTCAGTAGCCCTTCCGGACTTTTGCCTCTCTATCAGGAGCAAGGCTTCCATCCAGAAGACCCGGTCCTTCTTGGTGGGACATGCCTGGAGATGCCAACCACTCCAGACCCCCTGCTAGCAGCACCCTTTGGTGGCTGCCAGAACGCTTCCCTTTTATAGGGCCCGGAGGTCTCCGATTGGCTCCTCCCATCACCGAGCAGCCAATGAGCTCAAAGCCTGAATTACCATTTCCCAGCCTTGGGTGGCGCCCAAGAGCAACAAAGGCAGGCAAACAGCGCCCCCTTCTGGTGCTGACTGGGCATAACTTTTGCGCCGTTTCCTTCCATGGGGAAAACTAAACCCCAAGCCCTATTTAACTGATTTTTAATCATTTAATGCAATTAATAAGCACGAAGAAGAAGAAGAAGAAGAAGAAGAAGAAAAAGAAAAAGAAGAAGAAGAAGAAGAAGAAGAATTTTATACCACCCATCTAGCTGAACAACTCACCTGTGCGGTTTACAGTATAGCAAAATAGAAATTATAAACAACGAACAGTAACAAATAAAGTGCAAATTAATCAACTTTAACTTAAACATACAACAAGAAGAAAATTAGATCATCGTATGTTCCAGAAGCTTTTGAAGGAATATTCTTTCTTTCAACACCAATAGGAGCCCAGTTGTGAGCTGGAGAGGACACCATATAGTCATTTAAGCTGAGAAACTGCCAAAACTGCAACTCCCATAATCCCCATTCAGGCCAAGGGGCTGTGGACATTGTAGTCCTCCAAGTGAATTTTCTCAACCTCCGTTCATTGTTGGCAGAGTAAACACCACAGGTTTGGCAACAGACGAAAGGGCGCCAGCCAAGTGTCGGAATAAGGTGAGGAGAAAGGCTGTGTTCAGCAGTGGTTAGAACATTAGACTTCAACTGGGAATAACATCAGACGTTTAATCCACCCACCCGGATCCGTTGCCCTTGGCTCTTAGGCTAGTCTTTCAGGTCCCTTCCCACTGAGCCCGTTTCAAATTGTCGATCTCATTCTTAAAAGCCGGTGATGGGTAAAAACCTTTCAGAGGAGGCCAGGCAAGCACACGATAAAAATGGATCCAGACGATTAATCATTATCGCTTATTTATTATCACATTGCTAAATTTGCCCAGACCCATCTGGCTTGGAGGACTGCCTTGCAACCGAACTCAAAACAATCAAGCAATTAAGACAACATAACTCCCCACGGGGGTGAATCGTGACAGGAGGGAGAAACAGCCGAAGGCAGCTCAGCTCAAAAGGCAGCAGAAAGGAACATGTTTTTTTTTTTAATAGATCAGGCCCGGGAACAATTGGAGGATGGATCCCAGACAGGCCTTTCTCGGGAGAAAAGGTGCCATATTTAGGCTACACCAGTTTGTTGATACAAACGTGGCAAGAAGGATCTGATCTGTTTATTGCATATACTGGGCTGCTTTTATTCATTGATTTGATTTGATTTAATTTATATACTGCAACCATCTATCAGAAAGCTACCCTGGGCAGTTTACAAACATAAACAAAAGACAATGAAACACACTTTGCGACTAAAAATAGTACGTAAACAAACTAGTCAATCAAAACCAACATGACGTAAATAATAATAATAATTAAAAAGGATAAGTAAGCACAGAACACCCGGCCAACACTTAGAGAACATCCCTAAGGATCATCTGTCACGACTTTTAGTCATTTCCCCGGGACTCGGGAAGCGTCTGCCTATTAGTGCAGCCCACAACCGTGTTGGGCTTGTCTGGTGCTTCATCATACTCCTGGCTGCCTTTTAAATCTCCCGGCCAAGCTGTGACAGGTCCGAATATGCACAAGTGGCCCGTTCAGAGCGAAAGCATCCTTTTTCAAGAGTGGGTGTCCAGAACTGGACACAGGGCTCTAGATGAGGCATAACCAGAGAGCAGAACGAGTATCTCCCAGGATTTGAAGACTATGCTTTTAATTCAGGCTCCCTAAAATAGCATTTGCCTTTTTTGCAGCCGCATCGCACTGTTGGCTCATATTCAGCTTCTGATCAACCACTAGAGATGGTCACGAAATGAACTTTTGGTTTGTTTCGTTATTCATTATTCGTTTCGTTACCTAACACAACGAATAACGAACTGCCCCCTCTAAGAAAAACAAAACGAAATGGAAATTTCTGTTTTGGTTTGGTTTGTTTTTCGTTCTGCCGGTGTCTCCTATCTGGTGGAGTGGTCTGGTCCTCCTCACTGCCACCACCAGCCCCCAGGGAGGGGTCATCCAGAAAAATAAAAATAATTTTAAAAAGCCGACCGGCCCATGCTACATCTGTTTTTTTAAAAAAAATTAAAAAATTAAAAATCAGATCCAGCCCATGGGCTGCCGAACCAGCCTTTGTGCCAGCAGGATTATAATTAAAATTTTAATATTTTTTTAAAAAAACCGACTGGTGGGGTTCAAAAGAAGAAAAAGAAAACAAACCCTAACTAACACACACTCATGCAAGATTTTTTCAGCACCAGGAAGCACTGGTGTTACATTCTGTCCTGTATATAGGGGAGAAGAGGAGATTATTTGTTTTGTTTTAAAAAATATTTTAAATTTGGTAAAAGTCAGGTAGCTAGCTAAGATTATTTTGTATTTTTCCCCTGTCATGCCATATTGGGGGGAGGGGGGAATACAGTGGTACCTTGTATAAAGGAATTAATTTGTTCCAAATGAAATTCTGTTAAGCAAAATTTCCTTTATAGATATTTCCCATAGGAATGCATTTAAAATGCAGTAATCCCTAATTGCTACCATTTTTATGTTGTACGAATTTGCCCTGTAGACGATTCTGTTAAGCAGATTTCCTCTATCTCTAGAATGTTTTATGTTGTTCAGATTTTATGTTATACAAACCATTTGCTATACGAGGGTCCACTGTAAATAAATATGACAGAAGGAAGGAAGGAAGGAGATAATAGGAACAAAATAATTATATAAATAAAAAGAAAGAAAGAAAGACACCAGCTAACAGGCAAACCTTGATAGAGCCCAGTCAGCTTGACTTCAATTCCCGGAAAGATCCTAGAGCAGATTATTAAGCAGTCAGTCTGCAATTATCTAACAAACAATGCTGTCATTACAAGAAGTCAACACGGGTTTTTTAAAAACAAGTCATGCCAGACTAATTTGATCTCTTTCTTTGATAGAATTACAGGCCTGGTGGATGAGGGGAATGCAGTGGATATTGCTTATCTGGACTTTAGCAAGGCCTTCGATAAGGTTCCCCATGGTATTCTTGCTAAGAAGTTAGTAGGAAGTGGGATAGATAGTGCTACTGTTAGGTGGATTTGTAATTGGTTGACTGATCGCACCCAAAGGGTGATCATAAATGGCCTCTCTTCAGCTTGGAGAGACGTGACCAGTGGGGTGCCCCAGGGTTCTGTTCTGGGTCCAGTGCTGTTCAATATCTTTATTAATGACTTGGAGGAAGGAATAGAGAGTATGCTAATTAAATTTGCAGATGATACCAAATTGGGAGGGGTTACTAATTCCCTAGAGGATCGGATGAAAATCCAAAAGGACCTTGACAGATTAGAATGCTGGGCCAAAGCTAATGGAATGGATTTCAACAGAGGGAAATGTAGGGTGCTACATGTAGGTAAAAAGAATGAATTGCACAGATATAGGATGGGGGACACTTGGCTAGAGAATAGTACCTGTGAAAGGGATCTGGGAGTCTTGGTGGACCACAAATTGAACATGAGCCAGCAGTGTGATGCGGCGGCCAGGAAAGCCAATGCGATTCTTGGTTGCATCAACAGTACCATAGTGTCTAGATGAAGGGAAGTGATAGTGCCACTCTATTCTGCTCTGGTCAGACCCCACCGGGAGTCCAGTGTCCACTTCTGTGTGCCTCAGTTTAAAAAGGATGTTGACAACCTCGAGCAGGTCCAGAGGAGGGTGACCAGGATGGATGAAGGTCTGGAAGAAATGTCTTATGAGGAACGGCTTAGGGAACTGGGAATGTTTAGCCTCTCTAAAAAAAGGCTGAGGGGGGATAGGATAGCTATGTTTAAATATTTGAAAGGATGTCATATTGAAGAGGGGACTGGTTTGTTGTCCATGGCTTCAGAGACTAGGACTCGGGGCAATGGTTTCAAACTACCGGAAAAGAGATTCCATTTGAACATTAGGAAGAACTTCATGACAGTTAGAGCTATTCGGCAGTGGAATATGCTGCCACGGAGGGTGGTTGAGTCTCCTTCTTTGGAGGTTTTTAAGCAGAGGCTGGGTGGCCATCTGTCGGGAGTCCTGTGATGGGGGTTCCTGCATGGCAGGGGGTTGGACTGGATAACCCTCCTTGAGGTCCCTTCCAACTCTATGATTCTATGATTCTATGACTTCCTGCTAGCAAGAATATCGGTTTCCGCACATCATTCGCCACAAAACTCGTGCCTCTAAAAACACATTTCTTTTGTTCTTTCCTGCCTTTTCGGCCGTGTGTGTGTGGGGGGGGGTGCAAGACATGAGGTGGGGGATCCCAAACCAGAAGAGAGGGAGTCTTAAAAAGCAACTGATCTTCTCCCGAAGATGCTCCCTGCAAAAATTAGAACCACCGTCAGTCGTCAGCAACGACAACGACAACCCAATTCTTGCAAGTTCCTCCGTGGGATCAAGGGAGCCCTTTTAATGGCCATCACCATCGTGTTGGTGGCAGACTCCTTTATTCATTGCCAGGAAGCTATTTCAGGTAAAGGCAAATGAGACAAAAAAGGTCTATCTTATCTATCTGTCTCGCCTTTGTTCCTTGTACAATGGCGAAGTGAAAAGTGCGAACATGTATGTGAGGAAGGAAGAGAGGTATCTGAGAGAGGAGTTGCAAAATACAGTGGCACCTTGTATAAAGGAATTAATTTGTTCCAAAGGAAATTCTGTTCAGGAAATTTTCCTTTATACAAATTTCCCCTAGGAAGGCATTGAAAACGGAGTAATCCCTAATCGCGACCATTTTTCTATTGTACAGATTTGCCCGATAGACAGTTCTGCTTAGCAAATTTCCCCTATCTCCAGAATTTTTTATGTTGTACAGATTTTATGTTTTAAAAACCGTTTGTTATATGAGGGTCCACTGTAAACAGAAACAAGAAATATAAACTGTATATATTTATGTATTATTTTTTTTAAAAAAAGCACTTCCACAGGCTTGTTCAGTTCTTATCCTGAAACAATCGGGGCTTTTAGGCCTAGGCATCATAACAGAAAATCAAAGTGTTCCTGATACAAAGGAGAGATATGATTGTGGGTGGCGGGAGGGGGGGGAGCCCGATAGAAGTAAATTTTACAATTCTTTTAACTGAATAACAGCAAAGCTGAAGGGGACCCTACGGTGGCGAACCTTCGGCCCTCCAGATGTTTCGGACCACAACTCCCACAGTTCTTTGTCCTTGGCCGTACAGTGGTATCTCTTAAGACAAATTTAATTCGTTCTAGGGGTTGATTCATCCTGCGAAAAATTTGTCCAACGAAACAAGGTTTCATGCACTTTCCCATAGGAATGCATTGAATTCGTCTTGCGAAGCATCCCATAGGAAAATTCATCTTACAAGGTTTTCCTATTTCCCAGACATTTTTTTCGTCTTACGGATTTTTTTTTTGTCTTAAGGGGCATCTGTCTTGCGAGCTATTACTGTACAGGCTTGGAATGCTGGGAGTTGTGGTCCACAACATCTGGAGGGCCAAAAGTTTCCTTCCTCGCTCTGAGTGTGTGTGGGGGGGTGGATTTCCGGTGGCTTTTTCAGCTCTAGTCAGCTCTTGCGAAATGAACCCTGGGGCTTCCTCGAGGGAGTCGTTCCATCTTGCATTTGGCCTTCCTCTTTTCCTGCCACTTTCCCCCTCTTCCCGATGCGGCCCATCGGAGAGGAGATTCGGCTTGCACAGTTCCGTCTTGATTTGCTCTTGTTCCTCTTTCTGGCCACCAGGGTAGCCCACAAGTTCCTCTTCCGCTTAGTGGTGACCGCTGCCGGCCTTGAGAGCTGGACAAGTTCACGGAGAACAAGGTTCTCTCAATGGCTCTCATGATGGATGCCAAAGAAGGACAACCTCCGGGTTGGAGAGAGAGCCAGGAGATCTCTCAGTGCCATTTGGGGGGGAATCGTAAGCAGGTGAAGACATCTGCTTGGGAATACCCTGAAGTAAAGGGTGAGCTGCTATGTGAGACAGAATGCTGGACTGGATGGGCTGCGATGGCCTGTCCCAGCCAGGCTGTTCTTCTGTTCTTATGCGATGGGAGAAACATTTTTCCAGAATCTGATGCTCCCCCTTGGTTCGCCCCTGTGAAGGTGCATGGCTAGAGACGGGATTATTCCGGGCCAGATGTGGCAGGGTTGTGCGCGGGGGGGGGGGGGGGTTGCAAGAGAAGGGAGAGGCCAACGCCCGAAGGATCGGACCCAAGATCAGAACGGTGGCTGCAGTCATAGAAACAGGCCCGGACTCATGCGCTCTGAAGAAGATACCGTGGTAATTGCTGAGCGGTTCACCCGAGGCTCTGGCAGAGGTGAGGTTCATCTCAGGTGGCGTGTGTGTGTGTGTGTGTGTGTGTGTGTGTGTGTGTGTGTGTGTGTGTGTGTGTGTGTGTGTGTGTGTGTGTGTGTGTGTGTGTGTGTTTCTGAGCCTCCACTGCAGAGAAGGAAGCAATTATCCAGACGGACATGCGGGCTGCAGACCATTGAAACATAAGCACACACACACACACACAGAGGCAGAAGGAAAAAGACTCTTCAATAAATCATTCAACGCTCCCCACCCCCAACCCCAGAAAACCCACTCCTGCCACTGCCAAAAGAAAAACAAAAGGAAAACCCCCTCCGGGAATCAGCAGGAAATGATCGGCACCAAACGGCGAGTCCCCAGAGGTTAATGGACGACGCCTCCCAGAAATCCCGCCGGGCCCAGCTGGCAGTGGAGGCGTCTGGGAGTTGTAGTCCCAAGAACCACCAGGGGGGCCCATGGATGGCAAACTGCTTGGGGGACTCCAGCTTGTCGAAGGCCATGCATCCGTTCCGGGTTTCGGTACAAACTTTAAAGGAGGGGGGCCGGACATTGAGGCCCAGTGCACTGGAGAGTGCAGTGTTGTGGAGGCCTGTGGCTGCCGAGGCCAGAGGTTGGGGGTTCGAATCCTACCTTCTCCTCGGGAGAAGAGCCAGCCTGGGTGGCCTTGGGTCAGCCACACCGTCTCAGGGGAAGGGATCAACCTGCCTTCTCTCCCTGGGAAACCCTGGAACGGGTGGCGATCAGCCAGCGTCAACTTGACCGCACAGGATCACGCGATGACTGCCCTTGGGAATAGATTTTAGATTCCTCGATAGGCGTCCATGTTTTGAAAGGTTGTGTGGTTGTTTGGTATTGTATTATGAGCTCGTGTCGTATTTACGGGTGCCGTTTTCCTTGTGGTCAGCCAACCAGAAGTGGCCTTACACCAAATTGGGGGGGGGGTTTAAATCTTGAATGAATAAATACAGTGGTACCTTGTATAAAGGAATTAATTTGTTCCAAATGGAATTCGGTTAAGCAAATTTTCCTTTATACAAATTTCCCATAGGAATGCATTGAAAACAGAGTAATCCCTAATCGCGACCATTTTTATGTTGTATGGATTTGCCCCATAGGCATTCTGTTAAAGCAAATTTCCCCTATCTCCGGAATTTTTTATGTTGTACAGATTTTATGTTATGCAAACTGTTTGTTATACGAGGGTCCACTGTAAATGCGTATGATAATTGACACAATACAGATGGTGGGTCCTCGGATGGCGATTTTAGTGTGATTTTTCATTATTGTTTCAATTATTTATTGATATGTTATGTTTTAACTGTTTTAGTTATTTTGATTGTAAGCCGCCCAGAGACCTTTGGGTAGTGGACAGCGTATAAGGTGTAAAAATAAATGAATAAAATAAATAAACCATGTCAATGATGACAAGGTTTGGTTTTAGCACCATGGAGAGTTCCATAAAAAGTGAAAACATGATCCACACAGCCACCCACCAGGGTCACTTGAGGGGTTGGGGTTGATATTTTATTGATTTAGTGATATTTTATTGATTTATTAATATTTTGGCATATCTTGATATTTTATTCATTTATTGATATTTAGTGTTTTAACTGTTTTAATTCTTTTGATTGTAAGCCGCCCAGAGACCTTTGGGTAGTGGGCGGCATGTAAGTTGTAAAAATAAATAGATAATTTAAAATCAATTTAAAAAGGATGTTGACAACCTCGAGCGGGTGCAGAGGAGGGCGACCAGGATGGTTGAGGGTCTGGAGGAAATGTCTTAGGAGGAACAGCTTAGGGAACTGGGAATGTTTAGCCTTTCAAAAAGAAGTCTGAGAGGGGATATGATAGCTATTTTTAAATATTTGAATGGCTGTCATATTGAAGAAGGAACAGGTTTGTTTCCTATGGCTTCAGTGACTAGGACTCGGGGCAATGGTTTCAAACTACAGGAAAAGAGATTCCATTTGAACATTAGGAAGAAATTCATGACAGTTAGAGCTGTTCGGCAGCGGAATAAGATGCTGCCACCAAGGAGGGTGGTGGAGTCTCCTTCTTTGGAGGTTTTTAAGCAGAGGCTGGAGGGCCACCTGTTGGAAATATTGTGATGGGGTTCCTGCATGGCAGGGGGTTGGACTGGATGGCCCTTGGAGGTCTCTTTTCCAACTCTATGATTCTATTCTATAAAATAAATAAGTAATGATGTCGACAATAGCAAGGTTTGGTTTCAGCACCATGGAGAGGTCCAAAGTGTAAAAAGTGAAAACATGATCCACACAGAGGGGTTGGGGTAGGCAGTGGTGATTTTTGTTAACTCAAAAGTGTGGGATGTTCCTTGAAGGGGGAAATGGAGCCTGTCTTGTCAGGTCCCCTCCCCCCCCAATTTCAGTTACGGCTGGCTGGGTTAGAGAGGGAGGGAAGGGTGCCGTCTGCCACGGGTGGAAGGTGCAGAATGAACCACCCACCCACCCACCCCGACAAAAAGTGGAAGGCTTAGTTGAGTTCAGGCGGCAGGATTCCCTAGGAGAGACCCGATACGCGATGGACGAACTCCCTCAAGGAAGCCACGACTTGGGAGGTTGCAGGGGTTTGAGCACAGCCAGGGAAGCCAGGGCATTTCGGAGGTGGCTCATTCCTACGGCTGGCATCAGTCAAGGCAACTGCTCAGCATGCAAGAATGCCACTCAAATAAACAAGTGTGTTTGTTCATCCGGTTTAATATTCTGCAGCTGCCCAAGCTTTCCATCACCGCAGGTAAATGTTTTCCTCTTTTTTAAAAAAAATGTTGCCTGCCATCTGACAGTTGGTTTGCTGGAAACGCCAATGGCTCAATTTGGGATTTCTGGCCAACATGGAAAAATGACCGGCCGCAGCTTCTAAATATCAAATAAGATTCTAGACCTCATGACTCTCAATGGAGGGATGGTTTTAAATAGGGTGCTGCCTTTAAGCCAGCCAATTTATCCCTCTTGCTTCATTCTTTTGCCTGCCAGATGCCTTTGGATCTTATTTCCTGCCGCTAAGATTTTGTAAGACAGCCATATTTATTTCTCACTTAACAGATCAGAAGTAACTCCCTGGGTTTTTCGTTGCGTGCCGTGAAGCTGGGACCCACTTACAGGGACCCCAAGACCCTTTCAAGGTAAGCCATTCTGCCATCCGTGGAACATGTGTCTTTGAATCAAACCCGTGTCTTTTTCAACCAGCACAAAGGAAAAGCAAAATTGAAAAACCAGCTGCTACCATTGCCAGAGGTGGGTGGGGAGGATGGAGCACGTCGTTTTCTCAAAAAGTCATCTCAAACTTTTGAGCCTAATCCACAGTCAGACCCGTGAAATAGCCTAGCTCCCAGATTCATCTACACAGCACCGCGGTGTTAAATGTTCTTTTATTGTGTGACATTTACAGAAAAATTGAGCAGCTTAGACAGAACAGATCCTTTAAAAGAAATATATATTAAATGCTGAGCAAAGGGGAGGGGAGGCTTGAGGCGAATTTCAACGCTTCAGTGTTTAATAAGAAACCTGTTCCAAACAGCCATGTGTTCTGCTCATTTTAATGCTCTTCCATATAAATATGTTTTTATCGAATCGTCCCATTATGTGAGGGTTAAAAATTCTCCAGCTATGCATCCTGGATCAACAGATGTAGCCGAAATCAAAGCCAACCAGAAGGAAAAATCTTTCTATGCACAAATGTGAATAGGTCATCGAGAAGCAAGTGTTGCATTCCTAGAGAAGAGACTCCCCTTGCGATGCTGAGAGGCCAAAGAGAAGCCCTCTTAAAAACCAGCTTGGCGCCACAGTGCCACCTGGTGCCCTAGAGGCAAAGACTTACCTGTTCGCAGGTTCACCTGCAGGACTAGGCTGTCACCGGTTCCCTCTGAAGGGTAATCACGCCAATTTCTCGTCCCATTAATTGGGTTTTAATGCCTCTAGTGGACCTGGATGGATGAGGCTACAAAACAGTGTTTTTCCCTGTCCCTGTTCCTTCGTGACCAAGCAGCCTCCGGAATTAGGAACCCGAATCGGGGAACATCTGGAGAAAGGTTTTGGAGAAGATCGCTCTGCAAATCCACCCCATCTGTCTGTCTGTCTGTCTGTCTGTCTCTCTCTCTCTCTCTCTCTCTTTTTAAAGCAACTCTGCATATCCACATTCTCCCAAACGTTCCAATGCAAGCAGAGATACTGTATACAGTGGGACCTTATATAAAGGAATTAATTGGTTCGGAATGAAATTATGTGAAGCAGATTTTCCTTTATACAAATTTCCCATAGGAATGCATTGAAAACAGAGTAATCCCTCATCGCAACCATTTTTATGTGGTACAGATTTGCCCCATGGGTGATTCTGTTAAGCAAATTTCCCCTATCTCCGGAATTTTTTATGTTGTACAGATTTTATGTTATACAAACCGTATGTTATACAAGGGTCCACTGTAGTGTTAATTTACTCCCAGAGTCCATTTGCGACTGTATGATGTCTCTCCTTAATGTAAGCCGCCTTGGGGCCTTTTCCAAGGAGAAAGGTGGGGTAAAAAAATACTCAACATAAATAAATAAATAATAAACAAACAAACAAACAAACAAATAGGGTCGGAATGTCCAGGGAAACCATGCCAACCTTCCAACGTCGATCAGAACCTCCTTCTCCCAATATTTGCAATTATTTCCTCAGAACCTAGAAGCGGGAGATGGTCTTTTCTTAATAATCTCAAATCACCTCCCCGGCAACCTTTAACCCTCCTCTCTTTTGCTCATTCTCAAAGGCAACCCTCTAAATTCACCCCCAGAATGGCTGTTCCTTCAGAACTCAAGGTGAAGCCTGACGCAGCCCATCCACCCCTGCACGGTAGGCCCCTTTATGGTCTAGACCATTTTTTTTTTTTTTTTTTTTTTTTTTTGTTTTTTTTTATTTTTTTATTTTTTTTTTTATTTTTTTTTTTTATTTTTTTTTTTTTTTTTTTTGCCTGCCCAACTGGTAGACCGTGGGCTTCCAGTAGCCCGCGAAGGGTTCAAAAGTAGCCCGCCAGCCATCAATGAAAAAGTGAGGGGATAAGTTCTCCACCCGTCCTTCCGTCATCCCAAGGACCACCATTGCTCCAGCAAAGTTCTGGGTCTGCCAGCCCACTGTCCCAGCCAAGTGGGGCAGATAAAGGGCCATGGTGCATTGAAATCTGTTCCCTTCAGAACAGATTAATTGAACTTCAATGCCTTCCTATGGGAAACCGCTGCTCTATTTACAAATTTTTTTTACTTATGAGCATGTGCTTGGAATGGATAAAATTCATAAGTAGAGGTTTTAGTGTAGTAGCCCTCAGGCACTTTGGGCCAGAAAAAGTAGACCGTGACCTGTTCAAAGTTGGATAGCCCTGGTCTAGACCACTGCCACCATTTCACCTTTGACAACCTGGAGGTGATGGAGCAGAGGCAGGGATGGCCGAACAGGCATGGGGTGAGGGCAGAGGAGGTGAGATGAAGGACAGGAGGCAAGGGCAATAAAACCTACAATGCCCACATTGTCGTTAAATAGACAAATCCCTCCGTCTTTTGCGTGTCTGCCTGCCTGCCTCTCCCTTTTAGCAAAAGTCCATTATTTGCACAAGTGCGCCAGGGTCCATTCTACGAGACGCAGAATGTAGGTTACTGCACAGAGGCTCAGATTCCTGAAAAGAAAGGAACACATATGTGTTTATTTATGAATTCTATTTTTCTGCCAGCTTTACTCTTCTTCCCAGGGTTTTGCTTAGAACAATCGTATGAGTTCATCCAGGCTGGGACAATATCTATCTATCTATCTATCTATCTATCTATCTATCTATCTATCTATCTATCTATCTATCTATCTATCTAGTCAATTCATTATCGTCCTTCCTTCCTTCCTTCCTTCCTTCCTTCCTTCCTTCCTTCCTTCCTTCCTTCCTTCCTTCCTTCCTTTCTCTCTCTCTCTCTCTCTCTCTCTCTCTGTCTCTCTCTCTCTCTCTGATTTGATTTGATTTGTGTCCCGCTCATCTAGCCAAGACTACTCTGGGCGGTGAGCAACAATATAATAAATATAAATGTAATACAAGCACACAAAAAGATAACCTTAAACAATATAAACATTAACAAAAGCTGGTGGCCAAGAGGGGATTTGAACCCAGATCCCCTGAGGTTTCATCCACCCCACTCAACATCAGCACATGCTGCCTCTCCCAGCATCTCACCGGCCTGATCTCTTCTGATTTTTAGGGGAGCTTAGCTGGGGCAAGAATGATTGGAATTTGAATGGGAGGAGGGCAAACATCCTTCAGATGTTAAAAAAAAATCTGGGTTAGGGAGACAGGATTGGGGCACCTCCTCCTAGGCAGCCACCTGGAGGGAAGAAGGAAATGTGTTAAGAAGGAGGAGGCCCTGAAAAGGGATGACCCTAAAAAGCAGAGGGAAAAACAAGTTTTCGCTCCTGGCAATGAAGAAGAGAACAGGCAGGCGTCCAGAAAATTTTAAAAACTGATAAAGCCAAGTTGGTGGAACTTGAAAACTGTTGGGGGGGGGGAATAAGAAGGGGCCGTTCCCACTAAGAGCCATTTGGATCAGGGTGAGAGCCAGAATAGGGTAGGATAGAATATCATGGAAATCAGAGAAATCAGAGAATCACAGAGTGGGAAGAGACCTCAAGGGCCAATGGGTGAATGGGTCCGAGTCCCCGAATCTGGTTGGAAACAGGCCAAGCTGGGGGGGGGAACCCTCCCTTCTTTATAGAATCGTAGAAAGCAAAGTGTTTTGCTTATATACCGCCCCATACCACTACAAGTAGTCTCTGGGTGGTTTACAATTTTGATTACAGTGTGCAGGCTACACACTGTTACTCATTAGTATTACAATGCCTAGGATCCACAGACAACACCAGCAGGGTCAAAGAAAACCTGTTCCAAGCTCTGCCACCAGCTTTCCCCATGTCTTGTGGTGGTGAGTTCCACGAGCAAATGTTGAACACTTCCTTGTGTACAACATTTGCTGGGGCTAGAAAGTTGTTCAGAACTGCAGGCTCCATTATCCTTAATAACCGGCCATGCTGGCTGAGGACGGTACAGTCCAGCGTCACATGGTGGGCCACAGAGTTCCCCTTTCCTCGTTTTCAAGTGGTGCCCTGATCTCATCATCCCCCACCGTCGCCTGCAACAAGAACGGGAGGTCCATACCTTGCTGTCATTGCTTCCATTTCACCACCTGCCGGAGGTGTAGCTCGCTCTCGGCGGCTACGATTGGCTGTTCGTTCTGCAGGTGGTAATTGATGAGGTGGCTGATGCTTTCAAACAGGGCATCCTTGGTCCGCACCTGGAGTGACAAAAGAGTCTGAGGGAGTGCCTGCCAACACTACAGCAGTACAGCGGTGCAGTGCTACAGCAGTACAGCGCTACAGCAATACAGCGGTGCAGTGCTGCAGCAGTATAGCGCTATAGTAGTATAGCACTGCAGCGCTACAGCAGTACAGCAAGCAGTACAGCGCTACAGCAATACAGCAGTGCAGCGCTATAGTAGTACAGCACTGCAGTGCTACAGCAGTACAGCACTCCAGCAGTATAGTGCTGCAGCACTCCAGCAGTACAGCGCAACAGCGCTGAAAGCTTCCTCCCAAAACTACAGTTCCCAAAATCCCTTGGGTGGAAGCCACGGCAGTTCAAGTGGACCCAAACTGATATAACAGTGTAATCTGGATACTAGCTAAGCACGGCAACCTAAGAATGGACTGGGCCACTGCCAGAAATGGCGCTTCGAAGCCCGGGATCCTGCTGGCTCTCCCTCCTTGGGCTTCAGCCTCTTTCCCGACCACTGAAGCAGGGCCTGGATTGGCACACGGAAGCCCCGTGGAGCCATCTGAGTTTAAAAACCACCTGCAACGGAACGAACGAGACCGGATCCTGCCGATCCAGCACCTACAGAACCATCTGAGATCCGTCTGTGTCCTCTCGGCAACACACATGTTTGGAGGCGAGCGCCTGTCGCTCAAGTTGTTTTCTAACTCACAATGCGCAGGTTGCATTCCCGGTCAGAGGCCCACCCCTGAGACTGGCACGGGACTAGGAACGCGACCAGTACATCCTTTAAGCAGCGGCGGTTTGTGGCTGGGACAGAGAACCAGGCACGTGGGCTTTTTCTTGCAATGCTAGAAATCACTTTGCAAACATTACACCCTCCCCTACTTTCCAGAAATACAAAGAGCAATTACCCCCCCCAACCTCTGTTCCTTTTTGGCGACTGAAAAAGGACTCATCCTTCCCCTTTCCCTCCTGTACAGGTGAACCTAAGAACCTAAGAAGAGCCCTGCCGGATCAGGCAAAGGCCCATCGAGTCCAGCTTCCCGTATCTCACAGTGGCCCCACCAGATGCCTCCGGGAGCGCACGAGACTAGATCTCTGTCTGCTGATAGTCCACTCCCCTGCCTCTGGCCCTTGAAGGACCCTGGTTTTAAGCCTGGAGATGACACATCTCCATCATGGTTTGTCACCTGTGATGGACCTTTCCTCCAGGAATCTGTCCCATCCCCTTTTGAAGGCATCCAGGCCAGGTACCATCACCACCACCTGTGGCAGGGAGTTCCACAGACTAACCACACACTGGGTAAAAAAAAAATATTTTCTTTTGTCTGTTCTTACTCTCCCAGCCCTCAATTTGAGTGTATGTCCCCCTCGTTCTGTTATTTCGTGAGAGGGAGAAGAGCTTCCCTCTGTCCACTTTACTGCTTACCACTCCTTCGGGATCCACCAGGAGCAGATGTTTCGGTTGTCCCCCATGCATCCCGGTCAGGACATATTGGCCTGGGTTGGTGATGCTATCTCTCACCAGGAAGTCCCCGTCCCCGTGCAGCAGCTTCTCGGCCTCCCGCCGGCTCATCTTGCCATGGTACCAGGGCTCTTGCTTCAGCTGCTCTTCCGTGGGGGCTATCGGGGCCTTGCGGGTGGGGGGGCTCGGCCACTGGTCCTCAAAGGGGGTGCCGTTCCACGCCCCGCAAGCGGACATGGAGTGGTGGAGCTTCAAGGCGTCTTCGAAAGGCCCTGGCAGAAAGCCACCGCGTTATTCTCGTGGCCGAACGTGACGTACAGGCCACCCTGATACAGGTTTATAGAATCATAGAACCATAGATTTGGAAGAGACCTCCAAGGGGCGTCCAGTCCAACCCCCTGCCATGCAGGAACCCCCCATCACAGGACGCCCGACAGATGGCCATCCAGCCTCTGCTTAAAAACCTCCAAATAAGGAGACTCCACCACCCTCCTTGGTGGCAGCATCTTATTCCACTGCCAAACAGCTCTAACCGTCATGAAGTTCTTCCAAATGTTCAAATGGAATCTCTTTTCCTGTAATTTGAGACCACTGCTGAAGTGACCCTTTCCATCACCCATTTTCAAACGTGGTGCAATGTTTTAAGGCATGGTGGCCTTCATAAGAACCTAAGAAGAGCCCTGCTGGATCAGGCCAAAGGCCCATCTAGTCCAGCTTCCTGCATCTCACGGTGGCCCCACCAGATGCCTGTGGGAGGGAGTGCAGGAGACTAGATCTCGGCCTCCTGATCCCACTCCTCTGCATCTGGTCCTTGAAGTACCCCAGTTTTAAGCCTGGAGATGACACATCTCCATCATGGTTTGTCACCTGGGATGGACTTTTCCTCCAGGAATCTGTCCAATTAGCTTTTAAAGGCATCTAGGCCAGGTGCCATCACCACCTCCTGTGGCAGGGAGTTCCACAGACTAACAATGCACTGGGTGAAGAAATATTTTCTTTTGTCTGTTCTCACTCTCCCAGCCCTCAATTTGAGTGCATGTCCCCTAGTTCTGGTATTTTGTGAGGAGAAAAGTGTCCCTCTATCCACTTTACTCATGCCCTGCGTTATTTTGTACGTCTCATTTCGTCCCTTTTGCTACGGCACCGCGCTGCCTATTACTAGGATGCCCTGTAAAGACACTTCACGGGAGGACCGAGCCGGTGGCATTTAGGATCCTAGAACGATGGGAGACGGAAGGGGGCGTGTAAGGCCGACAGGAGCAGCTGGAGGTATTTGAACGACACCTTCACAATCCCCTGTTCAGCGTGGCTGCAGGGCTCTCTCTCTCCCACCGGAAATCTTAGGGGGAAGACTTCCTAACTGTTTGAGAGGTATGGCAATGGGACACATTATTTCGGTTCGGTGGTAACTCTCCAAGGCCGGAGGCTTTCAGGAGAAAGCCGGACCACCCTCTGTGCTTTGCTGTGCGAAACTCTGGTAGTATATCAATCAATCAATCAATCAATCAATCCCTGGCTTGAGTTGGGGGTTGGGCTCAAAAGGACTCTTCCCATCACCCATCATTCACGGATCCCAAATAAACTTCCCTTCCTCCTAAGGCTGTCTCCCCGTGTATAACATATTGGATAGAGGTAGCCGTTCTGATTTTCTCTCTCTCCCCCCCCCCCCCCCGCCCCACGGCCATCCGCTTCTTATATAATGCACCCTCTGCATTATTTTGGAGTGGGAAGGTGATGCTAATAAATGATTATTCACAAGGTAGGAGTCGCCTTCTGTCAACGGCGTCGCCAAGTGTTGCCGGAACGGCGCCGAAATTAGAAGCGCTTCACACCCTCATGAGCGCCCCCCCTCCCCTCATGTGGGTTCTGATGGTTTGAGACCATGGGGCAATACTTAAAAACACTCATTTTCCCCCTCCCCTCCCCTTGTGCATATAAGTAAATTTTTTTCTAGACACAGAGATTAAACTTATCGATTCCAATAACAAAGAGAAGGAGGAATCAATAGACTCCAGAGCCCTCCTCCACTTTATCGTTCTTATGACTCCAGTGAATCCAGCGGCCTTACGCTGTCCGTCTTCTTGGTTCCGCAGGGAACCGGGCAGACCAGTCTGGCTTTGATTTGGTTCCCAGCAGGAATGAGCGACAGGTAACACAGAGTTAATTATGTCAACAAGAAAAGGGTAATGTTCTTTTAGTTGAAAAGCGAGCCATTATGTGGTCACTTTGAGGGCATACTGAGTAAAAGTTTCCTAGTTCCAGTGGTGTCTTATATAAAGGAATTCATTCGTTACAAATTTCCCATAGGAATGCATTGAAAACAGAGTACAGTGGCCCCCCACCTATTCGCAGGCCATATCCTGCGGTCCCGCTATATCCCGGTACCACAGTATATGAAAAAGACCCCCTGGGGTAAGGGGTGGGGGGAAGGCCTGCCAGAGGCCTCAAAATGACTTCCGGTTCGCAGGGAGGCCCTTTTGGAGCCTCCAAAAGACCCGGAAAGGCCCTCACAGGCCCATTTGGGACAGCCCCAGGCTGGGGGTAAGTACAAGAGCCCACCAGCTAGACCCCCCCCCCAGGCCTGACCCGACCTGCATCCGCATATCGCAGATTTTCAATTATCGCTGGTTGCCTTGGGTCCCTAACCCCCCGATAGGCAGGGGGTCACTGTAATCCCTAATCGCGACCATTTTATGTTGTACAGATTTGCCCCATCGGCGATTCTGTTAAGCAAATTTCCCCCATCTCCGGAATTTTTCGTGTTGTACAGATTTTATATTATACAAACCGTTTGTTATACGAGGTTCCACTGTACTTTCAAAAGTTACTTTTAAAGGCCTTTTTTGGGGGGAAACATAATTTTCTTCAGGTTTTATGCTGCTGTCTTTTCAAGCCTAAGTGGCAGAAAAGCGATTTTCCAACATCTGCATTCATGTAACTGCATTTTTTTCCATCTACAATGCAAAATTACTGTTTCGCAACCGTGCGGTTCTCTCCTCAGCTGACTTCTGCGTATAAAACAACCCTCAATTTTTGGTCTTAACAATTTTAGACTTATATACAGAAAAACACCGTAGACTTATAGTCTTATACATGGGGAAATACTGTAGTCTTATACACAGGAAAATAGTGTAGGAGCCCCATGGAGCAGTGGTTAAATGTCTGTCCTGCAGGCAAAACTGTGCTCACAACTTGGGATTCAATCTCAGGTAGCAGGCTCAAGGTTGACTCAGCCTTCCATCCTTCCAAGGTCGGTAAAAGGAGTCCCCAGCTTGCTTGGGGGTGGGGTGGGGGGAGAATGTGTAGCCTGCATTACTGTAATTAAACTGTAAACCACCCAGAGACTACTTGAAGTGACATGGGGCGATATAGAAGCAGAACACTTTGCTATTGCTTTGGCTTTATAGTCTGATACACTGGATAATATAGTCTTTAAAAATAGCTGCCTAGATGCCCTGAACACATCCGATCTCGCCTGATTTCGGAAACTAAGCAGGGTCGGCCCTGGTTAGTACTTGCATGGGCGACCACCAGGGTGCTGTCAGTGCCTGGAGTAGGAACTGGCAAAGCCACTCTCGTATACCACTCCCGTATACCTGCCAAGAAAACTCCATGGACATGGAGTCATGAAGAGTCGGTCACAACTGTAATTACACAACAACAACAACAACACAGGAAAATACTGTATTTTCCATATTCAGTATCAAACCCAACCACTAGAGGGCCCCCTTACAGGTCAGAATGGTCTCTTACTCATATCAAAGAGATCTTTGGGGGGGCTCTCCTCAAGAGGCCGGGACACCCCAGTTTCCGCCTGCCAGTTGTCCAAGTTCTGCGTGTTCACATACATATGCTCTTCGTAATCTTGAGAGCCGAAAGGTTTCCCGTCCGCCTGAACGTAGCCGTCACTGTTCTGCCCTGCAAGGAGACAGTCGCAAAGGCCACTCCCTGTAAGTCTAATGTTTCAGCAGAGAGCACTATGGTCAGATGGGCAGTGTAGAAATCCAACAATTAAATAAATGGTTTTCGTAGTCATCGTCCTGCTCCCAGGAGGGCAAGGATGAGGCACGCTGGGGGACTCAAGGCTTTTGAGTTTTCAAGGGTTGTCTTGATGAAACCTCCATCAGCACACTTACGGCCTTCACCTCCCCCCTGGAAGGAGCTCCGAAAGGTTTTACCCGCCTTCCTGTTTCTTGTTGCTTCTGGTCACAGGTTTCTTTTTAAAAAGGAAGCTTCCTGGGAGTCACAGTCCTTTGGGAGGTGCCCTCTGGGCGGTGCCGGCAAGGCTATGACTCCCAGGAAACATTCAGGTAGATTCCGGTTTGTACGTGTGTTGACGCTTCCACATCTGTGCAATAAATTATTAGAGCAGGGAGTCTGTCAAGGGGTGCATGCATGGCCCTCCCCCAATCGTGTTGTTCGGAGCAAAACACAGAGCTGCGCCCCCGACACCCATTTTAGAACCAGCTGGCCCCACAGAGGTTGTGATTCTTGCTAACCCAGCCACTTTGATATCACAAGGACGCGCAATTTGCTGTCCTGTCTCTTATCCTGTTTTTTCCCTCTACTCCCCCCAAAAAACCTTCTTACCATAAAGATCAGCTTCCCAATTCAGGTTTGAATGGCTGCTGTGGTCCCTCCGAGCTGGAGATCCAACCTTGAGGAGAAATGTTTCAGGGGAAAAAAAATCAAAGTCACCACCATAGGTGAAGCCAAGCCCTGTTATAGAGTTCAAGTCGCTTCTGATTCATAATTCCAGTAGGGTTTTCAATGTACGTGAAGTATTAAATAAGAGGTTTACCGTTGGTCCCCACCAACAAGTAGGGGCTTGAACCCAGGTCTCCAGTATCCTAGTCCATCACTGTACCCGCTAAACCGCATTAGCTGTCTTCAAGATACATAGGTAAACAACTTCATATGCTATGACAAGCAAACCTTTTCCATCCCTTGAAGGAGCACCTCTTCTGGTAACATAGTCAGTGCACCATCTAATTGGAAACTTATTTTGAACCAAACCATTGATCCCTCTAGCCTAGCGCTGGAAGCACTGAGTGACAGCCGTTCCTTCCCACCCTTCCTGAGAGATGCTGGGCTCCAAGATGGCACCTTCCGCATATCAAATGGATGCTGTGCCCTGGCACAGAGTGGTTATAGACATCATGATGACTATATATTACTTGGGGAATCAACACCCTTATGCTAGCATTTGGAAGTATCCAGTAATATCACCTCCTGGAAAAGAAACAGAGAGCTGTATGCCTGGCTGGTTTGAGAAAGTGGTTTTGAAACAACATTATTCTCTAGTTTTTCATATAAGTGGTATTATGATATTTGTTGGACTCAGTAGGAAAGAGATACATAGGCCACCCATACCCTTTTTGATTTACCGCATATTGAATAACAATTGTACCAACTACAGCCTCAATTTTCCAGGATGTCTGTCACACACGTGGATGGAGACTGGTTATGCCATATGAGGGATGTCCCCCCCCCTCTCTCTCTCTATCTATCTATCTACCTGTACAAAAATACATGAATAAATAAATAAATATAACACACACACACCCCAAAAAAGCCCCAAGGGTTTTTACACTACCCTCTAGCCCCTTGGCTCTTCCCTTGGATGTTTCCGTCCTGAAAAATATTGCAAGCGCCTCTCTCTCTCTCTCTCTCTCTCTCTCTCTCTCTCTCTCTCTCTCTCTCTCTCACACACACACACACACACACACACACACACACACACACACACACGTAGACATGCAGAGCCGGAATCATCCCGCCCAGCCCCTGGCAACGAGGCCCAGCGAACGGCAGTCAGAGAGCTAAGACACTGAGTTGGCCAGCAGTTTTAATACGAACTGCAGAGCTCGAAGGGATCCTCAAGAGATCCTCCAGGGGGTTCAAACTCCCCACCCTCTGGCTCTGCAGGCAGAGCGCTAAAGACCAGGAGGATTAATTATCCAGTAAAACAAAGAGCCAACCAACCGGTCTCTCAAATTAAGCAGAAAGGAATTCGATTTTTTTAAAAAATTGGGAAGACCAGTTGACCCCCCCCCAAAAAAAAAAAGTTCTGAGACCAGGACGGTTGAGTTCCAGGGGACCTCCCAAATGTCCAGGCTGGTTCTAGACACCCTGCAAATAACTTGCTACTTTTTACTGACTTGTTTACTAAGGTAACTAGTTTACTAGTTATTTAGTTACTAGTTAGTTACTTGTTTATTACTTTGTTTACTAGTTACTTAGTTACTAGTTTACTAGTTACTTAGTTACTAGGTAACTTTTTAGTTACCTAGAGCTCCTGCATTGCCATCAACCAGAAGCGCGAAGGGGGGAAACCAAACTGAAACCCAAAGCGGTTCCGACAGAGCCGGACAGAACCTATTGCCGCCCGCCTAGGGGAAACCCGCCATCACCTGGTTGCAATGGGTTCCACAGGAAAACGGGACGTGACTCAAGGAGGCGCTGTGATGGAGGCGGGAGTCCACCAGCCCGCCCAGAGGCGGCTCTTTCCCGGGAATGCTGTTGTAGTAGTCGCGATCGGCAGCATCCTCATCATCACCCCAGGCAAGATCTTCTGTGCCCGTCGCCCTGACCGGGAAGAACAATCAACAGGCGCATTGCAGAGCCGTGCAATTGAACGCGTTTCGAAAATGCATTGAAAACCGCTCTTAAGGAAACACTGGATTTAGGAAAAATGATTATTCATCCGAACAATCATCTTCTGCCTAAAGCAAAGTTTCAGAGTCCACTGGGACATCCTACTTCCAGTCAAGGATGGAGTTTTTGTTTTCCCTGGACTTCAAATCCCATCATCCACCACTGTCAGAGTTCGGCCTACTGGAAAAACCCTTTACGGAACCGGACTTTGGCTCACCAGGGAGAAAGGTCTCAACTGGGCGGGCTTTGGGGCTGAGCGAGGCCAAGTTCCACCTATGATTCCCGCTCAGAAAGGCCCAGGAAGCATGTGCATGTTGATTTGATGCGCACTTTCTCCAAGACTGGTCATGTGACATGTGATGCGCACTTTAGGTCCCCATGGCAGCATTTTTATGCTGTATTCACACATGTGCTTTGATTACCTGCATGCTGGGTTTCTAGTATTACCGTTGGAGGTCACGACAAGCGTTTTGTTTTCTTTTTTTCCTGTACCAGTAATCCATTTTTTATTTTAAAGAGCAAATTAATTTAAGAAAATATCAATAAATTGAGCAGAATAACATAAAATGCACACGAACAACGCCCCCACTTACTTTTGATGCGTACTTCAATTCTCCAAAAATGCGGATCAAAAAATTGCAACCGGAGGGGCAAGGATCAGGAAAACGTGGTGGGTCGCGCTTCAGGAGGCGTGGCAGAGGCGTGTGTGTGTGTGTGTGTGTGTGTGTGTGTGTGTGTGTGTGTGTGTGTGTGTGTGTGTGTGTGTGTATATATCTATATCTATGCATGTTAGGGTGGATTCGGGTTTCTTCCCGTGTAGAAATCTGGTTGTTTTGGCGACGTTTCGACGAGGTCTCACTCGTCATCTTCAGGCTGGTGTTCTGGCTTCTTTCTTCTTGAAGCAAAGCGTGATCTCAGTTGAAGTCCTTCTATAAATACTGCTGGGGGTGTGTGGTTTGCTTGCTCTGTTGCTGATTGTAGGTTTGTTTGTTCTTTTGTGATTTGCTGTGTGGCTGAGGCGATCGTTAAGGGCTTAACTGCTGGTGGGTTAGATGGCTGTTTAGAGACATCCTGTGTGGGTGAGGTGCTGGATGTGTGTCTATTAGCCTTTTGTTTCTTAACGACCTTGGTGATGGGCGTTCTGGCAGCATCCTGGGCTTTGGTGGAGTGGGGTCCTGTGTCTTGTGAATTCATTTTGGTCTGGCTGCGTGTCTGTGGTCTCCCAATGTTTTTTTTGGCGTGTGTAAGTGTGCTCCATGTGGTGGCTGGAGTGGGGAGTAGCGGTAGATGGTGCAGTCGTGGTTTTGTTATTGGATGGTGGTTTCGTTTCATCTGTGGGAAGGGTCTGGGTTTGTGTTTGGTGTGGATGGAAGGTGGTGGCATCTTGTGTCCTTTTGGACCTGGTGTCAGTCTTTGTGACAGAGGCTCGTCTGTTGACCAGGGCTAGTTTCCAGATGTCAGGCAAGCGGGAGGTGTCATCACGTTTATTCATGTTGTTTGGGTGTTTCTCTATTTCAATGGCTTCCATGATTATTCGACTGTTGAAGTGTTCAGTTTTGGAGATGAGTTTGGTTCTTTTAAAATCAATTTCATGACCTGTTGTTTTTATGTGCTGGAAGAGAGAGGAAGATTTTTCTTCTTTTTTGACTGCGTTCTTGTGTTCTGCGATGCGTGCGCTTATTCTCCTGTTTGTCTGTCCGATGTATGTGGCTGGGCAGACTTTGCATGGTATTTCGTAGACTCCTTGGTTTTCTAGCTCAATCTTGTCTTTGGGGTTTCTTAAAATGTTGGCTATTTTTTGTTCGGTGTAAAAGGCTGTCTTGATATTGTGTTTGTGGAGAATTTTGCTGATTTTGTCTGTGGTGCCTTTGATGTAAGGGAGGAGGGCAGTGCCGTTGTTCTCTTCTGTTTATTGGTTCTTGGGGGGTGTTTCTTTTTGGATTAGTTTGGTGATGGTGTTTTTTTGGAATCCGTTCGCAATTAAAGCATTCGAGAGAGAGTGTAATTCAGTTTTTAGGTGGTCTTTGTCAGCGAGGCGTTTGGTTCTGGAGATGAGGGTTTTTGCTACGGAGTTGATCTGTGCAGGGTGGTGGTGTGATTGTGCATTTAAGTAGCGGTTTTGTATGTGTTTTTTTTTCCGGTAGATGGTATGTCCTAAGGAGCCGTCGGGTTTTTTGTAGATTAGGACGTCCAGGAAGGGAAGTTGGTTGTTGGCTTCTATTTCCATAGTGAATTGTATTTTGGGGTGTAGGCTGTTGAGATGTGTGAGGAAGTTGTTCAGTTTGTCTTTCCCGTGTGGCCAGATAACAAAGGTGTCGTCAACATATCTGAGCCAGAGTTTGGGTTTATGTTCGGACTTCTGTAACGCGTTGGTTTCAAAGTGTTCCATATATAGGTTTGCGATGACCGGTGAGAGGGGTGATCCCATGGGTGCTCCTTCTATCTGTTTGTATCTTTGTCCATTGTGGATGAAGTATGTGTTGGTTAGGCAGTGGTTGGTCAGATCTAGGATGTGCTTGGGGGGGTTGTATTTGTTGTGGATAGCTGTCAAGGCTTCTTGAATGGGCACTTGTGTGAAGAGCGAAACAACATCGAAGCTCACGAGTAGGTCATTGGGTTGTAGGTCTTGTTTCTTTATAATTTCTATGAAGTGGAACGAGTTTTGTACGTATGAAGTGATGGATTCTGCATAGGGCTGGAGTTGTTTGGCAAGAAATTTGGTGAGTGTCCTGTCTGATATGGATGGGGTTTTTGAGTGGGGATCGTCGAAACGTCGCCAAACAACCAGATTTCTACACGGGAAGAAACCCGAATCCACCCTAACATGCATACCTATACCCGTGAAAATCTACGAAAACAAATATCCGACCTCTACGGGGAGGAAACCTTCCAGCTGACCAGAACCTACGAGAAACTAGAAGTCCGAAGAGCCACCATCTTATGTGACATTGCATTCCTACGCAACTGCCGAGATAAAAATGTGATCCCCACAAGCTTCCAACTGAAATTCCACTCAAAAACCCCATCCAGCGAAAGGATCCTGAAAAGAACAGAACTAGCCCTAATCAGAAACGAACTACACAAGAAAAGATACCTACTAGATCAAACCAACAGAGACCTACTCACTCTCCACCTCAAACTCAGCAACAAAATCCACCCAACACTCTGGAACAAATCCAAGCAACTCGCCGCCTGGAGAGCTGAAACAGAGACCTCCCACAAGACAGACACACACACCAACAAACTCCACAAACTGGAAAAATGCCAGAAGCCCAACCCCCCACAGCAGCCCATGAAACAAACAGTTCACAACATATCAGACAAGACACTCACCATCGCAGAGACCAAAGTCCTGTCCAAAGGATTCAACTTTGCAGTCGCCCCCAGACACATCCCCACTGAAAACATCATATGCGGAGTGGAAGCCAGCCTAACCAAAATCAACCCAGATGAAGCCAACAAAATCAGACTCGAAGTCACCAATATCCTCTGCTCCAGCAAACCACCCAGAAGCAATTTACACAAAGAAGAACAAAAAGCCCTCACCAACCTGAGGAAAGACAAAAACATAATCATTCTCCCAGCAGACAAAGGCAATGCCACAGTGGTGATGAACACATCTGACTACCAAGCCAAACTATTAAACCTACTACAAGACCCTGCTTACATACCTTTGAAAACAGACCCCACCACCTACCTGGAAAAAACCACCAAAGCCAAAATAAAAGCCTCACCCTTAAGTGAAGAAATCAAGCCAAGCATCATCCCCAGAGAGAAATCATCCAGATGCCCCAAGCTCTACGGCCTCCCCAAGATTCACAAAGAAGGAACACCTCTCAGACCCATAGTCAGCTCCATAGGCTCACCCCTACAAAACCTCGCCAAATTTCTTGCCAAACAACTCCAGCCCTATGCAGAATCCATCACTTCATACGTACAAAACTCGTTCCACTTCATAGAAATTATAAAGAAACAAGACCTACAACCCAATGACCTACTCGTGAGCTTCGATGTTGTTTCGCTCTTCACACAAGTGCCCATTCAAGAAGCCTTGACAGCTATCCACAACAAATACAACCCCCCCAAGCACATCCTAGATCTGACCAACCACTGCCTAACCAACACATACTTCATCCACAATGGACAAAGATACAAACAGATAGAAGGAGCACCCATGGGATCACCCCTCTCACCGGTCATCGCAAACCTATATATGGAACACTTTGAAACCAACGCGTTACAGAAGTCCGAACATAAACCCAAACTCTGGCTCAGATATGTTGACGACACCTTTGTTATCTGGCCACACGGGAAAGACAAACTGAACAACTTCCTCACACATCTCAACAGCCTACACCCCGAAATACAATTCACTATGGAAATAGAAGCCAACAACCAACTTCCCTTCCTGGACGTCCTAATCTACACAAAAAACCCGACGGCTCCTTAGGACATACCATCTACCGGAAAAAAAACACATACAAACCGCTACTTAAATGCACAATCACACCACCACCCTGCACAGATCAACTCCGTAGCATAGCAAAAACCCTCATCTCCAGAACCAAACGCCTCGCTGACAAAGACCACCTAAAAACTGAATTACACTCTCTCTCGAATGCTTTAATTGCGAACGGATTCCAAAAAAACACCATCACCAAACTAATCCAAAAAGAAACACCCCCCAAGAACCAATAAACAGAAGAGAACAACGGCACTGCCCTCCTCCCTTACATCAAAGGCACCACAGACAAAATCAGCAAAATTCTCCACAAACACAATATCAAGACAGCCTTTTACACCGAACAAAAAATAGCCAACATTTTAAGAAACCCCAAAGACAAGATTGAGCTAGAAAACCAAGGAGTCTACGAAATACCATGCAAAGTCTGCCCAGCCACATACATCGGACAGACAAACAGGAGAATAAGCGCACGCATCGCAGAACACAAGAACGCAGTCAAAAAAGAAGAAAAATCTTCCTCTCTCTTCCAGCACATAAAAACAACAGGTCATGAAATTGATTTTAAAAGAACCAAACTCATCTCCAAAACTGAACACTTCAACAGTTGAATAATCATGGAAGCCATTGAAATAGAGAAACACCCAAACAACATGAATAAACGTGATGACACCTCCCGCTTGCCTGACATCTGGAAACTAGCCCTGGTCAACAGACGAGCCTCTGTCACAAAGACTGACACCAGGTCCAAAAGGACACAAGATGCCACCACCTTCCATCCACACCAAACACAAACCCAGACCCTTCCCACAGATGAAACGAAACCACCATCCAATAACAAAACCACGACTGCACCATCTACCGCTACTCCCCACTCCAGCCACCACATGGAGCACACTTACACACGCCAAAAAAAAACATTGGGAGACCACAGACACGCAGCCAGACCAAAATGAATTCACAAGACACAGGACCCCACTCCACCAAAGCCCAGGATGCTGCCAGAACACCCATCACCAAGGTCGTTAAGAAACAAAAGGCTAATAGACACACATCCAGCACCTCACCCACACATGATGTCTCTAAACAGCCATCTAACCCACCAGCAGTTAAGCCCTTAACGATCGCCTCAGCCACACAGCAAATCACAAAAGAACAAACAAACCTACAATCAGCAACAGAGCAAGCAAACCACACACCCCCAGCAGTATTTATAGAAGGACTTCAACTGAGATCACACTCTGCTTCAAGAAGAAAGAAGCCAGAACACCAGCCTGAAGATGACGAGTGAGACCTCGTCGAAACGTCGCCAAAACAACCAGATTTCTACACGGGAAGAAACCCGAATCCACCCTAACATGCATATATATATATATATATATATATATATACTATCTATATCTATATCTATATCTATCTATCTATATCTATATCTATATCTATCTATCTATCTATCTATCTATCTATCTATCTATCTATCTATCTATCTATATTGAAGAGCATCATGGTGGGGACCAGTACTCCAGATGCAAATTTAAAAAAATTAAAATGTGCTTTTTACATGCAGTGTGATAGAGGCCCAGGACAGGACTGGGAGGTTTGGGCAGAATGAGACCAAGTGAAGTCTCAGATTCTTTCAACCAAGAGGGTTCCCCCATGAGAGCCACATTTGAGCCACCAAGGACCGTGTTGGCGAACCTACGGCACCGGGTGCCAAAGGTGGCCCTCGGAGCCCTTTCTTTGGACCCCCGACATTGCCCCTTCACAGCCACCTGGATTCAGGTTAAACATTCACTTTCACAGGCGTGGCAACTTACCTCTCCTGTGGGGCCACAGCCTTTGGTGGACTGTGCAGGTACTGTTTGAAGCGGAGCTCGAAGGCCTGCCCCACGGTGTTGATGACGCTCTGGGCTAGTCCGTCACAGCACTCCAAGATATGGCATGCTGAAAATCAAAAGGAGACTGGTAGGCTTAAGAATATATAATAGACCCATGTCTTTGCAGAATCAGTGTTTGTGGTTTCGCTAGTCCGCTGTCTGAAAATGTTAAAAAATATTGAAAGGGGGGAAAAACCCTCTAGAAATACATATTTCCACAATGTATTTACCAAAACTGGCCACTAGGGGAAGACAGAGACCATGCTTTGTGCTGTGAAGAATCCATAGGATGGTCTCTGGCTCTCTCTCTCTCTAGTGGCCAGTTCTGGTAATACATGCTGAAAATACAGTTTCCTGGAATTTTTCCCCTTTTACCCTGCTATTTCGAGCGTTTGCTTTTATCCCCGGTTTTCAGCATCCACGTGGGCCTTGGGACCATTTCCCTGTGCATACAGGAATCCTACTGTCTTTCCTCTTTTCACCTTGAGGTAGTTCTGTCTCACTGGATCGATGAGAAATCAGGGCAAAGTGAATTGAAAAATCAGTTTGAATGGGGGATAGATCACTGTGGACCATCTCAGGATAGGATTAAAAGCCCCTGATTAGCCTGAGAACCAAACCAGAAGGGCTTGCGCTCAGACTTATTTCATGTAAAACCTTGCAAGTTTATTTTTCTTTTTTTTTCCCCCAAAGGGGTTTTCTATGTGTGGCCCTGTTTAGCAATACAAACAAAAGGGAAATCACTCTACAGCAGGCATATCCTAACTTTGGCCCTCCTGATGTTTTGGACCACAACTCCCAGAATTCCAAGCCTGTATTTCCAATGGCAAAGGACTGTGGGAGTTGTGGTCCAAAACATCTGGAAGGCCGAAGTTTGGACATGCCTGCTCTACAGTATTCCGTTTTGACTCTTACCTCTTTGATTGATGGGATCTTTGGCCACGTAAGCCACGTAGTCGGCCGTGTCCTGATTTTTTAAAAAAACAACAACACAAGAACGGAGAGAATGAGAGTTCAGGATCCTAATTCTGGTTAGCAGAAAGAATAGAAGAGATGGAAAAGAGAGGAAGGAAACAACACAAGAGGAAGAAGGAACAGAGACCGGAAAGAAGTAGGTAGAATTTTTTTCCCCTTCAGTTTTTCAAAAATCTTATTTTATTGCTCTTTTGATATTAATGGACAACAAATCCCCTTATCCCCAGCTAAGTCTTGGAGAAGACATTAGCTCAAAAAGAATCCCTCTGCATTTGGAGACCCTAACATTCATTTCGTGGCTTTTGCCAAATTGCTCGCCCTCCCCATAGAATAATAGAGGGCACAGGCTCAGTATAGATGCAAAGTAGAGAGGAGGGGGAAGTAAAATGGAAGAAAAGGGATCCAGAATGCCCAAGGAAGAAAGGGCCGCATGGGGTGCCAGTGAGTGAATAACAAGATGAAGATCCATTTAACCAATGAATAACAAAAGATCCTGCATGTTGAATTGGGGGAAATGGACGGCTTAAGTTATAACATCAGGATTGGACACATCGGGTGTCTCCGTTAAAATTCGGAGCAGCTTCGCCACCCCGTTAATGTCAGGGTCCACCCTCCTTATATCCAAGTTAACAGGCATCCTCCAAAGTCATGAATGAAGTTCCTGTATTACCGTTCCCTGTGGTGAGCTCCATCTGCAGAGCCTAGAATCTAGATCCCACTTGGTCATTCTCCCCCCTGTGGATTACCTCCCACGAATCCCTTTGAGCCCTGTAGCTTTCGTGGTGGCCCTGGCTTCTCCTCCCTCCCTCCCTCCCTCCCAGTAGTAAGCGACCCCTTTCCGGATTTTGGCCCCAACTTTTAGAGGGGGCAGTGTTCAAAACCCTTGACCTCTTTGGAAGATAATTGTCCAACACTTTGAAAAAGATTAGTTAAATTTTCCACTCTGGGAAATCGGTGTGGTCTGTAAAAATAAAAATAAAGTTCGGGCTAAAACCCACAGCCGAGCAGCCATGTTACTGACCTGGGACCTCCCTTGTAGGCTGCCCCTCCCTAGAGCTTCCCAGGTGGACCCGTGCCTTTCCCCCCCACTGCCTACTTCCCACGCCGTGCATTTTCATTGCTTCCAGATCTGGGGGGGGGGGGGTCCTCCTTGCTCCCTTCCCCCTTGCTTAAGGCTTTGAGATTTCGCCTCCACCCTTACCGTGTCGCCCCCAGAAGCGAAGGAGATGGATTGCATGTGGTGGTTCGCGATGATCTACGGATGGAAACAAGACCGGCACAGAGAGAGAGAGAGAGAGAGAGATGGGATGGCGGGTGAGGGTGGAAACACACACAAACCGGTGGGGGCGGGAAGAGGGGGGGAAAGATCAGCCAGGAGGGTCATCCCTATTCAGCAACTCAATCCATCCAAGCCTCAAGGGAGCATAAGAACATCAGAACCAGAGCCCTGCTGGATCAGGCCAAAGGCCCATCTAGTCCAGCTTCCTGCATCTCACAAGTGGCCCCACCAGATGCCTCTGGGAGCGCAGGAGACTAGATCTCTGTGTCTCCTGATACACCACTCCCCCTGCATCTGGCCCTGGAAGGACCCTGGTTTTAAGCCTGGAGATGACACATCTCCATCATGGCTTGTCGCCTGGGATGGACTTCTCCTCCAGGAATCTGTCCAGTCCCCCTTTGGAAGGCA
Organism: Phrynocephalus guinanensis; assembly: GCA_037367245.1. Taxonomy (NCBI): domain Eukaryota; kingdom Metazoa; phylum Chordata; class Lepidosauria; order Squamata; family Agamidae; genus Phrynocephalus; species Phrynocephalus guinanensis. Next base: position 20,785,864 of record CM074750.1, read on the forward strand.
TCCAGGCTATATGCCATCACCACCTCCTGTGGCAGGGATTAGTCCCTCCACCCAGGAGCCTGGAATCCTTTCCGGGACAAATCTTTGCTTTACCTCGGATCAGATACCCAACCCTAAGCCCAGGTGTTAAGGCTTCATAAGGCTGTTTGGGTCCCTCCCCTGTCCTCGCCTGTTGTTGTTCCCACTGTTGTTTTTATCCTCCTCCTCCTCCTCTTAGAACGGGCAGAGATGGAAGGGAGACCCTGAAGATCATCTAGTCCATCCCCTGTCAAGCAGGCCACGATGGAGGATTTGAACTCTCAACCTCTGGATGCAGAGCCAGAGGCCCAAAAACCCCGAGATGAGTGCCAGCAAAAGGCATAACTGTCAAGTGTTCCCCACGGCCGCCCGGGATGGGAGGAGAGAAGTGTGGCCACTGGGAGCTCCAGGGAGGCGGGGCACTGGCAGCCGGGCCCTTCGGCTGGGGGGGGGGTCAAGCCTCATTTGCATGCAGGGTTCCCAGAATCCCTTGCGGTGGCTTCAAAATGTTCACTATGACCTAGGTGTCTCGCCTTTCTAGGGGATATATATGTAGGGGAGAAGTGCTCTCTGGCGGGCTACCTGGGGGCCGGCCGCCCAGCAGCATCTGAAAATCAGCCCTAATTTTTCGGGAAGACGTCGGGAAAGAGTGATGGATCGGTGAATGTCCCGCCCAAAACGTGACACTTGACAGGTCTGAAAAGGGAAGATTTAAAGGGGGCAAGGCTAAAAATTAAGGAAGACATCCTGAAAGTTTGCAGGTGAGATGTTCTATTTGCAAAATCAGTGATTTTTGAAAAAATGTTTTTAGATTTGAGGAAGGAATTTTTTTAAAAACAAGGAACTGAAGATTTGGGAGCAATGCCAGCTGCAGGTAGGAGGGGTGACCTGATCTTTCTTACAGATTCCGTTAATGTCTTGCCTTGATTATTATTATTAGAACATTCAAAATGCACATGGACCACTATTATGTAAAAGATACAAGTTTTAACAAAAAAACTAAGCCTCCGTTACATGTACCGGTAATTGGTATAATATGCTGCTTCTATTTTCCCACTTTTTTAATGTTTTAAGAGAGCAGGTTATAATATTTTAAAAAATTTGGTTGTTCCCAAAGCCCTGATGACTGTGGTGGCCACGGAAATGTGTTTCATCCACAGGCCACCAGGTCTCTGTTTTTTGTTTTTTTTTATAATTTCCCCAATGTTTTTTGTCTTCAAGTCTGGCATCCCCAGGAACTGCATGTCAACAATCCAGACATTTCTTCATTCTCTTACAGTTATGTCTGTCAAAGCATCATCATCATCGTAGTTGTCATATTCGTCATCGTCATCATGGCTATAACTACTACTACAGCAATACCTTGGTTTATGAGCATAATTTGCTCTGGAAACATGCTTGTAAATCAAAACAGTCTGATATCAAACCCAATTTCCCCATAAGAAATCATGGGGACCTAGATGATCGTTCTGGGATCCCATAGACCACATAGTGTACACACAAAATGTCCAAACTCACAAAATAATTTGGCTAGAAGTTCACATCCGCACCATGGTTTAGGTACCTGCCGGCGGAATCTCCTCTGTTTGGGACTAACAGCTGGATTTTATTCTGCGTTTTTAATGTGAGCCATCATAAAATGACATGTGTAGCCCTAGGCACGCTTGACTAGCTGCCCCAGGACTAGAAATTGTTTGAAAAATAAGGATGGATGTTAAAAACAAATTAAAGAAAGGAATATAAAGAAAAATAAAACAAAACCCCAAACTGCACTCTTTGAAAACTTTCCTGGCTGGTGCAAGGGATCCATTCCAATCTTCTCCCTCTGTTTCGGTGGCTTGTCTGAGACAGAAAGTTCCAGAAAATTCCCCCACAGTCCAGCAGGGAGAGAGAAAGAGGCACCATTGGCTCCCCAGCGATCATGTGACCTCCAGTGCTCGTATATCAAGACATTGCTTGTTGAGCAAGGCAAATTTTAGAAGAAATGTTTGTTTGGCTTGCAAAACACTCTTAAATCCAGTTACTCTTACTCTTACTGTTTTCTCTTGAAACAAACCCTAATTCCTCACAGGCCAAATCCAACAACTTAAGGTCTAACACTTGATATTTCTGGTGCCCCAGCACTCTTGAGTGGTAAAAATATATAAGGCTATGTATCTGAGCTACTTTAAGATGAATACACAATCCCTGATTGGCGAGAATGACACGCGTGATGGGTCTAGGAAGCATCCCTTTACCTCCGGGCCTGGGGGGGGGGGGAGAGAATGTCTCATCCTAAAATTTCAGCCACGGTTACCACCCCCTTCATGAACTGCTGCCTTCATCCAGTCCTCTGGCTTGGGTGCGTTTGCTTTCAATGATGCCACACATTCTCTATAGCAGTAGTGACAAACCTTTGGCACGCCAGATGTTTTGGGCCACAACTCCCAGAATTCCAAGACTGTACTGCCAGTGACAAAGGACTGTGGGAGCTATGGTCCAAAACATCTGGAGTGCCGAAGGCCCCCCACCACTGCTCTATAGAATCTCCGATTCTTTTTGGAACTGGTTACCGTGGTGGGCTGGTCATCCCTAATTAGCTAGCTCATCTATGTGGCCAGTCTAGGAAGTGTGGACATGACTCCAAAATGACTATAGGGATGGCATTCTCCATCCATATGGCGGCCCATGATTGACTAAGATCAGGAGTCCTCAAACTTTTTAAACAGGGGGCCGGTTCACTGTTGGGCGTCGGACCCTGCAGCTCCCCGGTATGGCTCCAAGGGGGGAGAGGGAAGGCCCAACCCGCTTCACCCCCCCCCCAGGCCAACACCACTCTCCTTGCCTGCTGGCCCACATGTCAGTGCCACTACTCCTGTGGCTCCAAGGGGGGTAGGAGAGGGCCCATCCTTCTCACTGCCACCCCAAGGTGCTAGGGGCAATGGCGGACTTTGCCCTTGCATTGGTGGCCGAGGCGGCGGCGGCAGTTTTTGGCTCCACAGCAAGTTTTTGGCTCACAAGTGGGGGAGGTGAGTGGGGGGTTTCTGCAATGGCCGTTGGGCCGGATTCAGGATCTTCATAGAATCATAGGATCCTAGAGTTGGAAGAGACCTCAAGGGCCATCCGGTCCAACCCCCTGCCATGCAGGAATCTCCATCAAAGCACTCCCGACAGAGGTCCATCCAGCCTCTGCTTAAAAACCTCCTCCAAGGAAGGAGACTCCACCACCCTCCTTTGGGGCAGCATCTTATTCCACTGCTGAACAGCTCTAACCATCAGGAAGTTCTTCCTTAATGTTCAAATGGAATCTCTTTTCCTGTAGTTTGAAACCATTGCCCTGAGTCCTAGTCTCTGAAGTCATGGCGGGCTGCATCCGACCCACGGGCCGTAGTTTGAAGCCCCCAACTAAGATCAACATAGTGACATCTCCCGTCATCCTACACTTACTCTGAGATCCTTGATTGGCTGGGCCTGTTTTATCTCCAGGTGTTTCAAGGTGCAAGGCTTTGACATCCTTGTTTAAAACCTTGGTATCAATAAAATATAACGCACGTTATACGCATAGGTGTGGATGGAAGGATGCATCTCTGGCTCCCCTTACCACCTGACCAAAAGAGGACCCGCCGTGACCCCTGGAGGACACCGTCCACAGGAAAGGACTTACCTGTCGGGTGGTCGGGATCATGAGGTTCAGCCCGTCCACAGAGATATTCACGGCGATGCTGATCCCAGCAAAATGAAGGTTGCTTTTGCCGAGAATGGAGAAGACAGCTTTGTTGGGAGGCTGGGAAGAGATGAACAGAGACGGAGAGGCTCATAGAATCCATGCCAAGAGGGGTCAACAACGTCCCCAAACGTTCCTCCGTCAAGCAAGACCCAAATGGAGAGTCAGGCGTGATGCAAGGGAGGCTGGTCATGGCAATTTTTCCGGGGACTGCAGATTTGTTCCATTTTTCCCTCTAAACTTGACAGGAACCTTTAAGTAGCAAAGGGTCCCTTCCATTCCTGCTTCCATTTTAAAAAATGGTCCCTGTTAAACATTTTGTCTGCAAAGCCTGCTAAGCCACTGTCGTCCTCCGAAGAAGAGGCAGGAAGGTATCTTTTTATACTACAGTGGTGGTGCCTCGAGATACGGGCGCCTCGCGTCACGAAAAACTTGAGATACGAAAGAGAAGTCCGTCCGGGGTGCAATGCACCCTGGGAATGGAAAACTTCCTCCAAAAAATAAAAATAAAAATCAAGATACGAACATTTGTTATGGAAACATTTTGCAGAAGGCTTCCATTCCCAGGGTGCATTGCGCCCCACTCAGATCCATGGTACGAAAAATTCATGTTACGAAGTGTCCCGAAGAACGAATTAATTTCGTATCATGATCTGTATTTTCGTTCTCCGAGCGTGGAATGATTAGCCAAGGCTGGCTGTAGCTTTTGGGCACCTCAGAAAGGGGTTTTGTCCAGATCAGTTGCAGGACTGATCCAGGAAGCATTGCTGTTATCTCCATTTGTTCTGATTTGGCACCACCTATTGAATATCTCACCCCATGGGACTTGGATCCCTGATAGGCTGGTAAAATTTGATTATTGTTATGACACCCAATTAAATAGGAATAGAGATGGGCACGAAATGAACTTTTAGTTTGTTTCATTATTCGAATAACGTTTCGTATTCGAATAACGAACCCCAAAGTGGATTTAGAACAAAACGAAACAAAAAAATTGGTGCTGGTCCTTCCTGGAGGTCTGGTCTTCCTGGCTGCAGGCAGGGGCAACCAGGAAAAAAAGCCGACTGGCCGGGCCACGTGGGCAGCAGTAAAAAATGCAATAAAAATAAATTAAAATAAATAAAATAAAAAAGGAGCGCCAACCCGGCCCCAGGGGTGGCCGGGGTGGCGCCCTAAAATAAAGAAAAAATATAGAACATAAAAGAAGCACCCGCCCGGACCCAGGGGCCGTGTAGTCGGCGCTTGAAAAAAAAAGAGGTACTGACCCCAAGCCACCCGCCTCAAAAAACCCCTGCCTCAGGGGCCAGGATCGCCCTGCCGCTGCCACCACCACCACCACCACCCGGTATGTGTTGATGATTGAAGATGAGGATGATGATGTGCATGATGAGGATGAGTCTGCTGCCAGCCCAGTTTGTGCACTTGTCGTCAACGTCTGTGGTTTTTAAAAAAATGTTTTTTCCCGCCCGCCTGCTGTCAAATGGATTAAATCACGCAAAGCGGGGGGGGGACGAATAACGAATCAATGAAACAACGAAACGAATCTTTCAAAAAAAATTCATTAAAAACGAAATGAAACGAACCAAACCCTAATACGAACTGAACCAAAACGAATCGCTGAGATTACTATGACCCCTCTTGACTAGGATTCCTGATAGACCAGTAAGCGATCTGAGATTCTTGTGACCGCATTTGGATCCCTGATAGTTTAGTGGAAATCTCAGGTTGTTCTTTGCTCTCTTCCTTTGTGCAGAAGCCTTGAGGACTAGGAACTTCACAATGCTCAATCTGAGCAAGTTACTTTGAATGGCAGTGTTTTCCCCACCCACCCACCCACCCCGGATTCTATCATTTAACATCCTCATCCGAAAAAGGTATTCCTCTACAGATCTTCCATTTGAAATCAAACATTCAGCAAAGGTGGCTCAGCTTCAGCACTGTTCAATATTTAACTAGATCTTAATACAAACACACTCTGCTTCCTAGACCATGCCTAGCATTTTGGCAAATTTATTTTTAGCTCCGTTTCACTGTTTGGATAGTATTATCATTATAGGGTTTAGATCATATTAATCCTCAACCTCAGCTGACTAATCAGTTAATGGATCCCATTTGAATAAATTTGCATCTTTTCCCAAAGACTCTGGGAAAAGCTGCCTTCCGCTGCCCTGCAGCTACTAAAACAATAACGAGGTATTGTTGCCACCTCATCAACCTCTTCTTCCAATTCTTTGTTCAATTAGAAATGAATCATTAATGTATTTTTTTCCGGTTCTTTTTTTTTTAAGTGCCAACATGAAAATACCCTCCTGAAAATCAAGAGCCAGGATGTTGAGTGTCATCCCTTGCTTATTTGGAAGACGGGGTCTCTTTGCTGTACTGTAACCATGACACAACTGATCTGAAATGTTTTGGGCCCCACGGAGGCTGTTTGACTACAATTCCCATAGAGTGCTGACTCTAAGGCTTCAGGGAATAGAGGCCGTGACATGCGGCAGCTCTGATTTTCCAGGGGCAGTGGGTTCCTGTTGAGTTTTAGCCCGGACTTTATTGAAAAGTTCGGACAAAAAACCCAAACAATTCACCACCAAAATCAGTCACCGGTCCACATTCGGTACATTGTCAGGAGGGGGGGGATGCCGGGCTTACCTTTTTCTTCCAGGTCCCTTTGACACCCGGTACTGCCTCATGCAGGCGGTTGATGGCTTCCCTGTACAAGAAAGAAAGAAAGAAAGAAAGAAAGAAAGAAAGAAAGAAAGAAAGAAAGAAAGAAAGAAAGATTCTTTTAAGACAGGAATTCTTGTTCCTCTCCTCCACAACCCCAACCAGCTCTTGAAGACTCGCAAGTCGTGGCTTCCTTGAGGGAGTTTGTCCATCATGTGTTTGGTCTTCCTCTTTTCCTGGGGCCGTCAAGCTTCCTTAGCATTATTGTCTTTTCTAGAAAATCTGGAAATACGGTCGAAATCCAGAGAATCTGGGGAATTGCCACTCAGGAACTGGCTTGGAAAAGCAACTTAGGCAGAATTCACCCACTTACCGTGGGCTCAGCAATGCAAGCGTTCAGGAATTGCTTTGAATTCTGAGAGGTATCTCTCTTTCAGATATAACTCAGAGGCCTGAATCTTCAGTTCCCAAGTCACTTGTGGGTCAACAGTGGGAGGGATAAACAGTCTTGCTCATTCCAGATATCTGGAGTGCCTCCGCGTTCCATTATCCACAGTCGGTCTGTGCCCTGCTTCACCCAGACACAGGGCCCTCCCCTTGCTGTGATTCCCCACCCCACCCCAACCTCTTCTCTCTTTACGTGGTTATCCGTGGCGGGCCACAGCCCCTCTCGGCCTCCTTGTGAGGCTTTGGGGTGGAATCTGATGGGGGAAAATATGATTTCTAGCAAGGAAGATAGACATTTTCCCCTACCACCCGATCCCTGTGCCCCAGGAACCTTTTTTGAGGGGGGGGGACCCAGATGGTTATGTACACACAAGGCCAGGATGGGTCTGCTTGGCTGATCTGCGAACAGGGTGGTGGACAAGGAATGTCTGTGGACCACTTGAAGCTTTAGGGCTGTGGAAGGAAGGAATAAAAAAAGGAAGGAAGGAAGGAAGGAAGGAAGGAGCAGGTGATGGATAAAAGGAAAGAAGGAAGGAAGGAAGGAAGGAAGGAATAGGAAGGAAGGAAGGAAGGAAGGAGCAGGTGATGGATAAAAGGAAAGAAGGAAGGAAGGAATAAAAAAGGAAGGAAGGAAGGAAGGAATAGGAAGGAAGGAAGGAAGGAAGGAGCAGGTGATGGATAAAAGGAAAGAAGGAAGGAAGGAATAAAAAAGGAAGGAAGGAAGGAAGGAAGGAAGGAATAAAAAGGAAGGAAGGAAGGAAGGGAGCAGGTGATAGATAAAAGGAAAGAAGGAAGGAAGGAATAAAAAAGGAAGGAAGGAAGGAAGGAAGGAATAAAAAGGAAGGAAGGAAGGGAGCAGGTGATGGATAAAAGGAAAGAAGGAAGGAAGGAATAAAAAAGGAAGGAAGGAAGGAAGGAATAAAAAGGAAGGAAGGAAGGAAGGAGCAGGTGATGGATAAAAGGAAAGAAGGAAGGAATAAAAAAGGAAGGAAGGAAGGAAGGAAGGAAGGAAGGAAGGAAGGGAGCAGGTGATGGATAAAAGGAAAGAAGGAAGGAAGGAATAAAAAAGGAAGGAAGGAATAAAAAGGAAGGAAGGAAGGGGCAGGTGATGGATAAAAGGAAAGAAGGAAGGAAGGAATAAAAAGGAAGGAAGGAAGGAGCAGGTGATGGATAAAAGGAAAGAAGGAAGGAAGGAATAAAAAAGGAAGGAAGGAGCCGGTGATGGATAAAAGGAAGGAAGGAAGGAAGGATGGATGGATGGATGGATGGATGGCAATCCTTACCTGGTGACTTGTGTTCGGGTGTTGAAATCCAGTGACCTCATGGAGCGCAGAATCTCAATACATCCCATGTACTGGGAAGGGGAGAGGGCACAAAACCCAGAAATCAATTAAGATCCAGAGACAACCATTCTTCCTCATGGACAATATTCAACTCTGGGCAAACAGTCCACCCTAGCTGCCGTTCTAGTGAAGGAGCCCTATCTCCCTCTCGGACGGAGAGTCCCAGAATTGGATTACAGCAGGGAATTTGAAGTTCCCTTGCCCAAACTACAAATCCCATGGTTCTGTGGGGTGGCGCCGTCAAGCAGGACACCACGGATTGGGTCCCTCTCATTCCCAGCCACAGCCACCAACCGCAGGGACGCAGAGAAATAACAAAAAGCAGTGGCTTATTTTTAATCGATGGTCCTCCTCTCCACATCCTTTTCAGTTTTGAATCCAGGGTGGAGGAACAATTATAACCTTGTCCTGCTTTCCCTTTGAAATCCCTCGAAACAAAGAGGGATTTATAACCCAGCTTCCCAGAAAGGGGCTAAATGGAGTCGCCTAAGGGTTTACCACCCCGGGTTTTATCGGCCAACATAAATTACCGCTAATTTAATTAAGGGGGGAAAGGGTTAGGGCCAAGCAGCTGACCACCCATCTGCTAATTGACTTAAAGAGGTTCTGCCTGGCAGAACAGAAGGGGAAGAGATCTTTATGTAAAAGCCTGGCATCCCAGATTTAAATTATGCTTCCTGATCTTCTGTAGGTTCTCGGCTTCCTTACAAGGTCCTCTTTTTAAGATGCTCTGAAGTGGTGCTGTGCGGACGACAGGCCTCCTCTCCTCTTTGTTTGTTTGACTGTTTATTTCTACCCTAATTTTGTGGGTTGTTGTTTTTTCCAGGGAGTTCCGCCCTCTCTCCACGCAGGACCATCACAGCGACCTCCCTGCGAGGGAGGCCACCCGACAAGAGCTTCCTTGGGCCAGAGGGGATGAATTCGAACGCGGATCTCCCGAGCCTTGGCTCTGAAGGTAAAAACACCCCGACCCGGCTGTGTGGTGAGTGTTGTTGGTCTGGGGGGGGGGGTTGCACAATAAAGTTTGGGTCTTATTTGTCGGGCACTTCCTCCCCCCCCACACACACACTGTTTTTTTCCCCAGCTAGTTCAGGGCAAAGGCTGCCCTCCTTGCAACAACAGAGACCGACGGGCCGAAGGGCCCTCGCTGAATTCCGCAGCCGAGTCAAGGATATGAACCCACAACGTAATCCCTTCCGCCCGATGGACTGTCTTTGTAGTCAAGGGGGCATCTGAAGCCCCACCATTCAGGGCATGCGAAATTCGCCATCTGCTGAGAGGTGATCGCCGTGGTCTCCTGCGTGGAAACCCCGGGATCTGACGGATCGCTAGGTAAACACAGAGGCATGGGACTCGGTGATCCGCAGGGGTCCTTCCAGTGCGGCTGTTCTAAGTTTATTATTGTTGTTGTCCTCCGCTGCAGCAGCCTTGTTTTGCCAAAGGAGGGGCATGCAACCAGGACGGATTTCAAATTGCGAGTGCAAGCCAACTTTTGCCCACACTCGGCCCCTTCCAGAGACTACAAGGTCCACACCCCACACCCCAGGGGAGCGCATGACCAAATGCAACAGGACTTTTGGTTATGCGGCTCCAATGAAGCTGTCCATAGTCCCCCTAGCCCAGGCATGTCCAAACTTCGGCCCTCCTTGTGTTTTGGACCACAACTCCCAGAATTCTAAGCTTAGATTGCCAATGGCAAAGGACTGTGGGAGCTGTGGTCCAAAATATCTGGAGGGCCGGAGGTTGGACATGCCTGTCCTAGTCTCTCCCGACCATCCCGAGATCCTGGACTACAAGTTCCACCGTCCTCGGCCAGCGGCCAGAGATCATGGGACTTGTGGTCCCAGTGGGACCTGCCGTGGAGGAGGCCTGGGGCACACTGGTCTCCCCAACCGGGAGCCCTGGAGACGGCCTTCAACAGCCGCGGCCCTGGTGCTGACAGAAGGCAGCCGCTCGGCTCCCCTTGTCCCGAGAGAGGATCTGACCTCTTGACCTTTGGCTAGGGCTCAGGACTGACCCAGCCTGTCCAGCACAATGTCGAAGTAGACAGACCGGTCAGATCTGCGCTCTTTGGATGATGACCTTTCCATTTAAACAAAAGCATTGTCCCCCACGATCGGGAGCGTCCCCCTTACCCGGACGATGTACGAGACGCCGGGGCTGACCACCTGCTCGTCCGGATGCAGCCAGCCTTGGACGGGTTTGCTGATGAAGCTCCCTTTCCGGCTCCACTCCTCGCCGCCGGCCGCTTTGGTCCCCTCGGCCCGGGGGGCTTTCCGGCCGCCCCCACCGGCCGCCCCTCCGCCCCGCAGCCGGTGCATCCCTGGCAGGCCGCAGGGCGTGGCGCAGATGGGTTCGCAGGCGCTGAGGACGGCCGCCAGGCCCGAGGATGCGGTGCCGCCACTTCCCCTGGCCTCTGCCGCCTTGGGTGAAGATGAAGAGGAGGCCGAGAGCTCCTTGCTGGCGCTGGAGGGGCTGCGGCTCAGGAACCCTGACGGGCTGGAGAATTTCCACTGGCTCATCCTGGGAATCAGCATGCAGAAGGTGGTGGCAGGGTCCTGCTCCTCGCATGGCGGAGGAGGAGACGGCGGAGGCGGTGGCGGTGGCGCCGGGCGAGGGTGTCCCAGAGGGGTCGTGGTCGGCATGGTGGACAGAACCGGGCTGGCCGGGGCGACCTTGCTGCTCATGGCGGCCTGCGGCAAGGGCATCGTCCGCCCTTCGTTCCAAAACCGGTCGTACTTGGGTGCGGCGAGCATCCCCCGCCGTGGCGCGCGTCTGGCTAAGTGGTTTTAGAGTGCTCCTCCGGCCAGCCTGTTTCGCTGCCGCTCGGCTCGCATCCTGGCCGCACCGCCGCTCGGCCCTCCCCGGGTGTGGACCCACACCACCTCCGGCGGCCGCCCTCCCTGCCCCAGCCCTTGGGGGAAGATCGGTTCACACGACAACGAAGGGGGATGATGTCATGGCACCCGTTGCAGCCTGGCCGGGCGTGGATGCTTCTCCCGCCCTGCTTTGCCGGAGAAAGCATCCTTGCTCTGAAGACAAGGACAGATGATGCAGGCTAGATCCTGGCCTGAATCAGAGGGGGGAGGGGGAATGGGACAGCGAACAACCTTCCTTGGGCCATCTTGAACATAAGAACGTAAGAGCCTAAGGAGAGCCATGCTGCTGGATCAGGCCAAAGGCCCATCTAGTCCAGCTTCCTGGATCTCACATTGTGGCCCCACCAGATGCCTCTGGGAGCGCACGAGACTAGATCTCTGTCTCCTGATATACCACTCCCTCTGCATCTGGCCCTGGAAGGACCCCGGTTTTAAGCCTGGAGATGACACATCTCCGTCATGGTTTGTCACCTGGGATGGACTTTTCCTCCAGGAATCTGTCCAATTCCCCTTTTGAATGCATCCAGGCCAGGTGCCATCACCACATCCTGTGGCAGGGAGTTCCACAGGCTAACTACACCCTGGTTGAAGACAAATTTCTTTTGTCTTGCACGTTGCCATGTTGGGTTTTGCTTTCGCCCCCGTGGCTGACTTCCTAAGGGCGGTAACCACCCAGAGCACAGCTGCATGTCAGTGCCATGAGGACTAGATCCTTACATGCACTTGCTGCGTACTTTGGAATGGTGCAGAATCTTCGTCAACTGCCATGTCGTCGTACACCGGCGATGGCAAACCTTTTGGAGACCCGGTCCCCCAAACTGCAATTAGGAACCCAATAATTTTTCACGCAGTGCTAGCACAGCAATTTAACCTGAGTCCAGGTGGCTGCGAAGGGGCAATGTTGGATGCCCACAGAAAGGGCTCCGAGGGCTACCTTTGGAACCCGTAGAATGTCAGCAGTCACTAGCACAATCTGGTTTTTATCCAAAGCTATTCTAAATTTGTTTTCCACGGCTTCAGAGGCTAGGACTCGGGGCAACGGTTTCAAACTGCAGGAAAAGAGATTCCAACTGAACATTAGGAAGAACTTCCTGACGGTTAGAGGTGTTCAGCAGTGGAATAATCTGCTGCCACCCAGGAGGGTGGTGGAGTCTCCTTCCTTGGAGGAGGTTTTTAAACAGAGGCTGGATGGCCATCTGTCGGGAGTCCTGTGATGGGGGTTCCTGCATGGCAGGGGGTTGGACTGGATGGCCCTTGGAGGTCTCTTCCAACTCTAGGATTCTCTGTAATCAAAAATAAATAAATCGGGAAGCTGCTCTCACTGCAAACCATTAGCTTAAATTCTTAAACCAGAATGTTCTTCCATGCCTCGGGCCACGCTTCCTGTCTATTTATCCTTGAAAGATAACCTGCAGCAGATGGTATTTCTCATTGCGCATGTTTTGACTGGCACAGAATCGCTGAGGCCAATTCCTTCTGAATTCACAAGGAAGGAACCAGCAAAACAGTCAGGTGGAGGAGAGGGTGGCAGTGGCGGGGAGGGGGTCCCTGTGTGGCCATGGTCATCACAGCCCCATCCTAAGCCCCTAACCTGTATTGGCTTTGGGGGGGTGTGTGTCTCATTTCTGAATCGACAACTACCTAAAGTGTGAGCACACCGCCAGGTTGCCGGTTCAGAGCAGCGGAAAGCAGGATTTGAACGAACACCCGGGAGCCGACCCTCCCACAAGGTTGGTGTTGTTGGTTGGTGTACATCATCATCAACCCTTGAATATTTATTTGCATTTTGCTGTAAACTGCCCTGAGTCCCTTGGAGGAAATCGGAGCGGTCCGGAAATGCAAAAATAAATTAGAAAATAAATACATAATATATTAGATACATATTAATAAACGACAGGAGAAAAAACAAGAATTAAGCCTATTAAAACCCCTAGATACACAAATAAAAACCAATTAGCAGCAACATAAATTATAAACCAAGAAAAAAAGGCAATTTAGAAGCAGAGGTGTTATACGTCGGGTGTTATAGGCATCCTAATAATAGAATCCTTGGGTCCTACTTGCCTTTTGGGTCTAGGGATGCTTCGTCGAGAGGGTTGCGTTTTCCTTATTATGAGGTTTGCAGCAAGCCTGTTATAAGCCCCTGGTTGTGAGAACCCAGTCCCTGCATGTCCAACGAGAGAGAGAGGGGAGAGAGAGAGAGAGAGAGAGAGAGAGAAGGCCCAGCCAAGAAAGAAAGGTAAGGTAAACACCGAAAGCCGGCATTTTTCAAATACATTTTAATGTATTTTATTTTATTTTTTATTTTATTTTTTACCAAAAAGCACCTACAAACTATGGGTTCTTGTCATCGGTTTTTCGGGTCGTTTGGCCCTGTTCTGGAATGACACCGGAACACGGCCAAACCGCCCGAAAAACTCGCAACTGCTATCGGATCCCAGATACAAAAGCCTTTGAGGACAAAACCAAACTTGTTTATTGTTTGTTTATTGACGTGCTGCTTTTCTCACAGTGCATAGCCCAACAACCACTTTGCGCTGCCACCCTCCCTTTTTTAAAGCCGAACCATCGGGTCTGTAGCTCCTTGGCAAACACGCAGAACAACGCATCTGACATTGACCTGGTTTTGCGTGGAGTGTTAAAAGTTCACCACCACTGGCATAGCACCTTTGCCTGGTGCAGTGGTGGCGAACCTTCGGCCCTCCAGATGTTTTAAACCACAACTCCCACAGTCCTCTGTCACTGGCAGTCTAGGGTGGGGAATTCTGGGAGTTGTGGTCCAAACCGTCTGGAGTGCCAAATGTTCACCACCCCTGGCGCAGGCTGTAAATCAGGCAGAGTTCCCAGAAAGGGGGAAAGGATGGGATTAATCATCCTTTAATAGCTCCCTCTAGCTCCCCCTCCTCAGCCAGAAGCAGGGGCCACTTAAAAGAGGTTGCAGCTTCTTAGATTAAAAAAAGAAGTTTTGAGCCATGCAGCCATTAAAACAAAAGCAAAACTAGACTACGGGTGATACCATCATAGGCTGCTAGAAGAAAAATAAAATAAAATATGTTGCTGAGCTTTCGAGAGCAAGCTCTCTTTTTCAAAGCTGGTATAGAAGTCCAAACATGGCATGGTATGTGATTTGCCAGGAGAGAGTTCTTAAAAGTTCACTTGGCAAGATGGACGCCAGGCTTCTTGTTGGAAGGCACAGAACAGCATGGTCCGATGGGGCTGGACTTCACAGACCAGTTTCTTTGATGTTCTCCAGCGCTGCTTTTCCAAAACGTCTGACCAGGACTATTGGGTTGGGCGATGCAGAGGAGAAGCACGGAAAAAAGTTCAAAAACTGGGGTGACAAGGTGGGTTTGGGCACAGGATATAAGCACCCCTGATCTCGCCTGATTTTGGAAGCTAAGCAGGGTCGGCCCTGGGTTAGTACTTGGATGGGAGGCCACCAGGGAATACCAGGTGCTGTAGGCGCCTGGAGTAGGAACTGGCAAACCACTCCAGTATCCCTGCCAAGAAAACTCCATGGACATGGGGTCACGAAGAAGAGTCAGTCACGACTGTAACAACAACAACAACAACAACAACAACAACAACAACAACAACAAAGGGTGTGACCACAGTGGGATACAGCAGGCATTCTGACAAGCATTCAGGGTGAAGTCCACGTTTTGGGCGGCAAGTCCTGAGTCCTGATTGAAAACAAACATTCCTCCCCCCCCCCCCGAAAAAAGGTGACTGGGTTCTGAGTCGTGGGTCAAGTCTGAGTCCTTTAAAAAGATGATGATGATGATGATGATGATGATGACGACGATGACGACGACGACGATGATGGTGATGATGATGATAATAATAATAATAATAATAATAATAATAATAATAATAATAATAATAATATTAATAATAATAATAATAATCTCTGAGCTCCTTCCTAGTTGAGTCCTTAGTGTGACTTAAGCCTGTCTTAATCCCGTGACTTCCGTCCATCTCCCCGCTTCTGGCTTTTTAAGCTCACCGGCTCCTGTTCACGTCCCTTGTGCTTCCAGCCGAATGGAGAATATCCCACCACCACCCCCGCCGCCTCAGTGCTGGACTGGGTCATCCTCAATCCCCACCTTTGTTGCCCGGGATATCCCTCGTCTTCAGGAGGCTGTTCCAGACCAGGTCCGCTTGGGCGTCTGAGGGCCCGGCTACAGTCGCATTGTTCACCCAAGCGACACGTTTGCTGTGCCTCAACAGAATCCACCTTTTCATTCTGGATTCGGAAAGTTCCACGTCCAACACCTGCCGCTGTGCCCAGAGTGGGTGGGAGAGCCCCTTGCCTTGCCACCAGAACAGTTCCTGCCACCTGCCGTTGACCTCGTGGGTCCGATTGTTGGACTCGGGGCAAAAACTTCTTTGCCCACAGTTGGGCACCCTTTTTCTTTTGGGTTGGTTAGTGTTGGGAACCCAACCTGCCCTCTCAAATAACGCTTCTGTATCCCTCCAGGTCCCAGACCGGGATGCTACCGCTTGCCTCCGACGGTTGGATCGTTGCCCGTCTTGTGATCTCTCGGGGGTCAGCAACTCAAGGAGATGGGCGGAAAGAGGTCGCAGCTTCTTAGATGTTGTTCTCCGGCCCTGCATTTCCAAAACGTCTGACCCTCCCTATCGGATTGGCCGATACGGAGGGGAAACATGAAAAAAAATATTCAAAAACTGGGCTGACAAGGAAGTTCGGGCACAGGATCTGAGCACGTCCCATTTCACCTGATTTCGGAACCTAAGCAGGGTTGGGTGACCTACCACTCCGGAGGATCCACGATGAAAGGCATAAGGTACTCGGAGTGACGGACCCCGAGCGAATAAGAAGGGGCTCTTCTCTTGTGCACCCTCACCTTCTCGGGGCTGTGCGCTCCCGGCCCTGGTGTGCAGAAAGAGCTAGCGGCCTTCTTGGTCCTCCCAAGTATAGAATACGCAGGCGGGCGGCGCAAGTAGACGCTGGGGTCCGTGGTGTTGTAGCAACCCGGGCCTGGGGTTTGGGAGAGGTCCTGTGAGTAGCTGCCTCGGGCGTTGCAGCCCGAGAGGGTGAAACTAGGGCTGGAGGGCTTGCTGAGGATGTGAGGCCCCAGCAGTGAAGGGAGGGTGTAACTGTTAGGCGAAGGGACCGGGTCCACGCTGCGGTGTTTGGTGCGGGAACCCATGGAGAACGACGGAGCACGGCGCTGAGAGACGGGAGGAACCCTTTCCGGACTGTACGTGGCTGGCCCAGGAGACTGAGGAAAACCTGTGGGGAAAATGTGGAATATTAACCACAACGCTTCTATCTAAGGCACAATACAATCTCTTTTAGCTGTTGGTGAGTTTTTTTCAGTCTGTTTGGCCGTGTTCTGGAAGTTTTTCTTCTCTGTGGCTGGCATCTTCAGAGGGCAAGGAGCTCAGGGAACTGGGAGTTCTCTCTGTGCTCTGGGGTACGGAGTGAGCGAGACTGTGGAGTTTTAAAGTTGTGGGAAAGAGGAAACTTGTACTATACAGGAAAATAGGTGTTAGTTATTGTATTGTGATGGAGGGATTAAGAATTTAAAACTTTAAATTCCCCTAGCATGGAATTGGCCTTCTTCAACGCTGCCATACATTGGGTAGACACCTTCATTGAGCTGTCCACCAACACACACATCGTGGGCAATATCTGTCTCTCAACCCAGCCTTCACCACGGCACTCAGCTTACCTTGAGGTTTCGCTCGGGACAGCATGGAATAGGACGGACCCCTCGTCCTGCCAAAGCGCGTGAGCCCCGGTTCCACGTAGTAACAAGGGCCAGGACTCAAGTCTTTCACATGTACTGAAAAAAAACATAACAAAAGGGACCCCCTCAGGTGGCATGTTGCTACTAAAAGCGGAAAAGCAGGCCATGTCCTTCAGCTTAGTTGCGTGCTCACCAATTAACTCCAAGGCCTCTATTGCACGCACACTAAATGTGCATGTTGATTGGATGCATACTTTTCCCAAGACTGGTCATGTGACATTTGATGCGCACTTTCCGTCCCCATGGTAGCATATTTTTGATGCTCTATTCACGTGTCCCCATGGGCTGAAAGCACATAAAATTCCTGCTTTGAAAAGCTATATATAATATACTGTATATGTAATTTTTTTTATTAATACGCTTTGATTACCGGCATGCCGGGTTTCTAGTTTTACTGCTGGAGGACATGACAAATGTTTTGTTTTGTTTTGTTTTCCCCTGTACCAGTAATCCACTTTTTAAGCTTGAGCCCCGTGACACAGTGGTTAAATGCTTGTCCTGCAAGTAAAACTGTACTCACGACCTGGGGGTTCAATCCCAGGTAGCCGGCTCAAGGTTGACTCAGCCTTCCATCCTTCCAAGGTCGGTAAAATGAGTACCCAGCTTGCTGGGGGGGGGGGAATGTGTAGCCTGCATTACTGTAATTAAAAACTGTAAACCGCCCAGAGTGGCATGGGGCGGTATAGAAGCAGAACACTTTGCTTTTTTATTTTAAAGAGCAAATAAATTTAAGAAGATATCAATAAATTGAGCAGAATAGCAAAAGAATGCACACTAACAACGCCCCACTTACTTTTGATGTGCACTTCAGTTCTCCAAAAACGCGGATAAAAAAATTACTACAGGCGGGGCAAGGATCAGGAAAATGTGGTGGGTCACACTTCAGAGGCATGTATTTTTTTGAAGAGCATCATGGTTGCGACCATTGCTCCAGATGCGAATTTAAAAAAATAAAAATGTGCTTTTTATGTGCAGTGTGATAGAGGCCAAGGCACTCAAGTGTGGAAACAAGCTGATTGGGTTGAGGAAGGGCAATATCAACGGAGGGTCCGAGGGATTTGGCGTGGTGTAACGGACAGAGCTCCTAAAAAGATTCATGGTCCTCTAATCAGTGCTGGTGGAGACTGGCTTTAAACATAACCTAAATACCGGGGTTTGGTGGCTCAGCGGACTAAGGCTCCAAAAACTGTTGGCTGCAAAGTCAGCAGCTCGACACTTTGAATCCCGGGTACCACGCAGCGGAGCGAGCTCCCACTGTTCACCCGAGCTCCTGCCAACCTAGCAGTTCGAAAGCACGTAAGAATGCAAGTAGATAAATAGGTACCGCCGTAAAAAAGCGGGAAGGGAAAACTGTTTCCTCGCAGCCATGCCGGCCATGTGGCCATGGACTTGCACAACGCTGGCTCTTCGGCTTGAATATGGAGATGAGCACCGCCCGTAGAGTTGGTCACAACTAGCACGCATGTGTGGGGTTAGGCTGGGTTAGTCTTAGGTTTAGGTTTAGGCTTAGGTTTAGGCTTAGGCTTAGGGTAGGGTTTACCTTTACCTAAAACAGAGCCAGAAGAATCCCACCTGATAAATGTGAGGAGCTGGTTGCATTCCTGTGGCCAAACAGGCGACCAGCCTCCAGAATGCAACCACCAAATAAAATGCCATTTGCTGGCAAGCTTTAACCAGTTTCTCTTAGCGCTAAAATTACGGCCACCACTCTTTCAGCTGATGGTCATTAAAGAGAGGGATATGGCGTTCAGAAGACCGCGGTGGACTCATTTCTGCTCTTCAGGAGGGTTGCAAAGACAGCCCTGGATTTGGGTACCTACTGCTGTTACCCAGCCTCCGGTGGAAAGAGTAGGCCGGGCTGGCAAAGCGGGTATAATCGTGGTTGACCGATCCAATCGTCGGAGGCAAGCGGTAGCATCCCGGTCCGGGACCTGGAGGGATACAAAAGCGTTATTTGAGAGGGAACGCCAACCGACCCAAAAGAACAAGGGTGCCCAACTGTGGGCAAAGAAAATATTTTTTCACCCAACGCGTTGTTAGTCTTAGGAACTCCCTGCCACAGGATGTGGGGATGGCATCTGGCCTGGATGCCTTCAAAACGGGACTGGACAGATTCCTGGAGGAAAAGTCCCTCCCAGGAGACAAACCATGAGGGAGATGTCTGTCATCTCCAGGCTTAAGACTGGGGTCCTTCAAGGGCCAGATGCAGGGGAGTGATATCAGGAGACAGAGATCAAGTCTCGGGCGCTCCCAGAGGCATTTGATGGGGCCACTGTGAGATACACAGGAAGCTGGACTAGATGGGCCTTTGGCCTGATCCAGCACAGGCTCTTCTTAGGTTCTTATGAGACTAGATATCTAGTCTTTTCCTCCAGGGATCTGTCCAATCCCCTTTTGAAGGCATCCAGGCCAGATGCCATCCCCACCTCCTGTGGCAGGGAGTTCCACAGACTAACGACACACTGGGTAAAAAAAATTCTTTTGTCTGCTCTCACTCTCCCAACCCTCAGTTTGAGTGGATGTCCCCTAGTTTTTATGAAAGGGAGAACAGCCTCCTTCTATCCACTTTACTCATGCCCTGCATTATTTGCCCTGGATTGAACTGGGATACATTCCAAAGACCCAAATTGGTTTTCAAAAGGGATTGGGCAAATTATAACAACAACCCACCCATCTGGTGACCCCATCAACCTCTGGATTGTGTTCCCATCCATTTTGGACTTGGTCCATACAGTGGTTCCTGTTTTGGGGTCCCCAAAGGTTTTTGAACTAAAACTCCCAGAGGCCATCACCACTAGGTGTGCCAACCAGGATTGCAGGGTGTCGCAGTCCAAGAATCTCTAGTGGGACCCACAATTGAGAGTCACGGGCCTATTCTCCAGGAGCCAAGGCATGGCCACAGGACTTCTTTTCTTGTGGGGTCGAAACGTTTCACTAGTCACTGGAGGAGCTTCTTCAGTCTGAGGAAAGTTGGCAGGAGGCTTCCAATTTATAGTGGAACTTGTATCATCCATCTAGGCTTCCTTGGACTGAAGAAGCTACTTGGACGAGTAGCGAAATGTTTTCGATCCTACAACAAAAAAAGTCCCGTTGCCACGGCTCCCTGATAACCCCCACCCGAATGCCTGAGAATCTCCACCGACAGTGCCTTGATCTCAACCACATCTGGCAGGACTCCGCCAGCACCTGTTCCTTGGTTTTGTACCGGCAGAACGACCAGTGAGAGGTGGATGCCACTGCGTACAATATTCAGATTCCGCAACCCGTCCACAAAACCCCATCCTTTCAGGCTCAACAGAGCAGGGCTACAAAAGAGAGGGCGCCTCCTGCTGGACGTACCTGTCTCGCGAGCGGCGATCATGGGTGCATTCTTGGCTGCAGCATCTTCCATCTTGAATGTATAAGGTGGGTTGTTGTTTTTTTTCAATTTTCAAAAAGGAACGGCCCTGATATTTCCTCCCTTTGGTCCTATTTCCCTTGACAGGTTGAGGAACCCAGGAGGTTTTGGAAGAGGAAAGGGGGAAAATAAGGCCGCCGTAAGAAGCTGCGGGGAGAGGACGGAGAGCGGGTCTCTCTCTCGCTCGCTTCGACTAGAATCAGAATTGCCCGGAGG
Organism: Phrynocephalus guinanensis; assembly: GCA_037367245.1. Taxonomy (NCBI): domain Eukaryota; kingdom Metazoa; phylum Chordata; class Lepidosauria; order Squamata; family Agamidae; genus Phrynocephalus; species Phrynocephalus guinanensis. The sequence continues at coordinate 20,806,308 of CM074750.1, forward strand.
GGTGAGCCTCCTGGGAAGGATGAAATGTAACCCGGGTGTCTGTGATGCAGGAGATAAAAGGATGCGCTGAAATCAGATACGCAGCAGTCAGCCAGAGGGTCTTTGTCTGGGGAAAACGATGCTGCCTTCTCCTCCGTCAAGAGAGGCAGCCACCTGAGCCTGGGTTGCATGATGACAGATACAAAAATAAGCATAAAAGAAACAATCCTCCAGTGGGCATTGGAGTTGGGGGTGCAGGTCCCCCAGTCGTGATGGGTCCTGTTTTAGGTCATTCTTTTCCCAAAGGAGAGACTACGACCACTCAGTGGTTCTCCACCGGTGGGGTCCCCAGATGTTCCCTGGACGGCAGCTCCCAGAAGTCCTGGCCAGCTCAGCTAGTGAGGAAGACTTCTGGGAGTTGCAGTTCCAGGAACATCTGGGGACCCCCCACCGGTGGAGAAGCCACTGCCAGTCCAGACCAACGTGAAGAGCAAGTGGAGGAGACAAGATTGCACCTGGGTTTTGATAAACAAATAGTTCAAGGAATACCTGGTTACCTTGAACCAGTTCAGATCTCCAGGGCCCGATGATGTGGAAGAGTACAGTATTGAAGAACGCTCAGAACCACTGTCCCATTATTTTAAATGGGTGAGGTACCAGATGACTGGAGGAGTGCTAATGTTGTCCCCGTTTTCAAGAGAGGGGTAAAAAAAAGAGAGGAGAAAACGACAGGCCCATCAGCCTGACGTTAAACCCAGGGAAATCATGGCACAGATGATGAAGCAGCCGCTATGCAAGCACCTAGAAAACCATGCAGTAACGACTAGAAGCCGGCACGGATTTAACAAGAACAAAATCCTGCCAGGTTAATCAGGTAACTCCCCTGATAGACAGAGGGAATGCTATACACGTGGTACGTCTTGACTTCAGCAAAGCTTGGACAAAGCACCACACGGTATTCTGATTTGCAAGCTAAATGGGTGAGGGATGGATCAGACAACCACCAGATAAGAGCATACGAAGAGCCCTGCTGGATCAGGCCAAGGGCCCATCTAGTCCAGCTTCCTGGATCTCACAGTGGCCCCACCAGATGCCTCTGGGAGCGCACGAGACTAGATCTCTGTCTCCTGATAGTCCACTCCCCTGCCTCTGGCCCTTGAAGGACCCCGGTTTTAAGCCTAGAGATGACACATCTCCATCATGGTTTGTCACCTGGGATGATGGACTTTTTCTCCAGGAATCTGTCCAATACCCCTTTTGAAGGCATCCAGGCCAGATGCCCTTACCACATCCTGTGGCAGGGAGTTCCAAAGACTAACAACATGCTGGGTTTAAAAAAAATTTCTTTGGTCCGCTCTCACTCTCCCAACCCTCAGTTTGAGTGGATGTCCTATAAGTCGGTAACACAAAAGGACCATATCCCATATAGTAGTACAGTGGGGGAAAGAACATGGATGCTGCCGGTTTGGGTGTCATACATGCCATTGGTCCTGACGGTCGTCAAGCCCATGCCCCAAGAGCCCATTACCAGCCCCTGATACAAGATTGTAAATCCTAGCTAAAACAAGTACATCGGAGCCTAATGATTTACAAAGAACCTTGTTGCTTCTCTCATTACTTTCAGGTAGCATGATTATACAGTAACTGCCTTGGATCACAAGTAGTCTTTTGCCGTATTAAAGGATTGTTGCCACTGCTCCAATCAACAGGCTAGAAAAGTATGCTAATATGTCCCGTGATGCCCCCTAGAGACACATTCTGATATTACACCTTGCAATGTTTTTACCAAAACAAAAATATAAAATCAAATAAAATTTCTCATGTTGATTTGCATAGATAGGAAACCTTAGTAGGAAAAAAAATTAAAGTGCTTCTGAAAATGTACTTCAGAAGTAACTTCTGAAAATGATGAGCAAATATAATTTGTTACTCTGTAAAAGTGATTCTGTAACTACTTCTTACATTTGGGTGTTTTTAAAACACTTATTCCAAATTATTTTTACCCAATTATCCTACCTATTTACTAGTTAACTATTGGTCATTTCTAAATAGTTACTAGTTGCAAGTTCTCTTTACGGTTCCTTCTGACTTCCTGCTTCATTATTTTTCAACCAAAAGAAGCCAAGCAGGAAGTTGAGCTAAGGAGACACCAGGTCTATAATTTCAATGGAAAACTCCTGGGTTTGCCCTGCAGACAGAGAAAAGGACCAAGGATTGGCTGAGATTAAAATTTGGCAGGGCAGAAATCACAATCAATGATTGGTCCAGAAAGCGAGATCGGCATGATAGGCGGAGATTAAGTGGATCGTCGTCATTCAGTCGTGTCCGACTCTTCGTGACCCCATGGACCAGAGCTCGCCAGGCCTTCCTATCTTCCACTGCCTCCCAGAGTTTTGTGAAATCCATGTTCGTTGTATTGATGACACCATCCAACCATCTCATTCTCTGCCGTCCCCTTTTCCTTTTGCCTTCCATCTTTCCCAGCATCAGGGACTTTTCCTCCCAAGAAGCAGGCGTCTTTTTATTTCGTTGCTGCAATCACCATCTGCAGTGATCAAGGAGCCCAAGAAAATAAACTCTGTCATTGCCTCCATTTCTTCCCCTTCTATTTGCCAGGAGGTGATGGGACCGGTGGCCATGATCTTAGTTTTTTTTATGTTGAGCTTCAGCCCATTTTTTTCACTCTCTTTCACCCTCATTAAGAGGTTCTTTAATTTCTCCTCACTATTAAGTGGATAAAAAGGTGCAAAAGGTAAAGGTTTTCCCCCCTCCGCACTGGTATGCTAGTCGTGTCCGACTCTAGGGATGGTGCTCATCTCCATATTCAAGCCGAAGAGCCAGTGTTGTGCAAGTCCGTAGCCATGTGACCGGCTTGGCTGCAAGGAAACACTGTTTTACCTTCTAGGTTTTTCACAGAGGTACATATTAATCTACTTGCATTTACATGCTTTGGAACTGCTAAGTGGTCAGGAGCTGGGTTAATTAGCAGGACCGGGGATTCGAACTGCTGAGCTGCTGACTTTGCAGCTGACAGTTATCAGTATACTAGCTGGCTGAGCCAGCCAGGGGAAAAAAGGTGGGGGGATTGGCTAAAAAGAAAAGTGGGTGTGACTTTGTAGCATGGGAGGGGCTTTGAAACGACTGATGGGCGGAGTTTAAGAAGATGAGGGAGATAAGTGATTGGCTGGTTAGCCTGAGGGGCGGGGCTCCGCTTCGAGGGTGCGAAAGAGGAACAGCGAGAGCGAGGGGGGGGGAACAAAGAGAAGAACGCCCAGCGACGGGTGGGCGTGGCTTAGCCCTCGGTGGCGCACGCGCACAAGCCGAGTCCCCTTTTCTCCAGCCCCGCCTCTCACTTTCGGCGCATGCGCCTGGCAGGCCGCGGGCCGGGAAGCATCGTCGTCATGGTGATGATGGCGGCGGCGGCGGCGGCTGAGGGGGAAAACTAGGCCGAAGCGGCCGGGCCTCGGCTCCCTCCTGGCCAAGAGTGGGCCTGTGTATAATCTATATGTGTGTGTGTGTGTGTGTGTGTGTGAGGGTTACAACAACCCTGCGAGGTAGGCCGGGCGTGACCTGCCCCGGCCCGGAAGTGGTTCGTACAACCGCCCGGCGAGGTAGGCCTCCCACCAAAATAAAAAAATCAGTTAGCAACCTTCCCGAGAGGCTGCGGGGGTGGCTGTTTTGAGCCCCCCGCCGCCGCCACAAAAACAACCGTCGGTATTTCCCCCTCTCCTTTGTTTTCCTGGGAGGGGGGGAAGCCTCCCATATTTTTAAGGGTAAAATTAATTTATTCATGTATTTTATATTGTTTTATATGCATAAATATATTTATATTTATTAAAATTATTATATTTCCAAATATAATCATTTTATCATATAGAATTAGGAATAGACACATATAAATTAGGAATAGAAATATATAAACATAAATATAAATGATAATTTTATCATATAAAATTATTATTAATATATATATTTAATAAATATAAATAATTTGACTGTTACCGATAGATTATAATATTATAATACTGTAATGTAATTTTATTTCAAGTATTTTTACCCTGCCTTTGTGCATGGAGAAGGGCCCGAGGCGGCTTCCAACATGGCAAGACAAGATGCAACCCAAAACATTTAAGACGTATTGAAGTTTAAGAACAGTGAATGTGTTCTTTCCTCCTTGGGTTTTTAAAAAATTTAACGCCATTAAAAATGGCATTAAAATGGGGGCTTGACCTGCTGTTCCTCCTTGCTTCTCACCCTCATTTCCCTCCCCCCCAAAAGACTTCCTGGGGTTTATTATGGCTCAACTACCCCTAACAACGACCCTGTAAGGCAGGCCTGCCTCGGTTGGGAACCATCCCTCGCATCAGTCTAGTTTGAAATAAAGACTGCACAGCTTTCACTTGGTCAAAAATATTAGAATGATCTTAACATTTTTTACAGTATATTCCAGTGATGGCGAACCTTTTAGAGACCGAGTGCCCAAACTGCAATTTAAAGCCTACTAATTATTATTATTATTTTTGCAAAGTGCCAATACAATAATTTAACCCTGAATCCAGGTGGCTATGAAGGGGCGATGTCGGGTGCCCACAGAAAGGGCTCCTCCGAGGGCCACCTTTGGCACCCGTGCCCATCGGTTCGCTGTGAGATTCCCTGTAGGTCCACCAGCGGTTCCCCAGATGAAGAAGGATTGGTCACGTTGTTCTTATAAAAAATCTATTACACTTTTATTAAACACATTCAACATCGTTTTCTCAGTATCTTTCTTTGACCATCCATCTGTGTAAGGCAACAAAACGGGAGGTTCCCAACTGGGATGAAGTGGGGGGTGACAGACTGAACCATCTCTGAGGAAGGGGTCATGAACGCTTATCTGTGGTGTGCTCTATGGCGCCACTGACCCGGACCGGCACCCAGGGGGCCACCGCTTCGAAACTTGTTCATTGCTATACGTCTGTGAAGATTCTCAGTCATCCAGGTATGTTTATCATGGATGAGCAGCGAAACGTTTCTATCTCTCAAAAAAGAAGTCCAGTAGCCATGACTCAACTCCCAGACTTGTTCATTGCTGGTCTACTCCATCCCCACCCAGGGATCCATCGGGGAGAGGGGTTAGAAACAGCTCCTCTAACCCGAGACTCACATATCTTGACTTTACGGACGTAGACATCATGGAGGGTATAGATTGACTGGCACGCCTTTTCCGTGTCTCTTTACCAATGCTATCTGGAATCAGCTTATTGACAACTTCTTTCAGGTCATTTGTTTGAACTTCTCGTGTCATGATTTCCACCAGAGAGATCTCTTTGGATGACTCTGGGTTGATCGTGGGGAAACCGGGCGGAGTTGGCGAAGGTCACCCCACATAACTGGGTGGCGTTGGCAGCGGCAGTCCTACGTCCACCTTTCTTTCCACCCCTTGCGCCGTCTGAGTAGCCTTTTCCGTTAGTAACGTTATTCTCGCAGTCTGCATCGCGTGGTCTGTCTTTCCTCCCTCACGTGCTCTTTCGGACCTGTCAATCACCGTCCTCTCGGTCTGTGTCTCGATTTCCCTAAATAGTTTCCTACTGCATCCAGATGTCACTTGTCTTCCAATATCCCTCTTTACCTTCTCCTGATCCATCTTAACCTGCACCCCTTCGTGCCAGAATCTCCCAACTACATACAGTCTCTCTCCCTCCAATCTCCAACTTGTATCCCAATGTCCCACATCACTTTCTTGGCTATAATTTCCACTTGCACTGATGCATTTCTTCCCATGACTTTCCACTCCTCGACCTGTAGCCCTCTTTCTCTCAACACCTCAAGATGTTCTGTTTGTAAGGCCACATTTTTCCTCCTACTCTCCATTCTTCCACCTGTATCTCTTTATCCTGTTTTCCCCTCTTTTGTTGCTTCACATATGCACACCAATTCATAGCTTCCTGTACTATACCAAAGAAGCTTCCAATAGTAGGACCTCCTACACCCCTCTCAATATCACTCTTCAACTTGCTCTCCACACACTCTCTCACTATCTTCTGCCCTCCATCCTTCTGCTCATCATCTCCTCTTATCTTTTGCCTCACATCTTTCTGACTGTCTACTTCTTTCTCCTTTTCTCTTCCAAAAAACAACTTTCCCCGTTCTTCTTCTTGTCTGTTCTCTTCATCCTCACTTCTAGCAGCGGACGCACCCACTTCCAGTCTCTCTCTCTCACATTCGCCATCACTGGTATATTCTGTAGCTTTCACGGCCGGGATCTGATGGCTGTTGTGATTTTTTCAGGGTGTTTGGCCGCGTTCTGGAAACAGAACAGCTGTTACAACAGCAAGTGGCCTTTAACGTTGGGTGCCTTTCGTTTCATCGGTAATTCTATATATTGTGTGATGCAGTGGTGCGAAGAAAGAAACAACCAGGTGAGTTTCTAATAGAAGACCAGATTGCTTTCCTCCATTTCTCCTTTGTGACCTCTTTCTGTAGACTAAACCAGGGATTGTGGTGGGGGGACCTTCGGCCCTGCAGATATTTTGGACCACAGCCCCTTTATCCTTGGCAATAGAAGCTGGTCATTTTGGGAGTTGCAGCCCGAAACATCTGGAGGGCCAAAGGTTCCTGTGGACTCCACTCATTCATTCATTTTTGCATTTATTTATTTTATTTTATTTATTTATATGGCTTGTATGCCGCCCACTACCCAAAGGTCTCTGGGCGGCTCACAATCAAAATGGACAATTAAAACATCAAAATATAATAAAATCAGAACAATAAAAACATGTAAATGCAATAAATAAATACGATACATTAAAAACACCACTAAAATTGCCATCAGGACCCACAATCATTAGTTAAAAAACTTTTGGAACAGGAAGGTTTTTACCTGGCGCCGAAATGTTAGCAACGTCGGTGCCAGGCGAGTCTCATTTGGTAGGGCATTCCATAGTCTGGGGGCAGTTGCTGAAAAGGCCCTTTTCCTGCAAGCCATCCCTTTCACCTCCTTAAGGGATGGCTCTTTCAGGAGGGCCCCCTGACTAGATCTTAATTGCCGGGTAGGTTCATATGGAAGGAGGCGGTCCTTCAGGTATCTAGGTCCTAAGCCATTTAGGGCTTTATATGTCAAAACAAGCACTTTGAATTGGGCTCGGGCAGCAACTGGTAACCAATGAAGGTTATACAGAATCGGCGTGATGTGTTCCTTGGTGGCCCTACCACTCACCAGCCGTGCAGCACGATTCTGAACCAGTTGCAATCGCCGAACCGTCTTCAAAGGCAGCCCCACGTAAAGCGCATTGCAGTAATCAATACGGGATGTTACCAGTGCATGCGTAACTGTCATAAGGCTCCGTTCATCCAGGTAGGGGCGCAGCTGATATATATTCCGCAGCTGGAGAAAGGCGCCCCTGGCCACCGAGTCCACCTGGGCTTCCAGAGTTAGACCGGGGTCCAGGAGCACCCCTAAGCTACGGACCCTGTCCCTTAGGGGGAGTGCAACCCCATCCAGGACAGGGAAGTGGCCCTCTAGCCTGGCTGACGAAGCACCCACTAACAGCACTTCCGTCTTGTCTGGATTGAGTTTCAATTTATTAACCCTCATCCAGTCCATTATCTGGTCCAGACACAAGTTCAGAACAGAAACCGCCTCACCTGGATTGGTGGAGAACGAGAGGTAGAGCTGAGTATCATCAGCATATTGCTGACTCCTCAGCCCAAACCTCCTGATGACCTCTCCCAGCGGTTCCATGTAGATGTTAAACAGCATGGGGGATAGTATTGAGCCCTGTGGAACCCCATGACGTAAACGCCATGGGGCAGAGCTACTATCCCCCAGCACCACCTTCTGGACACGGTCAGCCAGGAAGGATTGGAACCACCGCAAAGCGGTGCCTCCAACTCCCAACCTGGCCAGCCTATCCAGAAGGACACCATGGTCGATGGTGTCGAAAGCCGCTGAGAGGTCCAGGAGTATCAACAGGGTTGCACTCCCCCTGTCTCTCTCCCGGCAAAGGTCATCGTACAGGGCGACCAAGGCAGTCTCTGTTCCAAAACCCGGCCTGAAACCAGATTGAAATGGATCCAGAAAATCCGTTTCATCCAGCAGCGCCTGGAGCTGTCCGGCCACCACCCGCTCCAACACCTTGCCCAAATAAGGGAGGTTCGCTACTGGTCGGTAGTTAACCACCAGTCCTGGGTCCAGGTTGGGTTTTTTAAGGAGTGGTCTAATTACTGCCTCTTTTAAGGCAGCAGGGACCACTCCCTCTCTTAGAGAGGCATTTACAGCTTCCTGGACCCAGGTGCGAACCCCCCTGGCAGATCTTACAATTAGCCAAGAAGAGCAAGGGTCGAGCAGCGAGGTGGTGGAACGGACAGAGCCAAGCACCCTGTCCACATCCTCGGGTCTCAACAATTGAAACTCATCCAATAACACTGGACCTAAGCCCGGTGCACTGGACACATCCCTTGATACTGTACCAATAGTGGAGTCCAGTTCACTGCGAATCTGAGCAATTTTTCCCTCAAAGTGAACAGCAAACTCCTCACAGCGTGCCGCCGAATGGTCCTGGGCCTCCACCCTATCTCCTGGCTGAAGAAGTTCCCGGACCCACCCGAAACAGCTCCGCTGGACGGCACTCTGAGGAAGCTATACGGTTGGCAAAATACTGCCTTTTTGCCAACCGTATAGCCACGGAATAGGCCCGATAGTGGGCTCTAAGCTGTGTTTGGTCAGACTCACTGCGATATTTTCTCCACTTGCGCTCCAGCCGTCTCCCCTCCCGCTTCATTGCCCGCAACTCAGATGTATACCAAGGAGCTGTCCGGGCTCTGCGTAGGGGGAGAGGGCGCTTAGGTGCGATCATGTCAACTGCCCGAGTCATCTCCCTATTCCATAAGGTGACCTGAGCTTCGACAGGAGCGCCGACCATGTCAGCTGGATAATCCCCCAGAGCTTTCAGGAAACCATCCGGATCCATTAGTCTCTGAGGGCGGATCAACTTAATGGATCCCCCACCCTTGCAGAGGGTTGGAGTAGCTAATAGCCTAAACTTGACCAGGAAGTGGTCTGACCATGACAATGGAGTCAAAGCCAACCCCTCCACATCCAAACCACCATCCCCCAGTCCCGTTGAGAAGACTAGGTCCAGAGTATGGCCCTTCTGGTGTGTTGGGCCGATGACATGTTGAGACAGCCCCATGGTTGTCATGGCGGCCATGAAGTCCTGAGCTGCTCCAGTTAAGGTAGCCTCGGCATGGATGTTGAGATCCCCCAGTACCAACAGTCTGGGGGTCTTCAACACCAGGTCCGAGACCACCTCTGTCACCTCAGGCAGGGAGACTGTTGGTACGCAGCAGGGTGGGCGGTACACCAACAGAATCCCCAATCTGTCTCGTGAGCCCAACACACAATACAGGCCCTCAAGACCTTCTCCCAGGGAGACAGGAAGCCTGGTCAAGGAGATGGAACTCCTGTAGACTATAGCAACTCCACCTCCCCGGCCCACCGGGCGACACTGGTGCTGGACTGAGTACCCAGGTGGGCATAGCTGGGAAAGGGGAACTCCACCCTCCTCTCCCACCCAGGTCTCAGTAATACATGCCAGGTCAGCACCCTCATCCAAAATGACATCATGGATGAGGGTGGTCTTATTTTGTACTGACCTGGCATTTAACAACAGCACCATGTGGCCCGTGGGCTCGCTGACATGGTCACCTGATTCCTTCTGGCTAGGAGTGGGACCAGAAGAGGGGATAGATGTAAGATATCTAACCCCTCTTCTCCTACGTGGGCATGTTCCACTCCTACCACCATACCTTCCCCTACCCAGCACAATTTCAATGGCTGCCCCCTCCATTGCCCTCCCCCCTTCCTGTTCCCTCAGTTCCATTGTGGGTCCCTACCACCTACACCTAATGGCAAAAAACAAAATTAGCAAACAAAAACAAACACAAAAGCACCCAACAATTGGACCTCATCAGCCCACCTCTTCCTCCCCCTCAGATCGGCACTGCATCTAAAACTTTAAAAAAAAAAAGGCAGTGAGGCACACTGACAGGACATAAGGGGGTCCAGCAAGGGTTACACCGGCTGGCTCAGATGGTCCGGGAGGCCAGAAGTTGATGCTGGATTCCAGCCAGTTCAGGAGGCCTCATAAGTATTTGTGCTCTCACACAGCCCCTCCCCTCTTGACGCTGCAAACTCTCCCTGTTGAGCTTCTGCCACCAACCCAGCAGAGAGACGCAGGTGGATGTCAGTCTGGAAGGGCTGTGGAGCACACTTGCCAACACTCACCGGTCTTCACGGGGCCCAGCAAGGGTTACACCGGCTGGCTCAGATGGTCCGGGAGGCCAGAAGTTGATGCTGGATTCCAGCCAGTTCAGGAGGCCTCATAAGTATTTGTGCTCTCACACAGCCCCTCCCCTCTTGACGCTGCAAACTCTCCCTGTTGAGCTTCTGCCACCAACCCAGCAGAGAGACGCAGGTGGATGTCAGTCTGGAAGGGCTGTGGAGCACACTTGCCAACACTCACCGGTCTTCACGGGGCCCAGCAAGGGTTACACCGGCTGGCTCAGATGGTCCGGGAGGCCAGAAGTTGATGCTGGATTCCAGCCAGTTCAGGAGGCCTCATAAGTATTTGTGCTCTCACACAGCCCCTCCCCTCTTGACGCTGCAAACTCTCCCTGTTGAGCTTCTGCCACCAACCCAGCAGAGAGACGCAGGTGGATGTCAGTCTGGAAGGGCTGTGGAGCACACTTGCCAACACTCACCGGTCTTCACGGGGCCCAGCAAGGGTTACACCGGCTGGCTCAGATGGTCCGGGAGGCCAGAAGTTGATGCTGGATTCCAGCCAGTTCAGGAGGCCTCATAAGTATTTGTGCTCTCACACAGCCCCTCCCCTCTTGACGCTGCAAACTCTCCCTGTTGAGCTTCTGCCACCAACCCAGCAGAGAGACGCAGGTGGATGTCAGTCTGGAAGGGCTGTGGAGCACACTTGCCAACACTCACCGGTCTTCACGGGGCCCAGCAAGGGTTACACCGGCTGGCTCAGATGGTCCGGGAGGCCAGAAGTTGATGCTGGATTCCAGCCAGTTCAGGAGGCCTCATAAGTATTTGTGCTCTCACACAGCCCCTCCCCTCTTGACGCTGCAAACTCTCCCTGTTGAGCTTCTGCCACCAACCCAGCAGAGAGACGCAGGTGGATGTCAGTCTGGAAGGGCTGTGGAGCACACTTGCCAACACTCACCGGTCTTCACGGGGCCCAGCAAGGGTTACACCGGCTGGCTCAGATGGTCCGGGAGGCCAGAAGTTGATGCTGGATTCCAGCCAGTTCAGGAGGCCTCATAAGTATTTGTGCTCTCACACAGCCCCTCCCCTCTTGACGCTGCAAACTCTCCCTGTTGAGCTTCTGCCACCAACCCAGCAGAGAGACGCAGGTGGATGTCAGTCTGGAAGGGCTGTGGAGCACACTTGCCAACACTCACCGGTCTTCACGGGGCCCAGCAAGGGTTACACCGGCTGGCTCAGATGGTCCGGGAGGCCAGAAGTTGATGCTGGATTCCAGCCAGTTCAGGAGGCCTCATAAGTATTTGTGCTCTCACACAGCCCCTCCCCTCTTGACGCTGCAAACTCTCCCTGTTGAGCTTCTGCCACCAACCCAGCAGAGAGACGCAGGTGGATGTCAGTCTGGAAGGGCTGTGGAGCACACTTGCCAACACTCACCGGTCTTCACGGGGCCCAGCAAGGGTTACACCGGCTGGCTCAGATGGTCCGGGAGGCCAGAAGTTGATGCTGGATTCCAGCCAGTTCAGGAGGCCTCATAAGTATTTGTGCTCTCACACAGCCCCTCCCCTCTTGTATACCGGTGGCCGATTTCCCCCAAAGACAACTCTGGGCGGTTTACATAAAGCACCATAAAAAGAACAACAAATCATAATAAAGATTAAACAGAACAATAATGCTTAACCTAATAGTCCCATCCTCAGAAAGCATAAGAGCAGCGCCTGTTGTAGCAGTCATGGATTTGTTGCTGGCCCAGCTCTTCAGATAAGGTGAGGGTGCAATCCTGAAGTGCAGGGGACATCCTCTCCAATTGAGGGCTGGGAGAGTGAGAACAGTGAAAAACAGCCTGTGTGGTTAGTCTGTGGAACTCCCTGCCACAGGATGTGGTGATGGCATCTGGCCTGGATGCCTTCAAAAGGGGATTGGACAGGTTCCTGGAGGAGAAGTCCATCCCAGGTTGCAAACCATGATGGAGATGTGTCACCTCCTGGCTTAAAACTTGGGTCCTTCAAGGGCCAGATATATCAGGAGACCGAGATCTAGTCTCGTGTGCTCCCAGAGGCATTTGTTGGGGCCACTGTGAGATCCAGGATGCTGGACTAGATGGGCTGTTGGCCTGATCTAGCACAGTGACTTAGCCGTCTGCTTCTCCTTGCCACAGGAGACAAAAGAAAGCTGGTCCCTTCCTGATAGGTTGGAGTACAATTACTGTCATCCCCAGGAGAAAAATATACAGTAATGCCTTGAATTACGAAAACCTTGAACTACGAAAAACTTGAATTGCGAAAGGAAATCTGCCGGTACAGTATAGGGAAATTTTCAATTACTGTACAAAAAAATGGGTTGGTTTTTTTTTGAAATAATGAAAAAATAATTTATTTATTTTTAATAATGAAAAAAATTAATCCCTCCTTTGCTGGGCTGGTGGGAAAGCCCCTCAGTCCACCAGCAGCCCATCTGTCAAAATCACCTGGCTGTTGGCCGTGATTCTGACAGCTCGGCAGCCATAGAGCTTTTTCCTTCAGTGGGCAGGCATCAGCCAGAGGAGGATCGGGCAGGTGATGCGGTCACCACCTGCCCGATCCTCCCCTGGCTGAAAACGGGGCAGCCAAGATCGAGTCTGCCCGATCCCAGCTGGGATTGAAGTGCAGGCTTTTGAGAAAATTCAGACGCCTACTCTTTGATCCTTGCATTCCTAAATTGTATGTATGTATGTATGTATGTATGTATGTATGTATGTATGTATGTATGTATTTATTTATTTATTTATTTATTTATTTATTTATTTATACCATCCGTCTTCTAACCAGATCTCTGGGCAGTTTACAATAATAGAATGAGAATAAAAGAGCAGAGAGAGAAAAACGGAGTAATAAACACTCAAAACTTAACAGTAAACATAATAATAATAGTAATAAAACACATTAATAACAAAACCATCTGGCAATCTAATATTTTGGGTCCCCCAGCCCCCACCCAAAAAATCAGAGGGGCTGATGGGGTGCTACACTTCGATCCTTGCTTTCTTGAAGTGTTGCACCCGTTCCGCATGGGGTGCGGGCAAGAATCTGCCCAACCCTCATCTGGATGAGAACAGGAGGACCCAATCTTGCCGGGCTGTCAAAATCATCTGTGTGGCAGTGGTGTGTGTGTGTGTCAATGGCTGCCCTCCTGCCCTCCAGTCTGGCTCACCATCGTCGCACAGCTGATTTTGACAGCTCATTGAAGGCAACCCAGCTGCTTTGCTGGGTCACACCTGGCTTCCCATAGGAATGCATTGAAAGCCTCTTGGAACGCATTAATCGTTTTTCAGTGTATTCCTATGGGAAACTGCGTTTTGAACGATGGAAATTTTGAATTACAAAAGATCCATTGGAACGGATTGATTCCATAAGTAAAGGCATCACTGAACTTTGGAAGCCCCCTCCCATGCACGATTGTTTTGGCTTGTACACCCCCTTCTGGGCAGTAGCTATAATGCTTCTGTTTTTTTCCTTCCTTTGCCTCTGTTTTCTTTGTGTTTTTCTAACACCCCTTGTGTGTGTGTGTGTGTGTGTGTGTGTGTGTGTGTGTGTGTGTGTGTGTGTGTGTGTGTTAGGGATCAGAAAAGGCTGGGGGAATCAGCATTGCACAAACACACATTTCCTTAATTAATTTTAGCACCTTCTCCACTCAGATGACTAACTGTTGATCCCAGGGTCTCCAATCTTATTTCTATTTCCATCCTCTGATTAAGGTGATTTTTTTAAAAAGAAAAACAGCAACCCACTAGTTTATATTTAGAGGGGTGAAAACTTTTCTACATAATTAATTACACCTTCTTTTCCTCTTACAATAAAAAATGTCACCCTTTCCTGCGGGTGCCAAGAGCTCCATCAGGCAGGTGTGAACCCGTGTTTCTCCGGGTGCCATTGGAGCCTTAACTTCAGAATCTCGGCCTCAACGTCTTTTCTTTTTCTGTCTTCTTTTCCTTTTGTGTCATTTAATAGTTTGGAGATAAGCTCAAAGGTAAATATGTTAATCCTTTAGTGATATGTGAGCCATTCTGAGAATCTATATAGCTGCACAACAAGGTACAAATTCTGTAATTAAAGTGGTGTGGACATGTTCCAAGAATTACCCTCCCCAAAAGCTGACCAAGACTTCCCCCACCCCAAATTTTAAAGGGAGAAAACAAAACATTAAGCATATTGACATTTTAAATAAACAGAAGGCTGATCCCCCCCCCAACTGAACTCCTCTGGACTTTCAGTGGGAGATCATAGAATCCTAGAGTTGGAAGAGACCTCAAGGGCCATCCAGTCCAACCCCCTGCCATGCAGGAACCCCCATCACAGGACTCCCAACAGATGGCCATCCAGCCTCTGCTTAAAAACCTCCAAAGAAGGAGACTCCACCACCCTCCTTTGGGGCAGCAGATTATTCTATTGCCGAACAGCTCTAACAGCTCTATTCTGCTCTGGTCAGACCCCACCTGGAGCAAGTCTCAGGATGCTAGAGCTATTGCCGACACATCACCTGGGAAGCTGCTGTGGGTTATCTGGAGAGGACCCTTGGCAAGAGAGGCACACAGAAGGGATAGCTTGTGTTGATAGGAGCCCCACCCCACCCCCACCCCCACCCCCACAGACAGAGAGAGAGACAGAGAAAACAGTCAAGAGAGAGAATCATAGAATCATAAGGGTTGGAAGAGTCCTCCAAGGGCCATCCAGTCTAACCCCCTGCCATGCAGGAACCCCCATCACAGGACTCCCAACAGATGGCATTCCAGCCTCTGCTTAAAAACCTAATGTTCAAATGGAATCTCTTCTCCTGTAGTTGGAAACCATTGCCCGGAGAGCTTCCCAGAGATTTCAAGGTGATGGTTTTGGTGGGCTTATTTCTCTCTTTTGGAGAAGCATTTCCCAAGACAGCAGGAGTACAGCCTGGCTGGGACAGGCCATCACAGCCCATCCAGTCCAGCATTCTGTCTCACACAGAGGCTCACCGTTTGCTTCAGGGTATTCCCCAGCAGATGTTTTCACCTGCTTACCACTCCCCACAAATGGCATCGAGAGATCTCCTGCCTCACTCTCCAACCTGGAGGTTGTCCTTAGGCATCCATCATGAGAGCCAATGAGAGACCCTTGTTCTCTGTGAACTTGTCCAAATCCTTTCTTAAAGCTGCCAAGGCTGACGGCTGTCACCACTAAATGGAAG
The DNA here is from genome assembly GCA_037367245.1 of Phrynocephalus guinanensis. Taxonomy (NCBI): domain Eukaryota; kingdom Metazoa; phylum Chordata; class Lepidosauria; order Squamata; family Agamidae; genus Phrynocephalus; species Phrynocephalus guinanensis. The sequence goes on from CM074750.1 coordinate 20,821,738, forward strand.
AGGAACTTGCAGGGTAGCCTGGATGGCCAGAAAGAAGAACAAGAGCAAATTTATTTATTTATTTATTTATTTATTTATTTATTGATTGATTGATTGATTGATTTTTTATACCGCCCATCCTGCAGGCCAAATGCAAGATGGAACGGCTCCCTCGAGGAAGCCCCTGGGTTCATTTTGCAAGAGCCGACCAGAGCTGCAGAGGAGGAGGTCTTTTGGAGAGCTCTCACCCGTAGGGTTGCCGTACATTGTAGGCGCCGTGAGGGCACATCCCAAGGGGCCAGAGGCTCCCAGTTCACAGCGTGACGCGCCCCTCTTGGCTTTTAAGCCTGGAATTCGTCCGGAGCTCTTCCCCAGGCTGTCCCCACCACGGACAGCTCCTAGGACCCCCCCCCCCAAAGGGATTCTCGTTTCCTCTCTTTTGCTAAGTAGCACCCACCCGCTTCCTAAGCATGAGAGTGTGGCCCTGGGGGGGCCGGGGGCAGTCCCAGTTTGGAGGGAGGGAAAGATTATGATGGCCTTAAAGGGTTCCTTTGTAAGAAAGCCAACGATGAGAGAGAGAAGGCGCTTTTGAACAACCAGCCATGCTTCCGGGACATTTCGAGGTGGGAGAGTGAGTGTCTTTTGGGGGTGGAGGGATATTCAAAGAGCCCCTTGGGTGCTTAAACCACAGAGGTCGGTGGTTAGAGATGAGGCTTCATGCCTGCACATAACACGTCTGTGAAGATTCTCAGTCATCCAGGTGAGGTTATTCGGAAGTTGAGTCGGGGCCAATGGGTTTCTGTCCTTGCAAGATGAAACGTTTTAATGCTCAACCAAGGAGCTTTGTGTCTGACGCTGGCCAGCTCCCATTTAAGTCAGACGGACGGCGCTCCTTGGAGGAGCCTTGAAACGTCCCGTCTTCCAAGGACCAAAATCCATTTGCCACCACTCGGCTCCCGGACCAACAAGGAACATTTTCCGGTGTGGAGTTTGTGGGTTCCTGCCTAACGTATCTCTTAGAATCCCAAGCGTACAGCCACAAGGAGTGGCTGGGCCAAAGCTAACAGAATGGATTTCAACAGAGGGAAATGTCGGGTGCTACATCTAGGTAAAAAGAATGAATTGCACAGATATAGGATGGGGAACACTTGGCTAGAGAATAGTACCTGTGAAAGGGATCTGGGAGTTTTGGTGGACCACAAATTGAACATGAGCCAGGAGTGTGATGCGGCGGCCAGGAAAGCCAATGCGATTCTTGGTTGCATCAACAGAACCATAGTGTCTAGATCAAGGGAAGTGATGGTGCCACTCTATTCTGCTCTGGTCAGACCCCACCGGGAGTCCAGTGTCCAGTTCTGTGCGCCTCAGTTTGAAAAGGGTGTTGACAACCTCGAGCGGGTGCAGAGGAGGGTGACCAGGATGGTTGAGGGTCTGGAGGAAATGTCTTACGAGGAACAGCTTAGGGAACTGGGAATGTTTAGCCTTTCAAAAAGAAGACTGAGAGGGGATATGATAGCAATGTTTAAATATTTGAAAGGATGTCATATTGAAGAAGGGACAGGTTTGTTTTCCATGGCTTCAGAGACTAGAACGCGGGGCAATGGTTTCAAACTACAGGAAAAGAGATTCCATTTAAACATTAGGAAGAACTTCATGACAGTTAGAGCTGTTCAGCAGTGGAATATGCTGCCACCAAGGAGGGTGGTGGAGGTTTTTACGCAGAGGCTGGATGGCCACCTGTCGGTACTCCTGTGATGGGGGTTCCTGCATGGCAGGGGGTTGGACTGGATGGCCCTTGGAGGTCTCTTCCAACTCTATGATTCTATGGTTTGGTGCTTCAGCTGCCGCTGAGATCCCTTCCAATTACAGTAGTCACTTTTGTCCATGTTCATGCATGTTCTCTCTCTCTCTCTCTCTGTCTCATTTCTAGCGGCAGGAAAGATCACATAAAGCCTTTGTCAACTCTCTTATTCTTTCCCCCTCCCTAAGCCCTTCATTAAAAGTTTTTAAAAATCCGAAAAAAATCCCCTGCCAGAGTGAAGTGTCTTCTTTCCCCTGCCTTTTTGCTCTCCTCCTTCCCCTCCCCGCACCTGTTCAGTCAAAAACCACTGCCAATTTAACTAATTGGATGTCTTGAAGCCTGCCAGAAGTCTTCGGGTGTTTTTTTTTGTACCATGGGGTCCCCCTGCCATGAAATGCCTGCTTGTGGGGAGGAAAGGGGCTCCCGTTTAAAGTTCCCGTGTTTCTCTCCACCCCCCACCGCGTTCCCTGTTTTATTAAAAAAAGGAAAATATGAGTGCTTGTTCTCTCTCTCTCTCTCTCTCTCTCTCTCTCTCTCTGTCTCCTCGAGTCTTCTGGATCTAACCTCCACGAAACGTTACATTAAAATATGAACGTTTCGTCTTTAAGGTGCCACATGTTTGTGTCTTTTGTTTTGTTTTGTTTTTCTTTGATTTTTGCATGAAATTCTTGAAAAGTCTGACACGGCTACCCTCTCTGAAACTTAAACTAATTTGGGGTTGGAAAAGAGAGGGGGGGCGTCTTATACATGGAGGCGTCTTATAGTATGTGCCTGGTCCCGCTGTTTTCAGGATGATACGGAGATTAGAACTCAGATTCCCCCGAGTTTCCACTCCTGATGCCTAATTGCTGCACCCCTCCGGTGGCTGGCCTCCCTGCAAGCTCTGTGACTCCCCACAGCCGGCCAGGCTAATGGGAGTTGTAGTCCCGCCATACCTGGCAGGGCTGAGTTCCTTTTCATTGGCACCTGAGCAGCACTGCCCCCCTCCCTTCAGGGTAAGTCATCCTTCCAGACTCATCCAGGGACCTTTCATCCCATCGTCTCAAGCGGGGCAACAGAGGCCATTCCAGGGTGGACGTAATCACTGGGAAACGCAGCCGACTGCCTTATTTCCTGCGAAAAGTACCTCATTATGATCCGTGCAAGAGGGAGGACATTATGGGGAAATCAAATAATTAGCCAGCCCCTTTGGGGAGGGGGGGTGTTAACCTTTAAGGGAAAAGGGCCCCGGGTAGCGGCTAGGTCTGTGTTTGACCAAGAAACCCAAGAGACAGGAAAATGGAGATACCGTCCGAGGCAGAAAGGACCGAAATTTCCTAAGGCCATCTGTCTTTGGCATGTTTATGTTCACTTCTGGGCGCTGCCTGCAAGGAGCCAGAAGTGAGGTCTGTTTACAGAGAGCATCCGCTCCCATTAGGAGAAGCATTCTTGCGGTCCATAAATCATCTCGCCATCCAGAGGGAAATAACACAGGGGCCTCTTGTACGTTTCCTACTTGGGAGGCGGGGTTGGTGGTGGGGAAACAGATTTGCAAAGCCAAATGAATCTGGGAAGAGCGGGTCGGGTGCCTGAGGCTTATCTCTCTTCCGCACTATTGAAGCCCTGGGAAATTTCTGTCTTTGTGCGAGGAAATTGTGAGAAATTGGTGTGCATCGGAATGGAGCCCACGAGGTCACCTAGGCCAGTGATGGCGAACCTTTTAGAGACCGCGTGCCCCAACTGCGATTCAGAACTCGCTAACTTTTTGCAAACTGTCAATACAGCCATTTAACCTGAATCCAGGTGGCTGTGAAGGGTCGATGTTGGGTGTCCACAGAAAGGGGTCCGAGGGCCACCTTTGGCACCCGTGCCATCGGTTCGCCAACACTGACCTAGGCTGACCCATTGCCAGCGGAGGTGGCCCACGGCTCAGGCCTCCCCGTCAGGTGGCCCATCTAACACCCCCACACACACACCGTTTAAAAACCTTCAGCAAAAGGCACTCGGCAGGCACTTGTGTTATTGTTCTGTCACAGTGGAGACAGAGAGGATGATGACTCTGTTATTCGTGGGGGGGGGGTGAGTTTTAAATCCGCTCCAGGTTTTCATCCAAACCTGAATGGAAGTAATCCCAAATCCTGAATTTAGTTTGTGGGATAGCCTCCATCCCCTTGGAAAGTCAAGTTCGGATTAAAACCCGGAGCCAAATTTCCTGCTCCCACCACTTCTTAAATCCCTCAGCATCTGGAAATACAGTCTGGCCCTCCTGTCTCTTTGCCAGCTATGCCTGTCCTTGCCATTTAAAGCATCTGACGCCCTTTCGTTCAGTTTTAACCTTTCCGGGGTAGCTTACAAATCAGAATTTTTTTCATTAATTAGATCCACGTATGCTTTGTTTTTGGTGCAAGCTGGCTTGGAGGGCCCCCAGCCCTGTTTCTCCACAAAGTCACTGTGAGGTAGATGAGTTTCCAAACTTGGCAGAAGCGGAGGGAGAAAGGGCATATTAATTCCTTTTACATAAGAAGAACCCCGCTGGATCAGGCCCAGGGCCCGTCTAGTCCAGCTTTCTGTCTTTCCCAGTGGCCCCACCAGAAGCCTGTGTGAGAACCCATGAGACAACTAGATCCCTGTCTCCTAATGCCACTCCCCTGCGTTCGGCCCTTGGAGACACCCTCCTTTGAAGCCAGGGACACGTCTCCCCATCATAGCTTGTCACTTGTGATGGACAAGCCAGAAATTGGCCCAACACCCTTTTTAAAGGCGTCTAGGCCAGGTGCCATCACTGCATCCTGTGGCAAGGAGTTCCACAGACCATGCTGGGTAAATAAATATTTTCTTTTGCCTGTTCTCACTTGCCCAACCCTCAGTTCGAGTGGATAACCCCTGTTTCTGTTATTGCATGAGAGAGAGAAAGAGAGACGAGCTTCCCTCTCTCCATTTGGTCCATCCCCTGCATAATTTTGTATGTCTCAATCTTCTCCCCCCCTCAGGCTCCTTTTTTTCTCCAGATTAAAGAGCCCCAAATCCTAATGGAGGTGTCCTAGCCCAATACAGTAGGACCCCGGTATCCGCTGGGGATTGGTTCCAGGCCTTCTCGTGGATAATGATGTGATGAATTCTAGAAAATTCATTTTTAGATCTGTCCTGTTACCTGTATACTCTGTTGATTCCTGGCCATGTCTTGTCACACACTATCATTTCTTTGAAGTCTGAGTTGGGAAAAGACACTGACTCTCTTGGTAATTCACAGACCAATGCCAAGTCAACTGGGAGCACAAATGTTGTGTTTTCTCATCAGCCAAAATGCTTGGTGGCAGCGTCTTATTCCACTGCCGAACAGCTCTAACCGTCATGAAGTTCTTCTGAATGTTCAAATGGAATCTCTTTTCCTGTAGTTTGAAACCATTGCCCCGAGTGGCATCAAGAGTGGCATTTTGTTCTTTTTGTTTGCTTAATGTTACCTTTAGTCTTTATTAATCTTGCTTCTTAATGACGTAAGATGCCTCTTCTTCACCATCTTTGTTCTTAGCCTTGAATTTTGTCTCTCAGGTGCTTGATAAGTGTTCTCCACTCATTGTCTCAAACTTTGTATTTTGGCCTTCAGTGTTGTAAGCTGCCTTGGGCCCTTTTCAAGGAGAGAAGTGGGTAAGATAGATAGATAGATAGATAGATAGATAGATAGATAGATAGATAGATAGATAGATAGATAGATAGACAGACAGACAGACCAGGAAGGAAGGAAGGAAGGAACGAAGGAAGGAAGGAAGGAAGGAAGGAAAGAAGGAAGAGATAGATAGATAGATAGATAGATAGATAGATAGATAGATAGATAGATAGATAGATAGATAGATAGATAGATAGATAGATAGATTTCATATCACAGGCCAGTGACTTATGACTTTCTGATAGTTTTTTAAAAGTGAAAGCAGATGGGCAGAATCAGAATAAGATATGTAGAATGTGTCAGGGCCAGTTGATGGGGGGTTATAGAAAGCAAACTGTGTGTGTCCTGAAACCTCCCATCACTTGGAAACCTGACATGGACATCCATAAGGTTCTGGCCTGCATCCAGATGTATTTGAATAGTGCTAAAGTAAAAAGAGTTGCTTTAAAAGGTTCTAGCCATAACAGGAATGTCCTTCTCAGTTAAGAACGGGGGAAGCCAGGTCTTTTGTGTCTATCAAGAAGGAACATGACGAAGGCAGGATGAAGCTAGGAAAGTGGATTTAAACGCGAGGGAAATGGGTTCGGTTTCCCACTGCGCCCTGAAACCCAGTGGGCGATCCTGGGTGAGGCCTTTACCTGATCCCACCTGGGCAGGGTTATTCTGAGGTTGAACAGAGAAGAAGGAAAGGCACAGACCTCACCGGAAGACCGACAAGACGGGAATATCAGTGGAAAGGACAGCGAACCTGTCCTTTTGCATTTTTAACGAAGCAGACTGCACGGTTGATTGTTCATGCAAACGGCATCAACCGAGAGGTGTCGAAGAATCATCAGTCATTCTGTGTGCTGCGGGTTGAGGGCTGGTTCTTCCCCCGAAGCCCAGCCGGTAAATGTCAGGTTGTTCACCCTTGGGAAAGAGTCCTACTCCGAATCCTGAGACCGTAAACATTTCTGGTGAGAGAGAGAGAGAGAGAGAGAGAGAGAGACGAACAGGCAAAGCATCATAAAGATTTAATGTGTCTGATTTGCCTAGGAAAGGCTCTCCCTCATTCTTGGTCTGCAGCATTCCCAACCGTGATCAAACTCAACGTAGACTCCCCCCCACACACACACACACCTTGAACAAAGCCACCCCATTAAAATGCAAAAGATGTATTCAACATCACCTCCAGTCTGCCTCCCAAGTGCTTTTTTCTCTCTCCAAAGGAGACAGATGGAGAAACAGGCTGCATGGGGGGGGGGAGCAGTGTTACACCCCAGTCACAGCGGTGGTCGATCTGGCTGCATGTTGCGCACGGGGTTATTTTCTGAGCCTCACCAGGAGATCCCAAGGGGCGCCTCGTCCAAGCACGAAAGAGAGGCCCGAAGCCAGTTGAGAATTTGCACTTATTAGGATAATGGAACAATTGATTTGGAAGGGGGTCCCCGTAAGGCCATCCAATCCAACCCTCTGTGCTCGGACAGAGGGTGGTCCATTTTTCTCCTGAAGAAAACTGTCTTCAAACCACCCAGAGTGACCTTTGGTCAGTTGGAGCAGTAGATCAAACAAACAAACAAACAAACAAACAAACAGTTGGAGTGCTCACCACCTCCCCCTGAGGGCAGAGGTCCCCTTGTCATACTGGTCTAACAGTCAATAAGTTTTTACTGAGATTCAGCCCCGATCTGTCTGATCCGATGCCCCGAGACACAGGACATAACGGGAGACGTTTAAAACCTTGGTGGGAAACAGCCACTCTAAAATTTGGCCCTTTTTCTTCCAAGAATACCACTGCAAAGTTGGCCGGGCTGCTGACCCTCAGTTTCCCAGAGAGCTCCTTTGCTTAATGAGGACGGTTGCTTTTCCTTCGCCAAGTCTTTTCAACTCTGGAGACGGAGACATACAAAATAATGATGGAGACATGCAAAATAATGCAGGGCATGAGTCAAGTGGAGAGAGGGATGCTCTTCTCCCTCTCACAAAATACCAGAACTAGGGAACATCCACTCAAATCGAGGGCTGGGAGAGTGAGATTAGACAAAAGAAAATGTTTTTTCACCAAGTGCATGGTTAGTCTGTGGAACTCCCTGCCACAGGAGGTGGGGATGGCACCTGGCCTGGATGCCTTCAAAAGCAGATGGGACAGATTCCTGGAGGAAAAGTCCATCATCCCAGGTGACAAACCATGATGGTGGTATCAGGAGACAGAGACCTAGTCTCGTGCGCTCCCAGAGGCATTTGATGGGGTCACTGGGAGAGACAGGAAGCTGGACTAGATGGGCCTTTGGCCTGATCCAGCATGGCCTCTTCTTAGGTTCTTACGATAATACTGTACTGTCTTATTTCCCATTCTTAGGAGTTGTCCGATGGAACCCATCCAAAGATCTTTGGCCGATTTGCCAGGGCAGACCAAGGGCTTCTGACCCCTGATGGCTTAACAAAAGCAGCCTCAGAATTACATTTTCTGCCAAACAGAGGCCACCAGGATTGAGAGATCAAGGAGGGGAAAATGAAGCAACAGCCACACATACAGTTGCGATGCCTTTTCGATCATATTTAAAAAACTCAGGGCTGGGCCATATCCGGCGTTCCTGGCAAGAAAAATAAAAATAAAAAAAGAATAGTCATGATTTGTGGTTGCAGCACCGTTTGTGAAGAACCCCAATAAAACACTGTTGGGTGGATTCCAGCAGAAACTGTTGGCTGCAAAGTCAGCAGCTCGGCAGTTCGAATCCCGGGTGCCATGCAGTGGAGCGAGCTCCCGCTGTTCACCCCAGCTCCTGCCAATCTAACAGTTCGAAAGCAGGCAAATGCAAGTAAATAGGTACCACCGTAAAAAGCGGGAAGGGAAAACAGTGTTTCCTTGCAGCCATGCCAGCCACGTGGCCACAGACTTGCACAACACAGGCTCTTCGGCTTGGAAATGGAGATGAGCACGGCCCCCTAGAGTCGGACAGAACTAGCATGCATGTGTGTGGGGGGGAGGGACTTTTACCTTTAACTTTGTTCCTGCCTTCACAGTGCTTCCACTAAGGTTTTTTTTTATTTTTTGCCAACAGCTAATAAAGAATTACAGGGATCGTGCAAAATGAACTTTTCCACGCTCAGGTCGGTTTCTGCTTTGGCCCATTTCGCAGGGCTCCGGTGAGAGGAGTGACATGGAGAGCAGGAAAGGGGACGAAGAAGTCAGGGTGACAGGAGGAGGCCAAATGCTGCTCAGATGGTGAAGCGCTCAGCTCGCAGACTCCACCTTGCCCCGGGAAACGCCTCAAGGAAAAGCTAGTGTGTCGTTCAGGTCCCGCACTCCATAAATATCTCACACATGAGGGCCACCCTCGGGCTGAAACTCTCTTGAAGACCTTTGATGCACAAACCATAGAATCCTAGAGTTGAAAGAGACCTCCAAGGGCCATCCAGTCCAACCCCCTGCCATGCAGGAACCCCCATCACAGGACTCCCGACAGGTGGCCATCCAGCCTGCGCTTAAAAACCTCCTCCAAAGAAGGACACCCTTCATGGCTGCATCTTCCACTGCTGAGAAGCCCTAACAGCCATGAAGTTCTTCCTAAGGTTCAAATGGAATCTCTTTTCCTGTAGTTTGAGACCATTGCCCTGAGTCCTAGTCTGTGAAGCCATGGAAAACAAACCTGTCCCCTCTTCAATATGACATCCTTTCAAATATTTAAACATAGCTATCATATTCCCTCTCAGTCTTCTTTTTGAAAGGCTAAACATTCCCAGTTCCCTAAGCCGTTCCTCATAAGACATTTCCTCCAGACCCTCAACCATCTTGGTCACCCTCCTCTGCACCCACTCGAGGTTGTCAACATCCTTTTTAAACTGAGGCACACAGAACTGGACACAGTACTCCAGGTGGGGTCTGACCAGAGCAGAATAGAGTGGTACTATCACTTCCCTTGATCTAGAATTGATGGTTCTGTTGATGCAACCAAGAATCACGTTGGCTTTCTTGGCCTCCACATCACACTGCTGACTCATGTTCAATTTGTGGTCCACTCAGACTCCCAGATCCCTTTCAATAGCGCCGGGGAGGGCCGCTGTCCCACAGCGTCTTGCACGACCTGTCCTTCAGCACGGTGAGGATGCTTCCCTTGCAGGATGTGAGCTGGAGGGGGATCTGGCCCCCACCACGTCCAGCGCACCAAGGGGGCTGCGGGTTTCCTGCGTTGGAGACGACCAGTCCTGTTTGCTGGGCAGTCCTGTCCACATTCCTCCTAGCAAGTCGCTTTTCCCGGTGTTTGGCAGCCTCCGTTCCCCCGGGCTGCCTGGCCTTGGGGCTGTCTTGCCCTCGGTCACCCCCATTGCTTCCAAGGCCTCGGCGTGGAGACCCCATTGTCTTCTACAACTAGGCTTTGGGTCCACATCCTTGGGTACAGGATGCTTCCTCTTCCTGCCTCGGGCTCATCTCTGCCATTTCAGCATTTTTTCTGGGTGAAAAACAACGCCGAGACCAACAGCTCCCCGCTCGAAGTCCATGCATGTTGCTACCTTGGCCTAGATTAGAACAAGGGCTGGCCTTGGGTTTCCTTTCCTCCGCACTTGGTAAGGTTGCCAGGTCCCAGGAGCATGGTTGTGCTTCTCTAGGCAGGAGGGTGAAAGAGGAGAGTGAAAAAAAATGGGCTGAAGCTCAACATCAAAAAAACTAAGATCATGGCCACCGGTCCCATCACCTCCTGGCAAATAGAAGGGGAAGAAATTGAGGCAACGACAGAGTTTATTTTCTTGGGCTCCTTGATCACTGCAGATGGCGACTGCAGCAATGAAATAAAAAGACGCCTGCTTCTTGGGAGGAAAGCAATGGAAAACCTAGGTAGCATCCTAAAGAGCACAGACATCACTTTGCCAACTAAGGTCAGGATAGTCAAAGCTATGGTCTTTCCAGTAGTGATGTATGGAAATGAAAGCTGGACTATAAAGAAGGCTGATCGCCGCAGAATCGATGCTTTTGAGCTGTGGTGCTGGAGGAGAGTCTTGAGAGTCCCCTGGACTGCAAGGAGATCAAACCTATCCACCCTGAAAGAAATCAACCCCAAATGTTCACTGGAAGGACAGATTTTGAAGCTGAGGCTCCAGTACTTTGGCCACCTCATGAGGAGAGAGAGGAGTCCTTGGAAAAGTCTCTGGAGTATTGTGTACAATTCTGGTCACCACATCTCAAAAAAGACACAGTGGAACTGGAAAAGGTGCAGAAGAGAGCAACTAAAATGATTACTGGGCTGGGGGAACCTCCGTTATGAGGAAAGGCTAAAACATTTGGGGCTCTTTAGTCTGGAAAAAAAGGCGCCTGAGGGGGGGATATGATTGAGGCATACAAAATAATGCAGGGCATGAGTAAAGTGGATAGAGGGAAGCTCTTCTCCCTGTCACAAAAATACCAGAACTAGGGGGACCTCCACTGAAATTGAGGGGTGGGAGAGTGAGAACAGACAAAAGAAAATATTTTTTCACCCAGGCGTTTAGTCTGTGGAGCTCCCTGCCACAGGAATGTGCTGATGGCATCTGGCCTGGATGCCTTCAAAAGGGGATTGGACAGATTCCTGGAAGAAAAGTCCATCCCAGGTGACAAGCCACGATGGAGATGTGTCATCTCCAGGCTTAAAACCGGGGTCCTTCAAGGGCCAGATGCAGGGGCGTGGGATCAGAAGACAGAGATCTAGTCTCGTGCGCTCCCAGATGCATCTGGTGGGCCGCTGTGAGATCCAGGAAGCTGGACTAGATGGGCCTTTGGCCTGATCCAGCAGGGCTCTTCTTAGGTTCTTATGTTCTTATGTAATGTTGGGAGAGATTGAAGGCAAAAGGAAAAGGGGACGACAGAGAATGAGATGGTTGGACAGCGCCATCGATGCAATGAAGATGGATTTGACCAAGCTCCAGGAGGCAGTGGAAGACAGGGGGGCCTGGCGTGCTCCGGTCCATGGGGGTCACGAAGAGTCCGACACGACTGAATGACTGACAACAACTTGCAAAGCCTTGAGCACCCTTCGACCCCAAATTCTCAGCTGCTCTCAGAGTTCGTTGCTTCACAGGGAAGGGGTCTGTCTGTACGTTTATGCCATCAGCAAACCGAGAAGGGTAGAAGCAAGTTGAGATGTCGGTAGCAAGTCTCCATCCCCATAACCTTCGGAACAAGGGAGGGAGTGGAGCCCCAGCATGGTGACTCACGAGCCTTCTTGGTTCCATAGGAGCTGTTTTCTAGGCTTGAGGTTCTTAAATTGGTGACATCACACACACAAAACCTCCTTCTGTGACATCACGGCCCCCAATCAAAACTGACTTTATTCCATCAATCCAGGACACAAATCTTGGGATGTTCCAGACACACAAGCACAGTTCGGAAGTCATAGAATCATCGAATCATGGTAGGGTTGGAAGGGACCTTGGAGTCCTCACACCGTCCCAGACAGGTGGCTCTCCAATCTTTTCATCCTCCAGCGACGTGGCAACCACAACAGATCAGGAGGCAAGATGTTCCACCGTTGAAGGGCTCTCACTGTCAGGAAACTCCTCCTCATTTCCAGCTTGGCTCTCCCTCTGATGGGTTTCCACCTGTTGGTTCTTGCTATACCCTCAGGTGCAACAGAGAATAAACCCATGCCCTCTCACCCCATGGCAACCCTTCAGGCATTAGAAGACTGCTATCATGTCTCCCCTCTGTCTTCTCTTCGTCGGGCTAAACATGCCTGGTTCTTTTAGTCGTTCTTCATACAGTTTAACCTCCTCTCCCCTTATCATCTCTGTTGCTCTTCTCTGCTCTTTTTCTAGGGCCTCTCTGCCTTGTTTGGATTATGACGGCCAGAATTTTAAAATAACCAAGAGTTATGTGGGTCGCTGGCACCCAGTGACACCACCCTCAAAGCTTGCCCGGACCCCTGCCAGCGAGTCACAGGGGGCCCTTCGTGGTCCATCTTGAAAAGGACACTTTATTTTTTTCACATTGCGATTGTGTGCGTGCATGCTTAAAAAAAAATGACACTCCATGTGCTGTTACCACCAATCCGGGATTTAGCAAATTATGATTTCATTTACTTGATTCACATGCCGCAAGGGCTACTCAGAGCGGTTGGAGGATTAAAGCCTAAAACCCTAGATGCCCCATGGCATATTTCGGCAATGTTTCCATAAACAAAGAGATTATAAATGGATCGGCCCAAATCCAATAGGGTGCTGGGTGTCACGTTAAGTTCCCGAGCCCCTCGAGGTTTTCCCAGTGCTCGAAAAGATCCAGATTTTGGCCCCTCAGTTTTTTTTAGGGCACGACGCACGATTCTCCCTGTTCTGCGTGTGTGTGTCCACAGAAGGGAGGATCTACAGTTTTCTTGCTCTTCCGTGGCAGTGTGTGGCCCCCCTGACTGTGCCATCCTGTGAGAGAGAACAAGGCCTGGTGGTGTCCGTTTCCGCCGTTCCGTTTCACCACCACCTTCCTGGAATGACCGCCTGGGCCAATTCTCCTGGATCATTCCGGAGGTTTCCGGCTTCCAGGTTTCCACGAAGCAAACCAAGAGTATCTCTGTCACCTTTGGTCTCTGCCTCAAGAGTTTTGCAGCTTTCCGGCACTGGCGGGTTTGGCTTCCAGCTTTCTACGGGCAGCCGAGGGCGAAAGGTTTGGGTGGGGGTGGGGACCTGGAAAGCAGATGGGAGCTGGCAATCAAAGGCAGAGAGGGCTCCCTGCCACCAAAACCTTTATGCGAAAATCTGTCCGACGGTCACACTTAAAGATAATGGCAGGGAATTTTGCTGCCTGCCGGCGTAGCTGTTTTCCCTGGCTGCGTTTTGGTGTGTGGAAGCGGGGACGGGCTCCATAAAGAGGCTGGAAATTAAAAGGAAATCGTGCCCGGCGTCCAGGGGTCAGGCGTGGGACGTCCAGGAAAGTGGAGTTTTAGGGGGAATACCAGGACTCAGTATTTTCTGGGAGATAGGCAACCAAAATCTGATGTCCACGAACCGGGGTGCCCCCACGTGGCTGTCAGAGATCAGTGCACATTAAACCTCTTGAAGCCGGCAGCCTGAAATCGCAACCGCAGGCAACAGATTGTGGCCACTGGCAATTTTGTCAGCTTGTCCCGAACCCCTCGACCAAAACATATTTTTTATTGGCAACAAAATCCTAGAATCTCCCAGTGGCAGCGTGCTGGAAAGAGATGCCGGCCTCCTGTCTCTATAATGTTCCACGTTGTTTTTATGTCAATTTTCAAAAGCAGAAAGAAATTGACTCCTAGTCGGTCTCATTACAATTTTTTTGCAAGGGTGGCGGACAAGTGTGTCCAGCCCTCTTATGCCCACGGCAGAGCATCAGGAGGGCCAGGGGGGAAAAAACAATGCTTAAAATATTTCACTCAGGAGACCCCGGCTTAGGCGCAACACCTTGCAAACAAACCACTGCTTGTGATTCGATCCCAGTCAGAGAGGTGCGTTTGGTGACAGTCGTACTTTCATGAGGGTCTCGGGTCGTTCCTTTGGGTGGGTAACGATGCAGGCCCATTTGCACATTTCCCTTCCTTTCCGTTAAGCGAGTTCAAAGCAACGAACCGGGGAAGGGGGTGGCCTTTCCATCCTCCTGACGAACCTTTGGGGGAGGCCAAGATGGGTGGGGGGGGGAATACCTCTGGCTGAAGGTCACCTAGTGAATTCCACATAATTCTTATTTGCTCTCTCTCTCAATCAGTGGTTCTCCACCGGTGGGTCCCCAGAGATTCCTGGACTGCAACTCCCAGAAGCCTCCACCACTCGCAGTGCTTGAAGGGATTTCTGAGAGTTGCAGTCCAGCAACATCTGGGGACCCACCGGTAGAGAACCACTGGTTTAAATCCACCAAGGTTTAGGTGCCAACTTGAGCTGTGATTTATACTTGGGCGAGCCGACAACACGGCAGAGAAAGAGATAAATACGTTCTAGCACAGGCCAGTGGCTTGTAGCCTTCAGATGTTATTTAGAAAAACAAAATAATTTGGGGGGTCACTTAATTCTCATGTAAACGGGCATTGGCTGTCGGGGGCCCCCTTCTGCCTTGTTTCTTTTTCCATTTTCAAGGCACCTAAACACCTATACAGGAGAGTCAGGGGACGCTTCTCTCCAGGTAGGGTCTTTTCTGGGGTCCCTGGGGAGAGGGCTCTCTGTAGGGGTTCATGACTCAGAAACTCAAAATCACTTCCCAAGTATAGGCGGGATTGTAGATAAGAGTTAGAAGAAGCTTCCCTGGAAATAGGAACTGTCTCTAGGTATCTTTGGGGCTGGCTTTAGAGCCCAAATGGATCAATGAATCGAAAATCGCTAAAGATTCGTATTCGTCGGTATCAGTTTGTACAAATACGAATTGAAAAATTTAATAAATGTTGCCATTTGTTATTTTTAATTTGTGCCCATCTGTGATCGTGGGCTCCGAAGCTGTTCCGTCCCCGACACACTCTTCCAGGTCTGATGCCATGGGGGCAACACACCCCACCGGGCCCCATCCGCATACCCCACAGGATGATGGGGTACGTCCGATGGGGTTTCGCCTCCTCCCCCCACCCACCAATCCCTCCAGCCAAGATCAGGAAGGAACCGTGATGCTAAACGTTTTGTGGAAAGCGATGACACTGCATTCTTCCACCTCTTTGCTCGGGACGAGGTGGCACTGGCGAAATTTGGCACGGAATGGAAGAGGTTCTCTAAACAAGCTCACTTGTGCCAGCTGGCCCTTCTTCAGCCTCATGCCTTTTTGTATTTTTTTTAATCCATCATGTGCTTTGGGAGAATAAACGGGGTAGGGGGAGAAAAGAGCAAGGATTCCCGTTGGTGTCATGGAGGGAAGAATTAAGAACAACACAACACTGTTGATGGAGGTGGACAAGACGACATGTTTTCTGCATTGCAGCAGTTTTCAAATATCGGAGAAGTGGAGGAGAACTTTTCTCTCTGGCTGCTTCCACACGACCACTAAAATCCGCTGCAAAGTGCTCGCAGATGTGGAGCATAAAATCGTTTTCCCACGAGCTGTGCACTTTTAAAAAATGAAGTGCAACCACGTCCACTTAAGTGCAATTCAGCACATTTTACAAGTACCTGGTCTCAAGGAGGTAAAATCCTTGTTGCTGTTCCAAAGCGGATTTTAAACCGTTACTCAAGTCCGTGGGAACACGGAAAATCTGCACCCAAACCTTTTCGCCCTCGTTATGGTGTCTTTGCGGCGGTTCTCAGTCGTGGGATCAGAAAGGTTGCAGATTTCCAAAACACAACCATGGGAGCATCCAATCCACATCATCAACCATGTGACCACTCCGGGGGGTGATCTGGCTCAAAGTTTGATGTGGATTTTAGTGGCTGTGTGAAAGCAGCTTCTGTCACAGCATCACCCTGATGCTCTCAGTGGGACAGCCAATCTCTCTCTCTCTCTCTCTCTCTCTCTCTCTCTCTCTCTCTCTCTCTCTCACACACACACACACACACACACACACACACACACACACACACACACACACACACACACACACACACACACACACACACACTTCTTTATTTGTAGCAGAGCCTTGTGGAATTTAAAATAGCAGACCTTTCTGGGGGGAAAATAGGCAAAAGTCAAAACAGCAGCAACCAAATGTTATGATAAATAAACTGTTTTCGGTAGGATACAAATTGCATGCACTTCCACAATGTTGCACGGTCAGCTCAGAAGCCAGAACTAGACTAATTTGGAAGAATGGAGAGCTGTGTTTGAAACATACCCCTATGAGGAGAAAGGCAGCAGAGGGACTGATGGATGGGTAGATGGATGGCCAGAGGGATTGATGGACGGACAGATGGATAGATGGAAGGAAGAAAGATAATGAATTGATGAGATGGATGGATGGATGGATAGATAGATACATAGATACATAGATAGAGGATGGATGGATGGATGGATGGAAGGAAGGAAAGGAAGGGACAATGATGGATGGATGGGTGAACAAAAATTTCATAAATGCCAAATCACTGATGTTTGTCAGCTTTTCCCTTTGTTGTCCCACCTCAAGTTTATTTCACAGATCGCCTCTCCCTGCCACATTCCTATAATTGGTGTTGATTAGAGCTCTTTAGCATGCACTCCTTTGAACCTTCCACGACCAAGCCGTCCCCAGAAGTGTGTCCTAAAATAAACCCATATTTGAACTAAACACATTGCCAAGACGCCTGCCGCGGCCAGAGACCCTGGCCAAGCGGTCAGAGCAATGGTGGGGAGAAGGAAGCCTGGCATGAGGACTCATGAGATAGGGGAAGGGGGGGAAATCCCCACCTGGAGACCAAAATTGTTGTCTAATTTGGCCCATTTGCGCTCGTTGTCTCCCTTGACCTTGCCGGGTTGTTGTGCAGAGACAGCCGGGAGAAGCGTCTTACAGCTCACTGGCGTTAGAATGGAGAGAAAAACTGATCCAGCGTTCCAGGTTAAAATCGTATTTCAAGCAGAGTCATGGCAATCCGTAATAATCTGGTTCCCCCCCCCCCACTGCATAAAATATCCTATAATAGACTCAGGATTGTGGTTTCACTCGGCCTGACTTTGAATTTTACCTCCACATCTCCAAGAAACGGGTGTGTTTTTTTCTGCTTTAAAAAAAAACCAGTATACAGTGGTCCCTTGTATAAAGGGAATCATTCGTTCCAAATGAAATTCTGTGGAGCAAATTTTCCTTTATACAAATTTCCCATAGGAAATGCATTGAAAACAGAGTAATCCCTAATTGCAACCGTTTTTATGTTGTACGGATTCGCCCCATAGGTGATACCGTTAAGCAAATTTCCCCTATCTCTGGAATTTTTTATGCTGTACAGATTTTATGTTACACAGACCGTTGGTTATACGAGGGTCCATCGTACTGGGCTCTTTATCTTTCTGTTATTTCCCCCCTTACATACTCTCCGCCTTTCTGTTTAAAAATCACTTTCTGGGAAACTGCTAGGGTTATTTTCTCCTTGGCGGGATTTCTAAGAGTAGATAAAAGCATGGAGAAGGAAAAGTTGTTGTTTTTTTAAATTGGTTTTCCCCAGGAAAACTAAACAAAACAGTGTGGGCGGCGCAACGGCCTGGAGATTTAAGAGGTGTCCGCCTCTGTGCTTTGGGATTAGAAAGACACCGGGCACCGGTGGAGGTTTATCCTACGGACGCCAGAATTCCTGGAAGGAAGGAAGGAGCTGGATCTCAGGAGGAGAGACGCTTTCCAAGGGAATACCTCTTTCCAGGATACGCCAAAGGCCAGAGTGGGTAGAACTCAGAGGGAAAGCCATGGTATTCTTTCACTTGGGGCTTCTGCTTGGTCTCACCTGGAGCAGCAGAGGTAAGTCAGTCTGGCTCCCGAATCAGGAATTACTTGTACGTATACTCGCATAATTGCAATGAAAAACTAAATTCTCAGATCCGATGTGTGTGGGCAGAACTTTCTCCTGCAGCATCATTCGTAGGTTTGGTGTTTTTTTATTTTGTTTTATTTTATTTTATTTTTGACATCTCAAGTGGCTTAAGGGTGAAGAATTTGGGGGAGCCTGAGGAAAAAAGAAAGGTATTACGGTACAGTATTTCCTTAGCGACTGATGGTCAAGGAGACAAAAGACATTGGGTGGTTTATATTTTGTCACCTCTGAGTCCGCTTTTCTCCAACGTTTTAACGAAGCGTCATTCCTTTTAAACATTTTAAGCCATTTGCTTTTTTTAGCATTTAATATTGTGTCTTGAATGGATGCCCTTTTTGTAGGAGAAAGGTTGGGTTTTAGATGGAAAGGAGAAAGACAGCAGACCTTGGTCATGTAATCTTTGAACTACAGTTCCCATGGTGGCTGAGGGAGTCTGTGTCTTGTAGTACCCAGAGTGTTTTCAGGCCATATCTCAATTGTTGATGGGGTTTCTTTCTTTCTTTCTTTCTTTCTTTCTTTCTTTCTTTCTTTCTTTCTTTCTTTCTTTCTTCCCCCTCTCTATCTATCTGTTCCATCAATTCATTATCTTCCTTCCTTCCAACCTTCCTTCCTTCCTTCCTTCCTTCCCCCCCGAGCAGGCCTTCCAACCTCCCCGCTGACCATCCATCCTGAGGAACCGTTGGTGGAACGTGGAGGATCCATCCGGCTGACCTGCTCCATGGACTGTCCTGGGGGGAAAGTGCAGTGGAGGGGCCTGGACACGGACCTGGGGGACGTGGTGTCCAGCGGCACCTACAGCGCCCTGATGGTCACCAATGCCACTGTCCGTGCCGAAGGCGAAAAGTCTTGTGTGGGCCAATGCCAAGGCAAGCCCTCCCAGAAGAAGGTGGAGCTGCGGGTCTACTGTAAGTAGGTGCAGGTCTGAGGCTGGCAGGGAGGTTTTGTTGGGATTAAACTGGTTTTGAAGGTATACTCAGGCTTAGGAAGCCTCCATGTATACTCAGCCTCTGTGGCCTAGAGAAAAGAAGACTTGGAAGGGAGGAAGAGATAAATAAAGAGAGGACAGCCCTTTTCAAAGCCTTGAACATTTTGAGAGAGCTGGGTTCAGGTCCCGCACTCCTTAAATATCTCGCACATGAGGGCCACCCTTGGGCTGAACCTCGCTTGGAGACCTGTGGTGCACAAACCATAGAACCATAGAGTTGGAAGAGACCTTCCAGGGCCATCCAGTCCAACTCCCTGCCATGAAGGAACCCCCATCACAGTATTTCCGACAGGTGGCCACCCAGCCTCTGCTTAAAAACCTCCAAAGGAGACTCCACCACCCTCTTTGGTGGCAGCATCTTATTCCACTGCCAGACAGCTCTAACCGTCATGAAGTTCTTCCTAATGTTCAAATGGAATCTCTTTTCCTGTAGTTTGAAACCCATTGCCCCACGTCCTAGTCTCTGAAACCATGGAAAACAAAACCAGTCCCCTCTTCAATGTGACATCCTTTCAAATATTTAAACATAGCTATCCTATCTCCCCTCAGCCTTCTTTTTGAAAGGCTAAACATTCCCAGTTCTATAAGCCGTTCCTTGTAAGAGAGGCATGTCCAAATTTCAGCCTTTCAGATGTTTTGGACCTCAGTTTAGAATTCTGAGAGTTGTGGTCCAAAACATCAAGAGGGACGCAGTTTGGACATGCCTGTCGGGTTCTTCCAGACCCTCAATCATCTTGGTCGCCCTCCTCTGGACCCATTCAAGGTTGGGCCAAAAGCCCAGGACTCTTTTGAATTGTGACCTGGTGGATCAAAACCTCCGACAGGCCAGAGATGTCCTTTGGCTATGCACTCTGGAGGGATTGAACTACAGACCACATCGTCCCCACCCCCAAAGCATGGAACTAATCCACTGAAATAGCAAATCACCCAACCTTGATGTTTGTCTATCTGTAAATATTACCCGTGGCGTTTTATGAGTGAAGCAGGACACTAGATTTGGGTGTCTGATCTGGCAATTCTTTTCACAGCCTTCCCGGATACTTTGCGACTGGCGTCCCAGCCGGAGAGGCTGACTGAGGGCCAACCAGCCCGTCTCTCCTGTGCCTTAAGCCACGTCTACCCTCCGGGCGCTCTTACGCTCGGCTGGTTCCGAGGGGACGAACGCCTGGAGGCTCCGGTGGAAGAAGAGGAGATGGATGAGGCCGACGACCAGCTGTTCGCCTATCACTCCGTCCTGGAGGTCCCGAGGGCCGTGGCCAGCACCGCCTACAAGTGCCAGGCCATCCTGGAAGTTGGGCACCGGGCTTTCCGCCAAGAGAAGGTGGTGACCGTCGGCCTCCCAGGTGAGCTCAGCATGGGAGGAAGCCCGTTTTCCCACCAGCTCCTGGAAGATGGGGGTAGCAGGGAAGGGTGCGCGTGCACCCAAGTACGCATGCAGGCCATGATGGTGTGAGCTTAGAGGTGAAGGGGGGTCCATCCGGGGATTGATCTACCCCACACTGTATCACCTGAGGCCGTCCCACCAGCCCAGAAGGGAAGCAGGAGGCCACGGCCTCCTGAGCTAAGGCTCCACGCACAGAAGGGAAAGTCTGTGGAACTCCTTGCCACAGGATGGGGTGATGGCATCTGGTCTAGATGCCTTCCAAAGGGAATTGGACAGATTCCTGGAGGAAAAGTCCATCCCAGGTGACAAACCATGATGGGGATGTGTCATCTCCAGGTTTAAAACCGGAGTCCTTCAAGGGCCAGATGCAGGGGAGTGGTAGCAGGAGAGAGATAATCTAGTCTCATGCACTCCCAGAGGCATTTGTTGGGGCCACTGTGAGATATACAGGAAGCTGGACTAGATGGGCCTTTGGCCAAATCCAGCATGGCTTGATCTTTGACAATAGAGGGTCGGGAGTTGCGGTCCAAAACATCTGGGGGGCTGAAGGTTCCCCACCCAAACCCAATAAGCCGTGCCATCACGGGAATCTGGAAGTTGAGTCACGGCGACTGGACTTCTCTTTCTTGAGAGACTGAAAACGTTTCGCTGCTCATCCAAACAGGCTTCGCCCATCTGTCAGCAAAAGCTATCGATCTCTCATGAAAAAGAAGTCCGGTTGCCATGACTCAACTTCCAGGTAAACTCAACTGGATGGCTGAGAATCTTCACAGACCATTGTGAGAGGTTTTAAGCGGTTGTGGGGGTTTTGTTCTGCAGGTGATGGTCAAGCGGTGGATTTCATAGAATCATAGAATCAGTTGGAAGAGACCTCAAGGGCCATCCAGTCCAACCCCCTGCCATGCAGAAACCTCCCATCACAGTATTTCCAACAGGTGGCCATCCAGCCTCTGCTTATAAACCTCCAAAGAGGGAGACTCCACCACCCTCCGCGGCAGCATATTCCACTGCCAAACAGCTCTAACTGTCATGAAGTTCTTCCTAATGTTTAAATGGAATCTCTTTTCCTGTAGTTTGAAACCATTTCCCCGAGTCCTAGTCTCTGAAGCCACGGAAAACAAACCTGTTCCCTCTTCAATATGACATCCTTTCAAATATTTAAACATAGCTATCATATCCCCTCTCAGTCTTCTTTTTAGAGAGGCTAAACATTCCCAGTTCCCTAAGCCGTTGCTCATAAGACATTTCCTCCAGACCCTCAACCATCCTGGTCACCCTCCTCTGCACCCGCTCGAGGTTGTCAACATCCTTTTTAAATTGAGGCGCACAGAACTGGACACAGGACTCCAGGTGGGGTCTGACCAGAGCAGAAGAGAGTGGGACTATCACTTCCCTTGATCTAGACACGATGGTTCGGTTGATACAACCAAGAATCGCATTGGCTTTCCTGGCCGCCGCATCACACTGCTGACTCATGTTCAATTTGTGGTCCACCAAGACTCCCAAATCCCTTTCACAGGTACTATTCTCCAGCCAAGTATCTCCCATCCTATATCTGTGCAATTCATTCTTTTTACCTACATGTAGCACCCTACATTTCCCTCTGTTGAAATCCATTCCATTAGCTTTGGCCCAGCATTCTAATCTGTCAAGGTCCTTTTGGATTTTCATCCGATCCTCTGGGGAATTAGTAACCCCTCCCAATTTGGTATCATCTGCAAATTTAATTAGCATACTCTCTATTCCTTCCTCCAAGTCATTAATAAAGATATTGAACAGCACTGGACCCAGAACAGAACCCTGGGGCACCCCACTGGTCACGTCCCTCCAAGCTGAAGAGAGGCCATTTATGATCACCCTTTGTGTGCGATCAGTCAACCAATTACAAATCCACCTGACAGTAGCACTATCTATCCCACTTTCTACTAACTTCTTAGCAAGAATACCATGGGGAACCTTATCAAAGGCCTTACTAAAGTGCAGATAAACAATATCCACAGCATTCCCCTCATCCACCAGGCCTGTAAGTCTATCAAAGAAAGAGATCAAATCAGTCTGGCATGACTAATTTATTTATTTGACTTCTATACCGCTTCTTGTGGCCGAGGCCGCTCCGGGCGGTTTACAAAGTTTGAATGCAAATAATACGACACCCAGTAAACAAAATGATAATGAACATAAGAACCTAAGAAGAGCCCTGCTGGATCAGGCCAAAGGCCCATCTAGTCCAGCTTCCGGTATCTTACAGTGGCCCCACCAGATGCCTCTGGGAGTGTCTGTGAAGATTCTCAGTCATCCAGGTGACGTTATTTGGAAGTTGAGTCATGGCTCCCTCCTCTGGGAGACTTCTGATACCTCTCCCCTGCATCTGGCCCTTGAAGTACCCTGGTTTTAAGCCTGGAGATTACACATCTCCATCCTAACAAAAATCATAATTAAGGCAGTTAGCACTTTGAAATCAAGGCGTAGCCACAGCTGCTGCCGCAAACGGAGGTGAAACAAGATCGGACCATTGTCGGAGGATATGGTTCTGGGTATCTCCTACTAAAATATCCCCGGTACCAGAGGCAGGAAACAAGGATAAATGAACAGGAGGATGCTGATAAACTCATGTATTGGTAAAGGGTTCCCTGTGAGGCTGTTTGGTTGAGTACTTGGGGTACCGGATGCTTGATTATCAACATATAAGTTGTAAAAACAAACAAACAAATATGACAACTTGATTATAAATAGGTTTCTGGTTTGACCCGATAGGCTGTTTTTCTTACGCTTCAAATAAATTCTGTGGATAGATGACCAAGTTCAATATACACCTGGATTGCAATTCCTGTGAGCCAAGTCTTAGGCCAGCGTTGGCGAACCGATGGCACGGGTGCCAAAGGTGGCCCTCGGAGCCCTTTCTGGGAGCACCCGACATTGCCCCCTTCACAGGTTATATACTTCACAGTATTCAGATTAAATTGCTGTACTGGCACTTTGCAAAAAATTAGTGGGTTTTGAATTGTAGTTTGGGCACTCGATCTCTAAAAGGTTCACCATTACTGTCTTAGGCCCTCCAGAATTCCCTCAGAACATGCTACAATTGTTTTTTGTGATGTGCAGCACAGGCATGACATTTGTTCCTGTCCATAATGTAGTCTACTCCTCCCACCCGCCCCCACCCCTCCTTTTGTGGCATCTGTTCACCGGTTAGTAGGGCAATTATATTCGTGTAAGCGCCAGGTGGTTTATTGGGCCAGCAAATCGGGGAAACGATGAGGACTAGAAACTTGATTTAAAAACAAAAAACACAGAAAGAGCTGAAAACTGTGTTGGATTCAGTGCAACTACTAACCAGATCCTGATACCTCTGCTCGCTCTGTTGGAGCTGCATTATGGCACATAGCTTAAGATCATTCCAACCCAATGTTCCCATCCGGCTAGATGAGAAAGAATTTTAACATTTTACCTGCTTGCTCACGAGGTTCTCATCGCCATTCTAGCAGCCTCCCAAGCATGGACCCTTCTTTCACAAACTTGTTGACATTAAAAAAAAAGACTGCCACTAATCAACCAAACTCCTTGTAACTGATTTGCCCGTGGAAGCTCAACATGTGTTTTAACGTTGCGATGCTTTTGGTTTGTCACTGGGCCAGACGCCACGGAGAAGGACCCCTTGGCCTTCGGGAGGATGAGCCCCGCGGCGACTCCGAAGCCCCCCACGCCCGCTGGGTGGATTTCCTCGTCCACAGCTCCTGAGAGTGACGGCCTCTTCCGTTTCCCCAGCGTAACATCTGGAGCGGCAACGACCGTCATCCCAGCCTTGGACTTGACGACGGAAACGGGGAACTCTAATGTGGAGACGAGCCGTCCCTCTGGATTTACCCCTCCCGAGATGGAGACCAAGCCCCTGAGGCCAGAGGTGACCAGCAATGGCAACCTCACTGGGACCATTCTGCCAACAACGTCACAGCCCTCGGCCTCCACCAGCCAGCGACCGACCCTCGAGGCGGCACCGACCCCCCAAAAAGGACCCTGCCACCCTGTGATCAAATCGGAGCCCTCGCAAGGGGCCACAGGGAGACCCCTTCGCATTACCTGCCATGTGCCCCTGTGTGGCGGCCAGGCCGAACTCCGGTGGGTCGAAGTGCCGGCGCCACCTGCCCAGTACCGGCTGGAAGAAGCCGAATACCGCTCCACCCTGACCGTGGACAGTGCTGGCCGAGAGCATCAAGGGGTCTACCAGTGTGTTTCTGATAAGCAGTCGACCCCGGACGGCAAGCCTGTGGGTCGCGGTGTCATATGGTGAGTGAAAGTGAGGTTTCGGCGTTGAAAAGCCAACTAACGGCAACACTGTTATTTGTGATCTGAAAGTTCGGCAATTAACTTTGGGACTACAACCCCCATCATACTACCAGTGGGACTCAGGGTAATGTTGTTACAAACAATAACCTTGCCAGAAGGAGAGTAGCTAGAGTGATTGTCACGATGCAACCCTGAGTCACCCTGCGTTGGCTACACAAAAACAAAGCAAAGTTGTTCTGCTTATATACCGTCCCATATCACGTCAAGTAGTCTTTGGGTGGTTTATTACAGTATGCAGGCTACACACTGCCCCCCCCCCCCCCCGGCAAGCTGGGTACTTATTTTACCCACCTTGGAAGGATGGAAGCCTGAGTGAACCACAAGCCGGCTGCTACCTGGGATCGAACCCCCAGGGCGTGAGCGCTAGGCGCTTCCACCAAAGTTACACTGCTGGAGGCATTGTGCTTCACCCCATCGGAGGGAAACCGCAGTTGTTCAGATGGTTTGGCCAGCCCACTGGCCGTGGGACACCCTCACAGCATCTGGCGATTGGGGCGTGGGGATCGGAAGGAGCCAGTCTGACAACACCGTCCCTTGGACTAGGTCCCCTCCTCCTTCCAGCTTCCAACTCTTGTTAGTCGTGAGCCTATGTTTTGATTCGGGCAGTCTGCCACCTAGACCAGTGTTGGCGAACCTTTCAGAGGCCGAGGGCCCAAAACTGCGATTCAGAACCCACTCATTTTTCGCAAAGTGCCAAGACAGCAATTGGACCTGAATCCAGGCGGCTCTGAAGGGGCAATGTGGGGGGGGGCAGAAAGGGCTCCGACAGCCATCTTTGGCACCCGTGCCATCGGTTCGCCAACACTGACCTAGTTGCTGAAGTCAATATTTTAGTCACACAAAAGCATCATCATCATCATCATCATCATCATCATCATCATCATCATTATTATTATTATTATTATTATTATTATTATTATTATTATTATTATTATTATTATTATTATTATTTAGATATAGATATAGATACAGTGGTACCTTGACTTACAAATTTAACCCATTTCGAATGCATGCTCTTAGGTCAAATTACTCTTAAGTCAGGGTACCTATCTAAAAAATAGTAAGTTGAGCAGACCATATCTAAAATTTGTAAGGTGGCAGTTAAAATGCCAACAGTTTTCCGCTCTTAAGTTGAATTGCTCTTAACGTCCAGTTTTCGGCAGTGGCCTAGGGTGTGCTGATTCAAAACTGCTCCCCGTTACACCCCGGCAGGATTACTGGAACTGCCTCTATTGGAAGGGCTGCCCGTGGGAAGTGTGTTTGGAAGGCTCCTTGCAGAGAAGCAGCCGACGAAACACGCACCAAGTCACGCAGTGATCTACAAATGGGAATGACTGCTTTCTATGACTCTAAGCTTCATCAGCCTTCTTCTGTCGGCTTGTTTTTTCAGATGAGGTCAGCGCAGGCTCCATCATCGCTGCCAGCACCGCTGGGTCTCTCTTCGGGCTGGTGGTGACCGGCTACGTGGCCTACCGCATGTGGCGCACACGCTGCAAGCATGTAGGCTAAGGAGCGGGACTTTCTCTGTTGCCTTGGATGCTCCCTCGGGGCAGCTGGGACTTTTTGTGACTATGTGGGGCCTTGCGTGGAGGGGGTTGGGGGTGAGCTTTGAGCTTTGAAGACATTAGCTACCCAGGACAGCACGGGGAGGCAGGTGCTTCTGGTTCTGCCCCAATTAAGCGTTGAGTTAAGCGTTTGTGGGGCGCCGTCAGCAAATTCAGCTTGAATTCTCAGCTGGGTCCCCTCCTTGGTGGCTGCATCCCATTGAGAGCAGCAGCGAGCATCCTGGACAGAACATCTGCGGGGAGGACGTCGCCGCGAACTCCATGGAACAGTTGCACAGCTGGACAAGCCGGGGGGGTTGATATAATTTGGAATATAACTGTACCTCGGACCTCGGCCCCTTCTGTTTTACAAAACCTCTCCGTAGCCCTCTGTCCCATATCATGGCTGTTACGCACATTCTGTGAAGAGCTGATCACTGCCACAGAGCTGTGGGTCAAGAAAATCACCTTTAACGCATAGTGAAACCCACCGACGTCATGGCCACCGTGGAATGGCTTTGAAAAAACTGGGAATGTTTTCTGTGAAGATCCTCCGCCATTCCTGGTGAGTTGATCCGGAAGTCGAGTCGTGGCACCTGGAGGTTCTCTAGGCGTCTTCACGACGGGCCAATCTGTCCCTCTGCAATAGGAGCCGCGCATGGAGCCTCCATTAGTCAGGGCAGTCTCTCCCCGCCAGTTTTCCTTCATTTAACTAAGAACAGACTTGACTGCTTCTGATCCCGTTACAGTACTGGCCACCGTCACGACCCCTGTGTTGGACTCTCTGGAGCATCTGTGAATGGCAAAGCCCAGACGTCCTTCTGAGCTGTCGCAATTAAGCCTTGGAATCACTTCTTTATACTGTATATATAAACCAGATGTCTTCTACAAGCTCTCGAGGGAGGGTCCACAGAGATTTCCTCGCCGGTAATTTATTAAGGGCAATGAGTTCAGCTCACAGCCTTTAGTGGGAAGGAAGACCTCTGCTTCCCTTCTGCTGCTGATTCATTTTCCTCTCTCTCTCTCTCTCTCTCTCTCTCTCAGCTACCCTGTTTCTCCTCTTCCTTCCTTGCCACCTCCTAAGTTAAGACAACTCGATCTTTCGTTGCAAAAGCCCCAACCAATAATCGTCTGCAAGGAAAAAACCAAGGCTTTTGAAATGGGGGGGGCAGGAGTGACACGGGAGGCCCACAGGTTGTCTGCCCCGTGGTAGAAAATCAACCCTTCCAAAACGTTCATCCTACCAATGTGACATCTTCCCATTTCTTGGGAGCCTCACCCTGCTCCAACGGGATTCCCGTTCTGTCGTCTTCTCCCCAAACCCTTAAATCAGTGGTTTCTCCACCGGTGGGTCGTCCCCAGATGTTCCTGGACTGCAACTCGCAGAAATCCTGGCCAGCTTAGCTAGTGATTGAAGACTTCCGGGAGTTGCAGTCCAGGAACATCTGGGGACCCCCTACCGGTGGAGAAACCACTGCCTTCAGTTTTCTGCATGTCCAGGCGGTTGGACTTGTGATTGAAGGCCCGGGGGCAGGGGCAGGGGGGAGATTTGCTTGCAATCCAGGGCGGGCTGATCCTGGTGCATGCACTGGTGTTGCAGGCGATCTTCCCAGCGGGGAGGGGGGCGCTTGGCCCGTTCAGACCCCCTGTGAGGGTTCGTCTTCTACTCTCCGGGGTTCCGAGGAGAAATAAAGATTGTCCATGCGTTCAGGAAAACGATCCAATAAACTTTTATTTTCATAAGAGAACTCCGGTGGGGTCAGTGCTTTCTTGAGGTACCTATTCATTCTCGGTTACAATAACATTTGCTTGAAACAAAGTGCCAATAGGGCTCAAACGTGGGGGGGGTTTCAGTCTCTCTTCAGGGGCAGTAATTATGGAGGGGTTACCCGACCCAGGCATTGACTGCCACAAGAGGGGGTGGCGAGCCCACTGGGGGACGGGATTCTCTCTTGGGATGGCTCTGACTCTCCCCCTCATCGCCAATACATTGGCTGGCCATCACAGAGGTCGGACATCGATCACCCAAGTCCAATCTTTATCCACCTCCACTTCAAACGTGCCCCCTTGATGCTCTCTCCGCCACCTTTCCTCCCTAACGTCCTTGTCCACACTGGCTCGCAGGTGGAAGGGCTTTCCCCAGGACCGTCAGTGCCCGTGGTATCAGGGTACCGTGAGGGACGGTCCTGCCGCACCGTTGTAAACCTTCTGGAGTGGCCGTTGGACTGATCAAATAAATCAAATAAATAATAAATAAATTGGCCCTGGCAGGAACACTCTCCATGTGGTGGTTCAGGTGCCTCTGGAAAAGTTCCTTTCCACACAAGTTGCAGTGGAAAAGGTCCAGGTCAGGGTAAGGCTCTTGGGATTTGTCATTTTTTAATCAGATCCCTAAACCACTGAGCTACGTAGCAGTTTTCTGAGCTATTTGGACCAGGTGACTGAAAGTATTGTTCTGATTCCAAAAACCAAAGGAACAAACCTGTATAGCCCCATTCAGCCTTTATTTCAGAGGGTTCTGTGGATTGTGCTGGAAGAACTTTCTGTGTCACATTTTCTCAATAATTCACATCACCTGTTAACCCTTGTTTTTAAGGAACTGGTTTTTTCCCCCCTCCTGAATTTGATTTGTGTATTGGCGTTTGCACCCAATCTTGCTGTCTCACTGTAAACCGCCTTACCTGCTTTAGAGTCAATGTCATGTCAAATAAGCTCTCATTAAGTAAATATGTGCAGAATGCTTCTGGACGCCCCATCGCTGTTTGATCAGGCCTCTGGAATTCACTCCTGGACTATCTGGCATTTGTCAAAAAGCCTGTGGATTAGGGTCACTGTAAGTCAGATGCAAAGTTGACAGCATACAACCGTGTTCACGCACACCTGGGGGAATCCCTTTGCTTTCCTAAACCAAAAGCTCCATGCCAGGGACTGGATACGTCCTTTCCCTAGGATGAAGCTGTTTGAGAAAAAGCATCCCTCGGGGAAATGCCTTCTATATGTGAGCACAAGGTTCCCCCCAGTTTAAAAAATGGCACTGGTCAGGTGGAAGAATACAGGCCAGACAAACAAGCAAGCCAGACCCTGTTCTTGCTTACGTAAGCTTCTGATTTACCCCCATGAGGACTGGAACCCTGACTTTTTTGGGTAACAAATGCCCAAGAACCTGAAACAAGGCACGGGGACTCTCAACACCGGAGGGCAAGACTGCAACCACTAGGTAACATCACTTTAATTCAGTCTGGTTCCAATTGGCAAATTTAGTGGAGTTACTCAATTTTACCCCATTCCCAGAATGAAGCATGTGGGTCCCCAGCACCAACCCTTTTCTCTCCCCATCTCTGGCCAACAGGGATTTGTGGTAGAGCCATATGAAGATGGGTGAGGGAGTGGGAACGGTGTATGACCCATGTTTCCTTTGTTTGAAAAACGGGGTGTGTGAAACCCAATGCTTAAGCAGCTTTTTACAACTGCCCTTTCTGCCTCTAAGAAGACTCCTGTCCTGGCTGCAACATCACCTAGCCATGGACTTTAAGAACACTGTCTAACCAAGGACTTTAAAAGTAACCTCCTGGTAAAGCACATATTTTATCATGTCTGAACTCCTGGGACCTGCTTTGAAGAAAGGTGATTTGCACCCGAAAGCTTGCAATGTTGCTTTTTAAAAAAATAGTGGCCTCTAAAGGTACCACCTGTAACCTATTTTTGCAATTGAGTTTTGTGATGGCCACACGGCAAAAGCCCCTTTTCGCTTTGACTGTTTTGCATAGGAATCCAATCCTGCATCATCATCATCATCACCACCACCACCATCATCATAGGATTAAATGATTGAAAGGTTCATGAGACCCCGAACTTCGGATCACAGAACAGCCAACCAAGTGAGCTTTCCATGGGCGAAGCAAGATGTTCCTGCTAGTATTTCAGGAATGGGTTGCAAACAAAGGAACCGGAGCCAGGCGAGAGTTCACGCTCCTTGCTAATTCCCTGCAGGGGTTAATTGGTTGTGATTTGCAATTAGTGGCGCAGCCTCCAACCCCCCTCCCTTCCTCGTTATTCTCATTTATTCATGAAAGCAACCTCCCGCCTCCAAAATCTCCTTGGCTTCAAGGGACCAAGAGGACGATCCTGCAAGTACGGACCGACATAATAAAAATACTGTAAGTGTAAACCAGTATACATATTGAGAATGATAAACTGGAAACTGCTCTTAGACCACAAAAGCACTTTCCCATAGCTAAGATGGCGGCTTTGCCCTCAGCTCTTTGTTGCTTCCTATTGGATGGTGCGTAACATCGCGAGAATAACTCCGGGATCTGAACGAGTTTGGGTACCGGAAGTGGGGCTGCCTCTCGAGGAGCAGAGTAAACCTTTAGGTATATGCGTATATATATTTTATATTGGCGCGGCTCATGCCTTCACATGTACCATTTATGAATTAGCCTCTAAGGTTACTTGTCAGGCAGAAGGCCTACACTTCCTGCGGCCACGGCGTACCCTTCTCACATTTTGGTTTGGATCTCTATGGTGATACATTCGGACCTCTATGGTGACACCCAAGCCTTTCCTGATTGGTCACACCCGTTAAACAGCCCCGCGCAAGATGGCGGCCGGCCTGCCCCGGGCCAAAATGGCGCCCGGGGAGCGGCGGCGCCCTCAGACAAAATGGCGGCCAGCGAGAAGCGGCGTCCGCCGCCGCCAGCAGCGACGACGGGCCGCGAGCCGAGCCGGCCGGTTGCCACGGCAACGGGCAACGGCTCCCCCGAGGGCGCGGCCGAGTTCCTCCTGCAGGCCCGCGCCACCGACCTGGTCCGGGAGGCGCTGCTGAAGGTGCTGGAGGCCCGCCCGGAGGAGCCGGTGGATTTCCTGGCCGGTTACTTCCAGCAGCTGATGCAGCACCGGAGCCCGGCGGCGGCGGCGGAGGAAGAAGAAGAGGCGGCCTCCTCCTCCTCCTCCTCCTGCTCAGGAGGCGAGACTCCCCGGCAGCAACAGCACCGCCTCGAGAGAGCCCTCGGGTGCCTCGGCCTAGCCCACCATTCCCACAGGTGCGCCCGGCCTGGAGGTGGCGGCGGGGCGGGGGGGGGAAAGACTACGGCCCCCAGCATGCAACGGGGCCAGGCGCCGGGGAAAAGGCTAGGGGGAGTGGAGGCGCGGGGCTTGCCGGGAAATGTAGTTCGCCTCTGCCAAGCGCCGCCAGAGGACCCCCCCCTCTCTCCAAATGCCTTGCTTGGGGGTGGGATATGGTTTTCCTCCCCCTTCCCTAATGTAATAATTTTAATTTAATTTCATAATTTAAGCGAGAAGCTGGCAGGCATGCAGCCCTCTAGCTGTTTTTTTTTGACTACCCTGCCCATTATCCACCGCCTCTGGTTATGCTGAATTGCACAAATATAAGATGGGGGACACTTGGCTGGAGGATAGTACCTGTGAAAGGGATCTGGGAGTCTTGGTGGACCACAAATTGAACATGAGCCAGCAGTGTGATGCGGTGGCCAGGAAAGTCAATGCGATTCTTGGTTGCATCAACAAAGGCATAGTGTCTAGAAGATCAAGGGAAGTGATAGTACCACTCTATTCTGCTCTGGTCAGACCCCACCTGGAGTCCAGTGTCCAGTTCTGTGCGCCACAATTTAAAAAGATGTTGACAACCTCGAGCGGGTGCAGAGGAGGGTGACCAGGATGGTTGAGGGTCTGGAGGAAATGTCTTACAAGGAATGATTTAGTGAACTGGGAATGTTTAGCCTTTCAAAAAGAAAACTGAGAGGGGATATGATAGCAATGTTTAAATATTTGAAAGGATGTCATATTGAAGAAGGGACAGGTTTGTTTTCCATGGCTTCAGAGACTAGAACGCGGGGCAATGGTTTCAAACTACAGGAAAAGAGATTCCATTTGAACATTAGGAAGAACTTCATGACAGTTAGAGCTGTTCAGCAGTGGAATAAGATGCTGCCACAAAGGAGGGTGGTGGAGTCTCCTTCTTTGGAGGAGGTTTTTAAGCAGAAGCTGGATGGCCATCTTTCAGGGGTCCTGTGATGGGGGTTCCTGCATGGCAGGGGGTTGGACTGGATGACCCTCCTTGAGGTCCCTTCCAACTCTAGGATTCTATGATTCTATGATTCTATGCTGCCTCATGGTAACAAGAGTTGCAGGTGGAATGGCTTTCACACGCATGCACGCGTTCGCGCGCGCACACACACACACACACACACACACACACAGAGATATTATTTTCCGTGTATAAGACTACAGTGGTACCCCAACTTAAGGGAGGCTCGACGTAAGAGCAGAAAACTGTTGGCGTTTTAACTGCTGCCTTCCAAATTTTAGATATGGTCTGCTCGACTTACAATTTCTTTCTTTTTTTCCAAATGTTTTAAAGGTAGGTACCCCGACTTAAGAGTAGTTCAACTTAAGAGCATGCATTCGGAACAGATTAAGTTCATATGTGGAGGTACCACTGTTATAATTTTTTCTCTAAAATTGTTAGTCTAAAAATTGAAGGTCTTCTTATACACGGAAGTCAGCCAAAGAGAGAACTATGTGGTTGTGAAACTGTCATTTTTGGTTGAAAAAGCTAGGAGCGCCTTATAGATGAAAAAAAGTACAGTCCATTCCATGATCTTCCATATACTTAAGACTTACAGAAATACGGAGGGCAGTAACCTCCAAATTAAACCCTTCAGGCCTGCGGCTTGCGTTGTAAATTGTGATGGTTAGTAGTTATTTCTATGCTTGCTGGTTTATCACCTTGGCTTTAATGTTTGGATAATTTCCTGTTCTTAACTTTTTTTATATTGTCTTTCGACTGGAAGCTGTCATGGGTCTGCTTTAAGGAGAAAGGTGGAGTAAAAAAACATTTAATATAAAGGAATAAATTAAAATAGATGGCGAAAACTGGCACTCTCCAGGAGGAAAGGGAAGAAGGGCAAAGACGGTATTAAAGTAGAAAGCATTGGGTTAAAAACAGCCACCAGATATTTCACATGTATTTCACCTTCATGCTGAGTGCCAAGTGCATCTGGTGGCCCATTATTTCTTTATTCATGAAGTAAATTTAAAAAAAAAACCTCAAAGAGAACCAGTCACAATTTATTTATTTAAAATATTTTTCATCCCGACTTTCTCCTAAAAAAGGACCCCAGTTGGCTTCCTTCATTAAAACAACACCTGAATGCCAAGTTAAACGGTTTTGAGGCATTCCCACTTCGCCTATCTGGTTTGGATTCTGGCAGCCACTGAAAACACTCGAATCCAGTGGTTCTCCACCGGTGGGTCCCTAGATGTTCCCAGACTGTAACTCCCAGAAATCCTGGCCAGCTCAGCTAGTGATGAAGACTTATCGGAGTCTCCCCTTCTGGAAGACCTCTGGAAGTCTTCCCCTTGACTATTTGTTTGTCAAACTACAGGTGCAATCTTGTCTCCTCCACTTGCTCTTCATGTTTGTCTGGACTTGCAGAGGTTCTCCACTGGTGGGTCCCCAGATGTTCCTGGACTGCAACTCCCAGAAGTCTACCTCACTAGCTGAGCCGTCCAGGACTCTGGGAGTTGCAGTCCAGGGACATCTGGGGACCCACCGGCAGAGATCCACTGCACCAGATCTATTGGGCGACGGACTGTTTTACAAAATAATAATAATAATTAAATTGCACACAATGTGTAGGACCCTTCGGTGTTGAGCTGTATGCACACCTCATGCCAGTGCAAAACCTTCCTCAGCTTTCTCACCTGAAAGGATGCTTTAATGACGCGACTCCTTCTCTTCGTTTAGGACGGCCTTTAACAACAACGTCAGCGCGGCCTACGAGGCCCTGAGCGCCGCCGGATGGCGCAAGAGGCGGGG
The DNA here is from genome assembly GCA_037367245.1 of Phrynocephalus guinanensis. NCBI lineage: Eukaryota > Metazoa > Chordata > Lepidosauria > Squamata > Agamidae > Phrynocephalus > Phrynocephalus guinanensis. The sequence continues at coordinate 20,855,624 of CM074750.1, forward strand.
CGTCAACGGCAAACTCTACAGCGACCTGCTGAGGATGATGTTCCGAGAGCAGGGCACTGCGGAGGACCTGGCGCAGCCCCTGCTGGGGAAAATCCTCTGCCGGGACCACGAGGCCGTGCCCTACGACGTCTTCCGCTACGGGGTCCTCACCGCCCTGGTTCTCCTGGAGTTCTTGGGCAAAGCGGACGCCCTCTACGATGCTTTAGGCGGTGACAGCGGCTCAGCAGATATAAGGGTGTGCCTGGCCACCCTCGGCACCCTGGAGGAGGCTCTCCGCGACGCGGGCATCTCGGCCCCTATCCGCTACTTGGAAGCCGGGTCCAAGCTGGGGCCGGACAGTTTGGCACTGGCCATGGACAACGCCTTGCGCGAGAGGGAACCCAGTGTGACCATGAAGAAAGAGGAGTTTCTCAAGAGGGCTTCGTCCGTCTTCGTTGCCAAAGTTAAGCCCGTGGACTGAGCCAAGGCGGCGGGACAGCGGGGGGGGGGTTCCTCACCGTCTGGAGCCACGGTGGGCTTGGCCTGTGATCCCCCCGGGGCCAGAAGGGTAGAGCCGGAAGAGAAGAGGTACCTTCTTAGCCTCTAGTGTTTCCGGAAAGTGGCTCCTGGAGAGGGGAGGTCAAACAACTGGAAGGAACGGACCTGAATCTTGTGACGTCGATGTTCACGGGACACCTTGGGCAGGTTTGAATGGACGACGGAAGTATTTAAACGGGCTTATTTATACCTCAGACGGCTTGGTACGTGTGTTTGCTTTTAAAAACATCCAAAGGGGGTTTGGAAGGGCGTCTAACCCCTACCCAGTGCCTCTCAAGAAGGGAGGGTTCCCCCAACCAGCTTGGCCTGTTTCCAACCGGATTTGGGGCCGTGGACCCATTCACCCATTTTCCTCTCCCTCTCAGGGCTGGGTCTATCAAAGGTGACCATGGCCAACCTTGCTGTATATCTGTGCATCCCATCTGGGCAGTGGGAGAGGGAGGTAACCAGGCTTGGGGTACAGTAATCTCCCACCTGTTGTGGGGGTTAGGGACCTGACCCGACCCGCAATAATTGAAAATCCGCGATATGGGGATGCTTAGTCAGGTCGGGACTGGGGGGGGCTCTCTGGGGCCTCCTACACTTATCTGAGGCCTGGCGCTGCCCCGAATGGGCCTCCGACGGGCTTCCTGGGCCTGTCAGAGGCCCCATAAGTGGTTTCCGCTGATCCAGAAGTCACTTCCGTTTTTTTGGAAGTCGAGAACCACTTCTGGGGCCTTTGACAGGCCCGGGAAGCCCATCGGAGGCCCACTTGAGGCAGCCCATCAGGCTTGGGTTAAGTGCAGTAAACCTCAAACAGGCCCAAGCAGCTGACCCCAAGGGGGCCTTGCCTTTCATAGACTGCCGTCCCGCAAGATCATGTCTGTATTACTTTTTCAGCCCCCGCCTGGTTGCTTGCTCTTGAGACCGTGATTGTGCAAGCAATTTCCTCATTATGGATGGCCCAAGCAGACAAAAAAAAAGTGCAACTGTGTGTTCTCTGGCTGCCCCTCGCGTCCGTTTCCTAACGGCGCAGCTTTCTAATCTTTGTGGGACACAAAAGGACCCTGCGGTGCTGCGGACGGTCGCTGGGACAGGGGCAGAGATTCCGGAAAAAGTCCCGTCCAAGGGCTTCTTAAAATGGCCTTTTAAAAGCACGCCTTCAAAATAACTTGAAAAGTGTACTTGTTCCACCTATAAAAGTGTTTTCATCACCACTACATGTTACATTATTTATTTCTTTGGAAATACATTTGGACCCCCCATCTAACAAGCGATTTGTTTAACAGAAAATCCGCTTAAAGGGAAAAAAAAAAATCTGGATATAGGGAGAAATCACTTAACAGCATTGCCTATGGGGTGAATCCATACAACAGAAAAAACGGTCGCGATGAGGGATTAATCCGTTTTCAGTGCATTCCTATGGGAAATTTGTTCAAAGAAAAATTAGCTTAACAGAATTTTATTTGGAACGAAATAAGTCCTTTATACAAGTACCACTGCAGTTACTTATGCAATACGTTCACTCCCTCCATTTACAAATGCTCCCTATCCTGAAAATAACGAGTTGTGGGGGATGATGGTACCTGTAATTATTAGCACCCCTTTAAGGGGAGGGGGCTTCACCGTTACAGTCCCTGTAGCCAAATAACCCAAGTGAGAGTTCAAAAACTTCAGACTCTGTACGACTCTAAAATCAACTAGTGAGTTCTCTACGAGGAGCGTTTCTTTTGTAAAGCTAGTAGGATTTAATGGCCTTTCAGAACTATAAACAAACCCCAGATTAAAAAACCATTGCCATTCTTGCTGGCAAATTGGAACACGTTCAGAGGAGGACGACAAGGGGGCTGAAAAACCAAGCCCTTGCAGGGGAGACTGAAGGAACTCGACATGTTTAGAGGGGGTGACGGGATAGCATTTTTCAAACACATGTGAAATTAACACAATAAGTGTAACACAGAAGTGCCCCGGCAGACCCGCTCTGACTCTCCTGCTTTGGCATTCAAAAGAATACACCCCATGCCTTGTTCTCACATTCCAGAAACAACACCCTTGATTACCAAAACAAACACACACACACAACTTCCTGTACCTTTTTAAGGAGAGGTAACTGAGCATCCCTTGGGAAGACAGGGGTCATACATCCATCAAAACAAACCAAAAGAGATACACACCTATTTATATAATCTGGGATTTATATATTCTTGGAGATGTCTCAGGCAAGAATTACCGTACAGGACTGCCTAAAGAGTTGGGCTGCTGCCTTGGCTTTTGTTTATCCCCCCTCCCCTTCCAGTTTTTAAATTGTTTGCTTTTAATATTATACTGTTTCCTTTTAATATAAGCTGCCTTGGTCCTGTAAACAAGAAAAGTGGGGTAGACATATTTTAAATAAATATGTAGCAATAACTAGATGTTCTAAGCATACAGAGCAGCTATAATCATTAATTAATTAGTGATATATATATATTTTATATATATTTTAATATATATATATATATATATTATATATATATATATATTTTTTTAAATGGTCATGTTTCTTAGAATATATCTATAACACTATAACACAGAGCCACCATGCCCCTATCTCTTATTGCCTATTTAATTTTTCTTTTTAAAGGCAACTGGTTATTAGATTTTATGAAAATAATACAAACTACAAATACAAAACATATTTAAAAAAGATTAAAACTATGGGAAAGTCAGGCAGTATAAATGCAAATAGATAGATAGATAGATAGAGATAGGTAGATAGGAAGGAAGGAAGAGAGAGAGAGATGGATGGATGGAAAAGAAGGAAGTTACAAAAGAAAGAAGAGTTAGATAGATAGATAGATAGATAGATAGATAGATAGATAGAAAGGAAGGAAGGAAGGGATAGATAGATAGATAGATAAAGGAAGGAAGGAAGGGATAGATAGATAGATAGATTGATAGATTGATAGATAGATAGATAGATATAGATAGATAGATAAAGGAAGGAAGGAAGGAAGGAAGGAAGGAAGGAAGGAAGGAAGGAAGGGACAGATATATAGATAGGTCTGTGAAGAATCTGAGTCATCCAGGTGAGTTTATCTGGAAGTTGAGTCATGGCAGCTCTCAAAAAAGTCCAGTTCCCATGACTCATCTACCAGAAAAAGCAAAAAAAGGGGTTGAGCCGCCTGGCCATCACAAAACACAATTGCAAAAATAGGTTACAGGCTGTGCCTTTATAGGTCATTATTAAAAATTAAAAAAACAAGGAAACATTGCAAGCGTTCTAGTTTAAATAACTCTTCTTCCGGGACCTGCTTTGAGGCAGAGTTATTTAAACTCGAAAGCTTGCAATGTTTCCTTGTTCTTTCTTTTTCATTATCATTTTTAAGTAGTGGCCTTTTAAGGGATCGCTTGTTGTTCTTCCAGGAAAAAAAAACAGCGAGCTAGCTATATAAACAAACTTTCTTCCCCCCCCCCCTCCCAGAGGCTCTCGGGAGATGTAGTCCCCGCAGGGGGCTGGGGCTGGGCCCCGCCTTCCCCCTCCGACGCGGCCTCCCCATTGGTCGACGTGTGTGCGCACGTGGCGGTTGAGGGGCGTGGCGTGGCCATTAGGGGCCCATTGCCCGGACCCTCCCCCTTCAGAACTACGCTTCCCAGGTCTCCCCGCGCGGAGCTCCTCTCCACGCCTCCCCCCGGGCTCTCCTCCTCCTCCTCCTCCGCCGCCGCCGCCGCCTCCGGTGCCTCCTCCTCGGGCCAGGCGGGTCACGCGAGCCCGAGGCTCGGTTCGGGGCCTAAGCTCTTGCCGCTCCTCCCTCCCCCCCCGTCGGCCATGGCGCGCCCGGGTCCTCCGTTGTCCTCGCCGCCGTCGCCGCCGCCGCCGTCGGTGTGGCGGAGCTCTCAGAAGGCGCTGCTGGTGGAGCTGAAGGGGCTTCAGGAGGAGCCGGTGGAAGGCTTCCGCGTCAGCCTGGTGGAGGAAGGGGACCTCTACCGCTGGGAGGTGGCCATCTTCGGGGCCCCCAACACCCACTACCAAGGAGGGTACTTCAAGGTAAGAGGGCGGCGGGGGGGCGGAGGCAGTCAAGGGTAAGGGTTAGGGCTAGGGTTAGGGTTCCCTGGCAGGGAAAGAGGGAGGAAGAAAGAGGGGAGAGAGAGACACACACAACACACACAACAACACAACACACACACAAAGCAGCCCCTCTGCCATCCCCCCAGAAGCCACACACACACACACACACACACACCACAAACACAACACACACACAACACACGCAACAAAAACACAAGGCAGCCCCCCTGCCATCCTCTCCTGAAGACACACACACAAACACAAAACACACACACACACACACACACACACGCAACAAAAACACAAGGCAGCCCCCCTGCCATCCTCTCCAGAAGACACACACGCACGCACACACACACAACACACACACACCACACGCAACAAAAACACAAGGCAGCCCCCCTGCCATCCTCTCCAGAAGACACACACGCACACACACACACACACACACACACACACACACACACACACACACACACACACACAGAGGGAAAAGTCCTTAAAACCTACCCCCCACCACCACCTCCTGCCTTGTCAGAGGAGAAACAGAGTCAGACTTGAAGAGGTGTTTCTCCCCCCCCTTCCTTCTCTGGACTATAAATCCCATCCTCCCCAGATGATGGGATGGGGGGGGGTGTCTGTGGTTTCCCGAAGATGGGGGTCCCAAGCCCCACCAGCCCCAGACACGGGATGGTGGGGTTTGTAGTCCTGAAGATGGAGGCCCCACCAGCCCCAGCCACAGGATGGTGGGGTTTGTAGTCCTGAGGGTTGGGGGACCCGAGTCCCAGCAGCCCCAGCCATGCGTTGTTGGGGCATGGGGTCCTAATCCCTTCCCCAGTGCCCTTCCTCATTTGGTGCCAGTGGGCTGTAACTGGTGAGCCAGGCTACCTCTCCCGGGTGGGAAAGGGAGGTTCATGTAGAGCTGTAGAGGTTTAAAATATGCATTCTGGGTCCCACCCTGAGGGTGAAAGAGAAGACCTTTGGAAGTGGTTTATTTGCACCCAAAGGAGAACAGTGTGTTAATATGTACACATGGGTGCAAGCCCAATGGGTTTTCAAGGCAGGGCAGAAAAGGAGTTTTTTTTAAAATGGAATAAAGTTAACATTAACTGAAACGGTTTTGAAACGATGGAGGTACGGAATAGGCAGGAGCAGAAGGGCAGCGAATTAAAATAAACCAGGAAAAAAACACAGCAACCTCCCCCCCCCCCCAAAAAAAAACCCCACACACCCTCCAAATCAAAATCAAAAGCTTATGGCTTGTTAATACAGCCGGGAGTCCTGAAATAGAGAAATCCCAAGTGTCAACGGTCATTTTAGCTTTACAGACCTTTCAAAATGCAAATATTTTATAAGGTGGAGTAGCAGACCTGACGACAAAAGACCGCTTTGGTTTTGTCGGCATGAAACGCAGAAAAGAAGGGCAGCAGAAACAATAAGGAACAAGCAGAAGGAAACGAGAAGGAAAATAATTTCCGTTGGGCGATTCCAAATAAATTTGGAAGTGTATCGATAGAAGTGTGAACAAACAGCATAATACGGACACCACCATCTTCTCTATTACAGCCAGGTTTGGGGGTTTTACTTTTCTATGGCATGGATTTCCCCTCCAAAAAAAGATTTCTTCAGCTGGAGGAAATAACTGCGCGGGCAAAGAATGGTTGAGTGAGGTTGTGTCCCTTTTAGAAATAAACACGGACAAAAACATCAACATTTACAGCTGTTGTTTTGGCACTTTCTGTACCTCTGGCCTTGGTTGACCCACTTTTATTCTGAGTAATTCAGATTCTAAGAATAAATCACACGGTGACCGGGGGTTACTAAGTTGCTTCTGAGAAAGTAGGTGAAGGAATTTCTTGCAAAGTCTCTTGTTTTGCTTTTTCCTTGGGCCTGACCTCAGTCAAGGGGAATCATGCCTCCCAACGGTGGTGGTTTCCAGTTAACACCTAGGATTTGAGTGCTTCACGCCCAGCCTCATAAACAGGACAAGCACGATTGTTTCCTTAACATGTTTTGTGCTCGGTCATTCTCTGGAAGGGGGGCCGAGGGCAGCTGACAATATTGGGACATAGCATTCAACATAAGAACCGAAGAAGAGCCTGTGCTGTGTAAGGGTTCATTAAATTCAATTAATGGTTCGCTTAGGTATTGAATATTCACTCGAGGACTTTTAGAAAAATCAAAGGATCTCTTGATCCTTAATATCTTTCTTAATCCAACCCATTACTTGTATGCCCACGGATCTACCTATCTCTCTTAATCCTTCGGTTTGACATCCCGACTCCTTCAGTATCTTATCTCTATATGAAGCCTCCATTGTTTGAGTCCCTGCGTTCTTAATGTCACTGGCTGCCCCTTCCCACTCCTCTCTCAGCATATCCCATGCCTTGATTCGCTTCACCATAGCCAAATAGCCCTCAATAATCGTAGTAGATTGTTCTTTCTTAACCTCCTCCCTACTATCTTTTCTTTTCTCCCCCAGGAACAGTTTTCCAGGCTGTTCTTCTACTTCCTGTCTCTTATCTTTAGTATCACAAGTTTGTTGTTTCATTTCCATTTCTCTTGCGGACGGACCAACATTCTGGTTGACCCTTGGTAGAGTGTCGGCCTCATGTTTTGTGCTCGGTCTTTCTCTGGAAGGGGGGCCAAGGGCAGCTGACAATATTGGGACATAGCATTCAACATAAGAACCGAAGAAGAGCCTGTGCTGGATCAGGCCAAAAGGCCCATCTAGTCCAGCTTCCTGGATCTCACAAGTGGCCCCACCAGATGCATTTGGGAGCGCATGAGACTCGATCTCTGTCTCCTGATATTCCACTCCCCTGCATCTTCTGGCCCTTGAAAAGTACCCTGGTTTTAAGCCTGGACGTGACACACATCTCCATCATGGATTGCCACCTTTGATAATGGACTTTTTCTCCAGGAATGGGTCCAATCCCCTTTTGAAGGCATCCAGGCCAGATGCCATCACCACATCCTGTGGCAGGGGGTTCGACAGACTAACAACACGCTGGATTTTTAAAAAAAATTCTTTTGTCTGTTCTCACTCTCCCAACCTTCAGTTTGAGTGGATGTCCCCTAGTTCTGGTATTTTGTGAGAGGGGGTGGGGTTGACTGAGACGTACAAAATAATGCAGGGGGGGAGGAGGATGGGAGTTGTAGTCTAGACGCCTGGGAGGAGAATGATTGTTGAAGGTGGGTTTCAATCCATCTCCTCGCAAATGCCGATATTTCCAGGGTATGGCACCTGGGAGGGGGGCTGTCCGGATGATGTTGGATTGCAAAGCAGTAACCTGTCGGGGAGGGGGGGGGGAATTGTAATTCTGCACCTATGGGGGAGTTGTATGCTCCTTCGTTCACAAGATTCAGGGTTCACGGTAAACCCGCTCATGGCCTGCTTTTGCAAACCAACCGGCGCTGTCCTCCCTGTTCCTCCGTGGGCCCAGTGGCCAAAAACGGGGTGGGTTTTTATTTGTTGTTTACCTGGGCCAGAGGCCAGTCGGTCACACACCTTTGGCAAGAAGACTCGTTTTCCCGGCTGGCAAACGAGGTTCTCTTGGCCAAGGCGTCGTCGCCTGTCTTGGCTGGGCCCGAGGTGGAGCCGGAGTTGGGCTGAGTCAGTGCGCCATCGGATCCTTCCGTCCGGGGAAGGAACCGGGGCAGGTTGGGGTGTGTGTGTGTGTTTGGTGCCCCGAGCAAATAAACACAACCACTGCCTCCCTGAACGAGTCAGGCAAATAATTAGTCTTTGAACATAAGAACATGCACCTCTGTTCTAGTCCAGTAAATCTAGGCGTTTGGGAGCAGAACTAGATAGTCTCCTGAGAATGCATCTGGCAAACGGCCAGTGCCCTGCGAGGTAGGACGCCAGCGCCAATCTTCTGTGTATTTCAGGCCTGCATTGTTGCTTAAGAAGATGACAGGAGGGACGGGATGCAGTTTTTGCAGACATTTCCTGGCAGATTTGAGGGAGGGAGGGGAAGAGACCTCCATGGACCTGATCAGAATTTCTTGGCACTTGCTTTGGGGTTGAGGGGCTTGGCAGAGTGTCCAGGCGGCTACCCAGAAGGGTTTCAACCAAGGGCCAAGTCCAGGGGAAAAAAATATATAGTTCATGCCACGTGGGCCTGGCAGGTAGCAGGGAGTTGTGTCGCCTGCATTCCTGTAATTAAAAACTGTAAACCGCCCGGACATCTTGGAAGTGGTATGGGATGGTATATAAGCAGAACGCTTTGCTTTGTGTAGGGAAAGGGTTCATTCTTACCTGGTTGGGGATGGCTGACACACGCAACATTATTATTATGCCCAAACAAGTGTCGCCTGCTCAGGAGGAGCTGTGTTTCTCGGGGAGGAGTACTCCTCCTCCACGTGGCGGGCGAGGGATACAAGAGCCCCCTCGCGCTCACGGCCTGCTTGTCGGTTTCCAAGTGGGGCACGGCTGGTGTGGGCTGCAAACCGAAAACATGGTCCTCCAACCTTCGGGGGGGGGGGGTTTGCTGATCCTGCACCGTTGGCGTTGCGTCCTGGTAGACCAGTGGATACTCCACCTCCGGGGGGTCCCCAGATGTTCCTAGACGGCAACTCCCAGAAGTCTTCCTCACTACCGGAGCTGGCCAGGATTTCTGGGAGTTCCTGCTGTCCAGGAACATCTTCTGGGGTCCCCCCACCGGTGGAGAATCCACTGTTGCGGAGGAACAGGGCAGGGTAACAAGGAGCTTATTGGAATGGACAGAGTCGAGTGGGGTAGGCTGGGGGGGGGGCGAGGCAGAATCAGGCAGCCCCCCTCCCCAAAGAAAGCATTTCTGCTATTGACTATTTATTCACTTACTTTTTTAATTTATTTATTTGTTTAACAAAAAAGAGACAAAATGTTGTGTCCTGCCAGGCCGGTGCGGTCTTTCTTTTTCCATGACGTGAGGCCTTTTTATCTGTTTCACCCACCCACCCCATTGTTCTGGCAACGGAGGAGAGAATTGGTCAGTGGGGAACAACCTTTTCTAGAATCACCAAGCGTCCCTCTCCCCCTTCCCCTCAAAAAGCCAGCTTCCCCCTCACCCGAGCGTTTATAACATCAGGGCTGTCACACTGCCTGGATAATTCTGGGCTGTGCCATCTTTGCTTCCCACTATTTGATTGATTGATTGAATGAATGAATGAAGGAAAGAATCCTAGAATCCTAGAGTTGGAAGAGACCTCAAGGGCCATCCAGTCCAACCCCCTGCCATGCAGGAACCCCCCCATCACAGGACTCCCAACAGATGGCCATCCAGCCTCTGCTTAAAAACCTCCACCACCCTCCTTGGTGGCAGCAGATTATTCCACGGATTGATTGATTGATGTTGTGAGTTTTACGGGCTGTTTGGCCGTGTTCTGGTCGAACATGGCCAGACAGCCTGAAAAACTCACAATAGCTATCAGATCCCAGCCTGAAAGCTTCCGAGGATGGATGGATGGATGGATGGATGGATAGATAGATAGATAGATAGATAGATAGATAGATAGATAGATAGATAGATAGATAGATAGATAGATAGATAGATAGATAAACAGGAAAGAAGGAAGAGATTGATAGATAAAACAGGAAAGAAGGAAGTGATAGATAGAAGTGTGAGGGTTCATTAAATTCAATTAATGGTTCGCTTGGGTATTGAATATTCACTCGAGGACTTTTAGAAAAATCAAATAAATTTTTATTGAACAATTCACCAACTGTGTCCATATTTCTTTCAGTCTCTCTGTTTACAACATTGGGAGTTAAGACAGGCAAACTTCCAGTTATAGAACCAACATGAACATTAACTTTTTCTTCTTCAACAAATGGATTATGTTTACTTCTTAAACTTTGGGATAATACTCTTTCTCCAGCCTGCCATGAGGTCTCTGGAAAGTAGGAGGGAGAGCTCGTAAGGGATGCTCCCACCCCCACCCAGGAATCCATCCTGGTGGGTTCGATCGGGAAGAATCTCCTCTAAATCTAGCCCTCCATAAATCAGGTCTCCCCACAGGATTATATCGGTTTTGAGGAGAGGCAAGAGGCAGACCCGTTTTTGCCTCCTCCCTTTCTCCCCCCTCCGTCTGAGTCCCCCTTTCCTTATGAACCGTTACCCTCTTAACTGCCTCGCCGTCGTGAGCCTTCTCCCTGGCGCCCCTCCCATCTACCTTCCTCTGTTCATCCCCTCCCATTTGAATCCCCCTATCTTTGAATGTCTTTTCCACCTTTAAATCTTCTGTTTGCATTCCCGTATTAACTATTTCCTTCTCTTCATCTAACTTCACTTGCACCCCTATATGCCAAGATTTACCCACAATATATTTATGCTTAACTTCTCCCACCTGGACCTCTTGATCTTTAACATCTTTCTGGATCCAACCCATTACTTGTATACCCACGGATCTACCTATCTCTCTTAATCCTTCGGTTTGACATCCCGACTCCTTCAGTATCTTATCTCTGTATGAAGCCTCCATTGTTTGAGTCCCTGCGTTCTTAATGTCACTGGCTGCCCCTTCCCACTCCTCTCTCAGCATATCCCATGCCTTGATTCGCTTCACCATAGCCAAATAGCCCTCAATAATCGTAGTAGATTGTTCTTTCTTCACCTCCTCCCTACTATCTTTTCCTTTCTCCCCCAGGAACAGTTTTCCAGGCTGTTCTTCTACTTCCTGTCTCTTATCTTTAGAATCCCAGGTTAGTTGTTTCATTTCCATTTCTCTTGCGGACGGACCAACATTCTGGTTGACCCTTGGTAGAGTGTCGGCCTCACAAGAAGATAGATAGATAGATAGATTGATTGATTGATTGATTGATTGATTGATTGATTGATTTGTGTACTGCCCATCTATCCCGCAACCACTCTGGGCGTAGGAGAGCAATAAAATAAATAAGATGCAACCACACAAAAAGAGAACTTTAAAACAATATGAAGCGTGATTCAACGTTAACAGCAATCAATAACGTCGGTGATCAGCCGATAGAAAATCATGGAAGAAAAATAAACCGGTAAAGAAGGTATGGCGTACATCGAGGTGCTTTCATCCCAAGATCAAAGCTTGCAGGGAGCCCTGCTCCTAAATCTGACCCTCGGAGCGCAGTATTGCTAAGCGGCAGCCGCTCTCCTAGGTGTCTGGATTACTAGAGAGGTTGAGGGTTTCAGGATGCCCAGGGGTGGGGAGGGCATGGACTACCTCAGAGGGGGTGATGTTCTCTTTTAGCTCCTTAGAGGCATTGATACTGAGCTTGGGTGCCCGTCTCGGGGATGATGGTCCTATATTTGCCAGGTGTGTGTGTGTGTGTGTGTGTGTGTGTGTGTGTGTGTGTGTGTGTGTGTGTAACCCCACATCGCCTGAGGGTGAGGGGGGCCAGCTCAACAATTCTCAGATGCTCCCAGTCTGGAAGTCAAGATTTGAAGTCAGCATCCCGTAATCTTCTCTTACGCAGAAGGGCGTCGTTTTGTTCTTAGCCCGCCCGGTCTCCTGCGGTGTCCCGAGGGCCAAACAAAAATTTGAACTGTTGGCCCTCCCCAAAACCGTAGAGGTTTTGCCCTCGTAACAGCGTCTGCGATGGCTGGATCCGATCCCTTCCCTTGCCCCCCCCCCACAATCCGTTGTGTGCGTTTGCCAACGGAGAACCATCTCTTCTGAGGAACATGCCCTCCGTGGCCCAAAAGGAGGGTGGGTGGTTTTGTAATTGCCATTGGCAATCTTCTGCGACTGGTTGTTGACAAGCCCGGGCAAGGAAGGGCCTTGTGAGTAGTTCGGGGCGAAACCCGGGCAGTGTTCAAAACACACAGGCAAGGTGAGTCAGTTTCGGAAAGACGACTCCTTGACGTTGATTTGGCCTGACTCGCCCAAAGAATAATAAACTAAAGAAAGCCAACGGTTGTTCTCCGGTTTTGTTTTTGAGGACCGTGGTGGGGCCTCTCCTGCCATTGGTTGGGTCTCTGTCATGTCATGGAAGCCAGCAAAGCAAAGGTTTCTGCTTATATACCGCCCCCTAGTGCTTAAAGCACTCTCTGGGCGGGAAGTCTGGACCCCATCCATTGGCCGAAGGGTGGTGAGGTCACGGAAGGTTTATAAACATTCCAACTGATGGCAAGGAGCTCCTCCGTGGATCTTGAACCAGAAAGTCCCTCGCACTTAACTTGCTCAGAACGAGTTTGGGACAAACTGAGATGGGGCTTGAAGCTTCCCGAATGTCTGAAGGCCACGGTGCAATTCGTGGCTCCGTGGAGGTGGAGACGTAGATTGCTTTTGGCCCTATACTCTTTAACCTCCCACCCCCTTGGCACAAAAGGACCAACAATGCCACCTCTGGGCCTCTGCCGGCCTCCCTGCTAAGCCAACCCGGTTCTGAAATGTTAAAATCCCCCTGTGGCTCCCGTGGCAAGTTGTTCCGTGAGCTCATTCCGTGTCGTTTGGGTGGACTGGGAAGGGAGAGGGTGCCTCACCCCATCCATCCAAGAACTGAGTTGGAAGAGACCTCCAAGGGCCATCCAGTCCAACCCCCCTACCATGCAGGAACCCCCATCACAGGACTCCCGGCAGATGGCCATCCAGCCTCTGCTTAAAAACCTCTTCCAAAGAAGGAGACTCCACCACCCTCCTTTGGGGCAGCATCTTATTCCACTGCCGAACAGCTCTAACCATCAGGTGGTTCTTCCTAATGCAGAGACTCTCTCTCCTTTCTGCTCCCAGAGACCCGGGTTAGCTGCCTGGGGGAGAGATGGTTTCTACCAAGCCCCAAATGGAACCCCTACCAAGTGGGGTTGGTAGAAAGATTTTAAATAAAGACAGAATAAGTACCCTACCTGCCAGGGGTGCAGGTGCAGAGGAAGTAAAGAGACAACCCCCCCCCCCGAAATTCTCCTTGCTGGACTGGCTAAACTAAGCCAGCTCAGCAGGATTCCCTGGGCCAGTTGGGTCGACCCATTGACCGGGCAACAATCCTTGCAGAGGATAAAAGGGGGCAGAAGTAGATGAAGCCGCCCTGGGGTGGTGGGTGATGGTAGTCCAGTAGCCAGCCAGCATGGTGGCGGTCCAGAGGTACGACGCCTTCCGATTCACGGCCTCTGGGCCCCTGAGCCCACCACGGCTCCCCTTCCGGATCTTAACGTGCCTCATCCTTTCCTTTGCTCCTTCCTCTCTGCAGGCTCACCTCCGGTTCCCCATCGATTATCCGTACTCGCCGCCTGCCTTCCGCTTCCTGACCAAGATGTGGCATCCGAACATTTACGAGGTGAGGCCACTGGACTGCAGACCTGGAGGGGAGCTAAAATTGGCCCCCGGATCCCTTTTCCGGGAGTCTGGGAGGCCGTCAAGGGCTCTGTCTGTCTGCCCACTGGTTTAAAGAAGGGGTTGGGCCGTCATCGTGTTTCCCCCAATTGCCTGGCAGTTCTCCTTCCACGAAACCTATGGGATGCTTATGCCTCAGTTCCCACATATCTGCTCCCACCTCCTGGCCATCTACAGGCCCCCCTCCAGGCACAGACAGTGTCACTTATCTATCTATCCATCCCTTCCTTCATTCCTATCTATCGATCGATCCATCTATGCCTTCCTTCCTTCCTTTGTTTCTATCTATCTATCTATCTATCTATCTATCTATCTATCTATCTATCTATCTATCTATCTATCTATCTATCTATCCCTTCCTTTCTTCCTTTCTGTCTATTGATCCATCCATCCATCCATCCATCCCTTCCTATCTATCTATCTATCTATCTATCTATCTATCTATCTATCTATCTATCTATCTATCTATCTATCTATCTCTTCCTCCTTTCTTTCTATCGATCTATCTATCCATTCCTCCCTTCCTTCCTACCTACCTACCTACCTATCTCTCTATCTCTTCCTTCCTTCCTATTGATCTATTAATCCATCCATCCATCCATCCCATCCATCCATCCTTCCTCCCTTCCTATCTATCTATCTATCTATCTATCTATCTATCTATCTATCTATCTATCTATCTATATCTATCTATCTATCTATCTATCTATCTATCTATCTTCCTCCTTTTCTTTCTATCGATCTATCTATCCATTCCTCCCTTCCTTCCTACCTACCTACCTACCTATCTCTCTATCTCTTCCTTCCTTCCTATCGATCTATTAATCCATCCATCCATCCATCCATCCATCCATCCATCCATCCCTTCCTATCTATCTATCTATCTATCTATCTATCTATCTATCTATCTATCTATCTATCTATCTATCTATCTATCTATCTATCTATCTATCTATCTATCTATCTATCTATCTATCTATCTATCTCTTCCTCCTTTCTTTCTATCGATCTATCTATCCATTCCTCCCTTCCTTCCTACCTACCTACCTACCTATCTCTCTATCTCTTCCTTCCTTCCTATCGATCTATTAATCCATCCATCCATCCATCCATCCATCCCTTCCTATCTATCTATCTATCTATCTATCTATCTATCTATCTATCTATCTATCTATCCATCTATCTTTCTTTCTTTCTATCGGTCTATTTATCCATTCCTTCCTTCCTTCCTATCTATCTATCATCTCTTTCTCTCTCTCTCTCTCTCTCTCTCTCTCTCTCTCTCTCTCTCTCTCTCCTGCACAAATTTTTCCATAGGAACTCTAGGCGGTTTACATGTATGTGTTTGTGTGTTGTGTTGTTACAGTCGTGACCGATTCTTCTTTGTGACTCCATGTCCATGGAGTTTTTCTTGGCAAGAATACTGGAGTGGGTTGCCAGTTCCTACTCCAGGCACCCACAGCACCTGGTATTCCCTGGTGGTCTCCCATCCCAAGTACTAGCCAGGCCCGACCCTGCTTAGCTTCCGAAATCAGGCGAGATCGGATGTGCTTAGGGCATTGAGGCAGCTCAGGTGTTTTACATAAAAGCCAACAAATGAATAAACCGTCATTAAAATCAGAAGCAAACAAATAATAGATCAAAGACAGTAGATCAGTAAGTTACAAAATAACAGAGGTCCCGGCAAGACACACACACACACCAAAAACTGAAAATAACAGGAAACCAAACAAAACACAGGGGAGAACAACACAAGCATTAACAATCACCATTAGCTTCTTTGAAAAGCCAAGTTTTAATGCTTTTTAAAATGCTGTTAAAGGACTCACACACACACACACACACGAGAATGCACTTTCTGTATGCTTAAGATTTAGCTTTTATAACTTAACCTTTGATCTTTTTCCCTTAAATGAGTCCTAAATTTCTTTCGCCAATCCAGGTCCTCCAAAGCTCTCGTTCTTCAGATGATTTTGTTTTTGTTTTTGTTTTGGCCCTTAACAAAATCGTCACTTTCCCTGCCTTAGATTTCCTGTATCTCTGTTTATATATATAGACGGGAGATGTTTGCATTTCCATTCTGCACCCTCCGGTGGACGACCCTCAGAGCGGGGAGCTGCCCTCGGAGAGGTGGAACCCCACCCAGAACGTCAGGTGAGGCCCCTCCCCTTCCCCTGGCCTGCCTCCTTCCCTGCCTCCAAAGGGCTCCGGCGTCTGAAATGCGTCCCGTTAA
The DNA here is from genome assembly GCA_037367245.1 of Phrynocephalus guinanensis. Lineage (NCBI taxonomy): Eukaryota > Metazoa > Chordata > Lepidosauria > Squamata > Agamidae > Phrynocephalus > Phrynocephalus guinanensis. The sequence continues at coordinate 20,871,712 of CM074750.1, forward strand.
AATCAGATCCTTTGGAACAGAAATCGCGCCGCGTCCATCCGGCAGCTTGTTCGGTCCTTATCCTTCCGCTTCTGCCTCTGGGCGCCCCCATCAGCCTCCCATCACAGGCTGGGGGGGAAATGCATATATATTTTTCAGCCAGTGACCAAGGCAAGTTGACCTAGCTTCCTCCAGAGCAGTGAGGATTGGGTGGTGGTAGTGGTGGTGGGAGTATTTGTGGTCCAATTTAGGAACACTGGCGCCCAGATATGGCCTAGGGTTCGGTTTTTGTTTTTTGTTTTAGTTCCCATTCGATTGAACGCCACTGGTGTAGCCTCTCAGAGAGGGAAGGGATACTGGGAGACCCCACTGGTTTCATCCCAGTCCAGTCCAGCTTCCACCGGGAGGTAGAGGTGCCTTGAAGGGCTGTGTGACCTCGGCTTCTGGGGTTGAAAAGGACTTTATTTCTTTTTAAAACATATTTATCTCTCTTATTCATAGGCTGCCTTTCTGCCCATGAAGGCAACTCGGGGTGGTCCGCCATATCAAAAAATGTAGAAATAAAAACACAATAAATGATACACTAAAAAAACTGTGAAAGTCATTAAAAGACATTGAAGTGCAGGTTGCTCTCTGTCCATTATCCAGGAGACCACGGGCTGCGTTGGGGGGCTGTAGGTTGTACAGTGGACCCTCGTATAACAAGCGGTTTGTTTAACAGACGGCCGCGTTTGCAAAGAGAGGTTTTTAACCAACACTTAACACCTCATCAAACAGACCTTGAGCTCCTGGCATCAAGGTTTCCTGTGGTGTCAGGAGGGGGTTAAAAACCTCTCTTTGGAAACTCAGCCGGCAGGAGCAGCCCAAGGACAGTTTTACTCAGGCGTCTGCATTTCCCGGATTTTCCTTGATAGCGGTTGGATCAGGCTCCAAACTCCCGCAGTAAGCGGGGGGAGTACTGTATGCAAGTTTTTCACCTCCCTCCCTCGTTTCAGAACCATCCTCCTGAGCGTGATCTCGCTGCTCAACGAACCGAACACCTTCTCTCCGGCCAACGTTGACGCCTCCGTCATGTACCGGAGGTGGAAGGAGAGCAAAGGGAAGGATCAGGAGTACACCGATATTATCAGGTGGGTGGTGGAAGGGACCCCATGGTTCAGCCCCTCTCCAGGAGGTCCGCTTGGAAAAAGAGTAGCTCAAGAGAGGCCCTTAACAAGAAAAAAGGTTCATCAGTAACTTGGGGTCCTCCAGGCGGTCCTTCCTCGCAGGGCTGGTGTGCAGGAACAAGAATGCTACCAACTTCCTTTGGCGCCTTCGAAAATGAGAATCTAGCTTCAGAAGACGGTTTCAGAACACTCTTATGCACCTCCCCTGGGGCTTAACCCTGCCTTAGGTCGAAAGGGCCGTGGTTCTGGAGGGATGGAGCAAGGCTTCCCGTATGGAGGAAGGCACTTCCAGGATCCCCAGGTCTCTTTGCTGAAGCACATCCCAAACCCGGAGACTTTTTTAGACTCTCCTCCTCCTCCACCACCCCTACCCCTTGGCCACAGCTTTGTGCCCCCCCCCCCCCCGTTAAGCCCTTTAAAACAGCACACACTCAGGGGAACCTCAGAACCTCTTGTAACGCAGCGGAAGCATGCTGAGCCCATAACCGCTGTTAGGACTGGATAAGTTCAGCCGAGTTTGAAGCTGGAATCCTCTCCTTCATAGTAAGGCACACAAAGACAGGCAGGGAGCGCAGAAACTATTTCCAGGTTGCAAAGTAGCAGCGGTGCCTTCAGAAAGCGAGTTTAGGGAACCCCATGAAATTTGGAAACATTTGGGGGAAAGGGGGACTTAGTTATGAAGCTCTAAAGGGGCTGAGGGTAGTATTGGCAACTGGGCAGGGACTGTGGAAGTAATCAGGGCCCTTAGGTTCAATTCCGCGACGCTGACGCGCCTTGTTTTCTCGGCCTCCCAGGAAGCAAGTCTTGGGGACCAAAGCAGATGCCGAGCGGGACGGGGTCAAGGTCCCCACCACCCTGGCGGAGTACTGCGTCCAGACCAAGGCCCCGGCCCCGGACGAAGGCTCCGACCTCTTCTACGACGACTATTACGAAGACGACGAGATGGACGACGACGGGGAGAGCTGCTACGGGGACGAAGACGATTCGGGCAACGAGGAGTCTTGACGGGGGGGGGTTGTTCCCCACCTGCCTGGCCTGTTCTTCCTCCTCCTCCTTCTCTCATCCCCCCCCCATATTTCCTGCCCCTTGGCCGCCCTCCGTCTCCCCTTCCGCAGCTGCCTCCTGCTACGGCCCCCGAAAAAGTAGCAATAAACTGCAATTGACTCTTACTTGAACTCTGGGATGCATCCGGATGAGACTTTGGACCCTGCGCCCACCCCCCCAGCCATTTTGGCCCAGAGACAAACAAGCAGAGAAAGAAAGGAAATAATAAGAATAATAATTATTATTATTATTATGAACTCTACCTCAAGAGGGAGGCTCAGCAGGCATGGAGCCGGTTGGCAGGCTTTTTGATTTCTTTTTTTAAACATGGAGGGCTGCAAATCAAGGACTCCGCTGAGCACGCCGGGCCTGTTTTGCTTTTGGGTTTAAATCGACCGGGTGGGTGGGTGGGGGAGGCACTCGAGCCATTCCGACTTAACCCGCCCCAAACTGGTGGGAAGAATCTGGTCCGTCACGGCGAGACTGGGCCGCGGAGACGGCGTTGGTTGCAGGACTCGGTTGGACTCCTTGTTTCTTTCTTTCTTTGAATGGCCCAGACCACGGAGAGTCCTTAGCGAGGGCTGCGTAGCTGCAAAAAAAGAGGCATTCGGTAGGCAGGCGCGCCCAAACTTTAGCCCTCCTGATGTTTTGGACCACAACTCCCAGAATTCCAAGCCTGTATTTCCAGTGGCCAAGGACTGTGGGAGTTGCGGTCCAAGACATCTGGAGGGCTGAAGTTTGGACATGCCTGCGAGTAGAGCCTCAAGTGTGAGAAAGTTCGTTCTTTTCTACACAACCGGGTGAATTGGGACTTCGGAACGATAGTCTTCTCTCTCTTTTTTTGGCCACAAGGGGGCACCCTTGCTCTACTGGCCCCCCTTCTTTAAAAGCACCATACTTGGACTACAGCTCCCAGCAATCCGGGCTAGCCCAGGCGGTGGTGAAGGCTTCTGGGAGTTTTGAGTCCCAGGAACCTCTGGGGACCCCCAAGGTGGGCGACCGCCTGCTTGCGAAGGTCCGCTTCAGGGTGGATTAGATTGACATCCAATTGATTGAAGTCTTTTTTTATACTGTTTAAATTTTAATTTATTTTTTTTAATTTAAATTCGTGATTTAGATCATAATTGAAAACAATTTTCATTGTTAGAAAACCGTTGGTTTTTATCCACCCTGTTATATTTTTACCTTAGTTGTGCGTGTGTGCTTTGGTGACTGGAATTCAAGCATGCAAGCAAACCCCTTTGGAGTATTGTTACTCCCACCAACGTAAAATTATTCTTCTAATAGATCTGTAAGGGAAAGTTGGGAAGGGGTTGTGTGTTATTTTATTTTCCGACACCAAGATTTTGTTTCCTTTGTTCAATTTTGCTTTGTGGTTTAGTTCTGTGGTTTGTTTGTGTTTTTTTGCAACAACCCCCCCTTCCTCTCCCCTTTTGTTTTGTTTTTTGCTCTCTGAATTTTGAAACTATTTAATAAAAGGATTTTTAACGGATGAGCTTTACAGGTATCAGCATTGCACGTCTTGGGGGCGGGGAGAATCATAGAATCCTAGAGTTGGAAGAGACCTCCAAGGGCCATCTAGTCCAACCCCCTGCCATGCAGGAACCCCCATCACAGGACTCCCAACAGATGGCCATCCAGCCTCTGCTTAAAAACCTCCACAGAAGGAGACTCCACCACCCTCCTTTGGGGCAGCATATTATTCCACTGCCGAACAGCTCTTGGAGGATGATGAGAACGTGTCTTCCGGAACCTTGGAGGTATGGAGATGCTGGTATGGAACGGTATATAGCAGTGTCGGCCAACCTACAGCATGGGCGCCCAACATCACCCCCTTCACAGCCACCTGGATTCAGGTTAAATGGCTGTATTTTCACTTTGCGAAAAATGAGTGGGTTTTGAATCACAGTTTGGGCACTCGGTCTCTGAAAGGTTCGCCACCACTGGTTTGCAAGCGCTGAAGGGGACTGTGGGGCCCGTTCAGTGTATAAAGCTGCTCACCGCAAACCAAAGGTTCTATTTTCCATGACTTCAGAAGGGGGTCAAGGGGGGGGGGGTTATTGAGACCAACATTGTGAAGATCTCCCGGACAACCTGGTGCCACCCATTTGAAGGGTCAGCAAAGGGAACTAGAATGTGGATGTATGGCCTGCTCTTTTGAATTGCTTTATACCTCCCAAGACCACGGGATTGGTTGTGAGAACACCTGGGGAATTTAGATAGATAGATAGATAGATAGATAGATAGATAGATAGATAGATAGATAGATAGATAGATAGATAGATAGATAGATAGATAGATGGGAAATAAGGGATGGGTGGATGGATAGATAGGAAATAAGGAGGAGGTAGATATGAAAGGAATTGATAGATTAGGAATGGAGGGATAGATAGAAAGAAAAGTGGGAGCCCTTGGGTACTGCTCAGACAGCCCCCTTTGGCCTCTGGCTGGGGGACGGGGGAGATTCGAGGGTTTGGCCTCCCTCCAGGCTGACTGCTCCTGAGCATGGAGGTTGGAGCATGGAGGGCGATGATGCCCTTCCATATAGTCAGCTTGCCGATCCATATGCATTTTATTAGACTGTTTGGAAACGTAATTAACACTTGGAAAGGCACATCGTATTTCCCCACTTGGGCTTTTATTGGAAGAAAGTAAAAGGCGGATCTTGATGGATCCTCCTGATTTCATATGATTTTTACATGAGATCCTTCCCCAATCACCCTCAAATAACACATCTCATTCATGGCCAACTATTACACAATAATAATCATGCATCCTGCAGCACATGGCTGCGCAGTGGCGCAAAAACATGTATCCATCTCATGGATCCATGTGATTTCATATGAGTTTTACATTCGATCATGATAAATCCATTATCATATATAGAGCCCATTTCAGTCCACAGATTGCACACCAAAAATCATGGGTCCATCAGCGCATGGCTCCGCACTGGTGCAAAAACATGGACCCAACGCACGGATCCACACAGATCTACCTGTTTTTTTACCAAGAATCACATTCAAACCAGTATCACATTGTTGGCACCACCCATACACGCACACAGACTGCACACACAAATTCATGGGTCCATCAGCTCATGGCTCCACAGTGGCGCAAAAACACGGATCCAAGGCACGGATCCACATGGATCTACCTGATTTTTACCGAGGATTGCCCCACAAGCAATCTCGCATCCTAGGACCCATTCATACACACAAATTGCACATCAAAAATCAGGGGTACATCAGCACATGGCTCCACAGTGGGGCAAAAACATGGATCCAAGGCACGGATCCACATGGATATACCTGGTTTTTATTCAAGATCAACCCAAAACCAATCTCACACCCTGGAACCCATCTCTGCCCATGGATAGTACATCTAAAATCAGGGGTTCATTAGCGCATGACTCTACAGTGGCGCAAAAACATGGATCCAAGGCACGGATCCAAATAGATCTACCTGATTTTTACCCAGGATTGCCCCCAAACCAATCTCACATCCTAGGCCCAATGCATACACACAAATTGCACATCAAAAATCAGAGGTCCGTCTGCGCATGGCTCCACAGTGGTGCAAAAACATGGATCCATGGTACGGATGTACCTGATTTTTACCCAGGATCACTCCCATACCAATCTCACATCTTACGCCCCATCTCTGCACACAGAATGCACACTAACATGAGGGGTCCGTCATCACATAGCTCTGCAATTGCGCAAAAATATGGATCAAACACAGGTATCCACTTGATTTCATACCATTTTTACATTGGATCGTACTAAAACCACTCTCCGATGATTGGAACCATATCTGACCATTGATGGTACACTAAAAATATGAGTCCATCTGCACATGGCCTACAGTGGCATAAAGACCTGAGTACCAGCACAGTTCCACGATAATATGACTGGCCCCTTCTCTTCCCCCAAAACTGGCCTACAGATTTCACTGGTACATTTAATTACTTACTTCCTTCCTTACTTACTTAATCAATTAGTTTATTAATATCTTGACAATGTGGCCAAAAAGCCTCTGTGGGTGGCTTGCAAAGTTTAATTATGCAAACACAATATACACACATATGATAAAACAATAATAATAAGAAAAACAAAAAATAATAAAATTAATAATATTGATACAAATAGTATAAAAATATCTCAATTTTACATATTTAGAGAGCTGAAATAGATTGCTTGGGAAAAGCGGCCATTAAGATCTAAATTACTTGAGAATGTCCTGACAAACTAGCCATGTTTTTAGCTGCCTTTTAAAACAGTCCAAGGAGACGTAAGAGAGATTTCAGGGAGGAAGTCATACCAAAGATATGGGACAACCACCATATACTGTATTTCTGCACCAATATATTTCTGCACTAACCTCGGGGTTACCTGACGTAGCTGCCCACTTTGAGAGGACCATGTGCTACATGCAGAGTCTGTTGGCCGAAGATGTTCTGTCAAGTAAGAAGGTCTCAAACCATTTAGGGCTTTATATCCAAGAGTCATTACCCTGAACATGTCATGGAAATGTACAGGTGACCAATCAGTGCAGGGCAGCCAACATTGTAAGATATGATTTTTTTTCATCTCAACCCAGTAACTAACCTGGAAGCCGTGTTCTGGACCAGCTGGAACTTTCACACCAGCCTCAAAGGTAGTCCCACATAGAGGCCATTTTACTGTAGTTGAGACTTGAAACTACCAGCATATTGGTTAATGTGACGAGACCCCCAGTGTCCAGAAAGGGAGGCAGCCAGGCTATATGCCTGAGATGAAAATAGGCTTTGCAGACCACAAGTCGCCACGTGGGCTTCCATGGATAGCGTAAGGTCCAGGACCATATTCAGGCTGCAAATCTCTTCTTTCACAAAGAGAGACACCTCTGCAAAAGAGGGGGAGCTTCCCAACCAGTAGACAGTCAGGGCCCAAATGGCAGAATCTTTGTCTTACCTGAGTTCAGCCCCAGTCTATTTTCCCTCATCCTTCCCCCAGCATGATCTCAAGGCAGCACTCAAGGCACACAAAAACATGGAAGGAGATCTACTGCTATGTGCCATCAGCATATTGATGGCACAAAGCTCCAAATTCCTAGATGACCTGACCCAGAGGTCTCATATAAATATTAAAGAGCACAGGCAAGGTGATCAGTCCCTGAGAAACCCCACAAATGAAGGACCAAGGGGTAGATGTCATCTCACCCAGCTGTAATCTCTGGGGACGGTCCTCCAGAAAGGAGTGGATTCAGACCAAAGCATGTCTCCCAATGCCCAATCTGGAGAGCTTTCCCATGAGGATACTGTAGTCGATGGTATCAAAGGCAGCTGAGATGTCAAGAACGACCCAAATGGCCCCCCTCAGGCTCACACAGAAGGTCATCATGCATATCAACCAGCACCATTTCTGTGCCATGGTGTTGCCTGAAGATGAACTGGAATGGATCAAGGGCATTGGCCTCCTGCGGAAGTGTCTGAAGCTGACCTGCCACCACACTATCCAGGACCTTACCAAGAAATGGGACATTGGTGATGGGTCAAAAGTTGTTGACATCATTTGTTGGACCCATCATTTGTTGGTAATTTTTTGAGGGTAGATCTAAGGTTTTCTTTTGGGGCTGGGAGACCTGACCCTCGAGGAAAGATCCATTAATAATAAACAGCCCATTCCGTAGTAGTCGCCCTGGCAGCTTTTATAAGACAGGCTGGACAAGGATCCTGGGAGGAGGAGGTGGTGCAACAGTGATCAAGCACTCTGTCCACCTCTTGAGATGTCACAGGCTGGAACTGGAACAAGCTCAATGAGAAAGGCAGAGCCCCAAAGGTCTCAGTTGAATTTACTGAAGAAAGCTGGCAAGCCAGGTCCCAGTGAACGGCTTCTCCCTTAGATTTTAAGAAGCTAGAATTTGATCACATGTAATGCTAGTGGCAGCTCTTATGCTATGATCATTGCTGGGAAGCTCACAGACTATTCAGAATAGTTCCACTTGCTGATTTTGAGCCTACTCTTTCTGACTGATGATATGGGTTCTTTTAGTGTCCCTAATCTTAAATAGATATAGGTTGTAGGCAGCCTTCATAGCTTTTAAATTACTCTTCATCGGAACACAGGGCCAATGGGCCTCTAGCCTCCTCCTTTCCTGCTTCATTGCCTGAAGATGTTGATCATGCCATGCAGCTGGTGGGGCTCTGCTACGGAGTGGGCATTTGGCTGCAATCATATCAGTGGCCCAGTAGCAGCCAGCCACCCACCAGTGCCTCAAAAGGAGTGCCAGCCAAATCCAATAGTCTGTGAGGGTGGATCATCTTAATGGACCCAGGCTCCCCGTGGGGATGGAGTTTCACTGTTAGGCTGTTATCAGGAAATAGTCTTCCCATGGCAGGGTGACCATCAAAATATCAGTCACCCTCATACCATTATCTTCTGATCCTGTGGTAAACAACCAGTCTAAGGTATGGCCAGCCATGTGTATCAGTCCGGTGATATGTTGGGACATGTCCATGGAGGCCATGGTCTCCAAGAACTCAAGAGCTGGGCCAGAAATCTCCGCCTCGGCATGGATGTTGAAATCCCCCAGGTCAATGAGCCTGGGGAACCACAACAATGCAGCCAAGATAAAGGTCGCCAGATCTGGAAAGGAAAGTGTTGGGTCGTAATGGGGAGCACAATATACCAGTGTGATCCCTATTCCATTCCTGGACCCTAATGACACATGAAAGGCCTCTGAAACAGACATCATTAAGGAGGAGAGCCTGACAGTACCAAGATGTTGTTCCTGACAATGGCTTCTTTGGGGCCCCCTGCCCACCAGTCTGCCCTGATGAATGATGGAATATTCAGGGGGAGGAGGCAAAGTATAGAGAGGACAATATTGCCCTCTGCACCTACCCAGGTCTCTGTTATACATGCCAGAGCCACATTTTCATCCAAGATCTGATCTTGGGTGGCTCCACAGAGGCCCAAAAACATGGGTTCCCCACATAGATCTTCAAGGATCTACCTGATTTTCCTACAGAATTGTGCCAAAAACCACTGTTGCATAGTTGGCCCCGTCTTTGCCCAGAGATCTCACACTCCAAAAATCTTTTTCTATTATTTTAGGATGGATTACAGACAGCCTATTTTTCTTTGGGGTAGCAGAACGTCCCATGGAGCCTGAGAAGAAGTGAACGGAAGATCACTTGAGGATCATGTCTCCCATGCTATTTAATACCAGGAAGCCATATGCTGACAGACCCCTGATTTTTTGGTGTGTTATCTGTGGGCAGAGATGAGACCCATGATAGGAGAGTGGTTCCAGGTTGATCTTGAATAAAAATCAGATAGATCCATGTGGATATGTGCCTTGGATCCCTGCTTTTCCGCCACTGATACGCCATGCACTGATGGAACACTAATTTTGGGAGTGCAATCGGTGGGCAGAGATGGCACCTACAAGAGGAGAATGGTTTCGGGTTGATCTTGACTAAAACTCAGTTAGATATGTGTGGATCCATGCCTTGGATCCATGTTTTTGCGCAACTATGGAGCCATGCCCTGATGGACCCCTGATTTTTGACATGAAATTTGTGTGTAAGCATGGGTTCTAAGTGTGAGATTGGTTTGGGGGCAATTCTGCGTAAAAATCAGTTAGATCCGTGTGGATCCATGTTTTTGCGCCACTGCGGAGCCATGCACTAATGGACCCTTGATTTTTGATGTACAATCTGCAGGCAGAGATGGGTTGCAGGGTGTGAGACTGGTTTTGGGTTGATCTTGGAAAAAAAATCAGGTAAATCCGTGTGGATCCATGCCCTGGATCCATGTTTTTGGGGCATTATGGAGCCATGCGCTGACGGACCCTTGATTTTAGATGTGCAATTTGTGTATAATCATGGGACCTGGGATGTGAGATTGGTTTGGAGGTGATCCTAGGTAAAAATCAGATAGATCTGTGTGGATCCGTGCCTTGGATCCCTGTTTTTGCGCCATTGTGGAGCCATGAGCTGATGGACCCCTGATTTGATGGACCCCTGATTTTTGTCATGCAATTTGTGTGTAAGCAGGAAGTCTATGATGTGAGATTGGTTTGGAGGTGATCCTGGGTAAAAATCAGGTAGATCCTTGTGGATCCGTGCCTTGGATCCCTGTTTTTGCGCCATTGTGGAGCCATGAGCTGATGGACCCCTGATTTTTGTCATGCAATTTGTGTGTAAGCAGGAAGTCTATGATGTGAGATTGATTTTGGGTTGATCCTGGGTAAAAATCTGGTAGATCCGTGTGGATCCATGCCTTGGATCCACATTTTTGTGCCACTGTGGAGCCATGCGCTGACGTACCCCTGATTTTTGGTGTGCAATTTGTGTGTATGCATGGGGCCTAGGATTTGAGAGTGGTTTGGGGGCAATCCTGGGTAAAAATCAGGTAGATCCTTGTGGATCCGTGCCTTTGATCCATGTTTTTGCACCACTGTGGAGCCATGGTCTGATGGACCCCTGATTTTTGGTGTGCAGTCTGTGGGCAGAAACGGGCTCTATGTGTGATTGGGGTTTTATCATGATCCAATGGAAAAAATCATTTGAAATCAGATGGATCCGTGCCTTGGATCCATGTTTTTGTGCCACTGCGCAGCCATGCGTTGGAGGGTGCATGATTATTATTGTGTAATAGTTGGCCATGAATTGAGATGTGTGATTTGAGGGTGATTTGGGAAGGATCCCATGTAAAAAGCATATGAAATCAAGGGGATCCGTCAAGATCCGCCTTTTACCCAGAACCGTTTTTATTCTGCATTTCTGTAAGTCCTTGGCGGCTGCCCTTCCGCGGAGTCACCGCAACGCCTTCGATGGTCTCTTGGCCCTCCGCGGCCGCCGTAGCTGTCCCCACCACCCCACCCGCCCCGAGGGATGGGCGGGGTTTACCAGGCCACGTCCTCGAAGGGAAGAGGAGAAACGCGGCTTCCCCATTGGGCAGCGTCTGGTGGGGGCGGGGCGGATCCGGGCGCTGATTGGTCCTCGCCTGCGAGACGGGACCGCCGGGAGTCAGGCGTACGTGACCGCCTGATTGGCGAAGCCCTGCCCAAGGGCGGTGGGGGGGGAGGCGGGCTCTTCCGAACGCCAAGCCCTATCGCGGCCGCCGCCGCCTCCCGCGCTCTGGCTCCCCGCGTCCCCGCCCTCCTCTCCTTTAGCCCCGCCTCCTCTTCTTCAGCGGCCAATCCCCACCGCCTCTGACTTGAAGCCACCCTCCCGGCGTTCCAATCCGAGTCGGGGGCGGAGCGGAGCCGGCGTTCCAATGGGGTAGCATCTGGCGTTCCAATCCGAGGAGAAGGGGGCGGAGCCATCCTTCCCCTCCAAGGAGCCCGACCCTTTTAAATAGCCCTGAAACCCCTCCTCCTCCTCCTCCAACTCCCCCCTCCCCTCCCCTCCCCTCCATTTCCCGCGCTCTGATTGGCCGCCCGCCTTGAGTTCGGGGCGCGTGGGGCCAATGGCAGGCGCCTCGGGGAGGGGCCGGGGCCGCTCAGCACCGCCCCCCTCGAGGAGCCGTTAGGGCCGTTGGCGGCCGTGGCTCAGTCGGGCCTTCTCTGTGAGGGAAGGCGGAGGAGGGCGAGGGGAGCCATGGGTCCCGCGGGGCTCGTGACGCTGGCGCTGGGCCTCTGCGCCCTCGGAGGAGGAGGAGCCGCCGCGGCCGGTAAGGGGCCCTGAGGGGAAAGGGGAGGCCTCGGGCCCTCAGGGGTTTCAAAAAAAAAAAAAAAGGGCGGCGGCGGCGGTGGTGGGAATAATAAAAAAAAGCGGATTATTTATGCCCAGTCCCCACGAATACATTTAAAAAGCCCCCCCCCCGAGGGGAGAAACCGGAGATAGAGTGGATTGGGTCCTCCTTTTTTAATGTATACCTTTTGGCTTTATTTGTCCTCCTCTGTCGCCATTACAGGCCGTTTGTTTTCGTCTGTTTTAGTTATTTTTGATAGCTCATAGGTCGCCCCGCTAGCCAAGGAAAGGCGGCTTACAATTTCAAGGGACGTTTGTTTATTTATTTTAGAGTGTTATTATTTTTTTTTTAAAAAGACACCACCCGCCTTTCTCCTTGGAGGGGGGTGGGTGGGTGGGAAAAGGGCCCGTTTATTTTTTTTAGCCTGCTTTGTGCATTGACTTATTGTTTTATTTGTTTTTACAGTTACAATTTAAATGTACCTATTTATTTTTAGAGTACCTTTTTGTGCCTTTCTCCAATGTGTGTGTGTGTTTGTAGGGGTGGGGGGGGGGTGGAGGGGGGGTGGAAAGGACCCAAGGCGGCTGTGCAGCCACGAGGGGACACTGCAATGACAACTTCATCGTTACAAGTTCAACTACAAACCAATAATAATGATAAAATGCAAAAAATAATCATGACTCAAAGGACCGTCGTGATGATCGCCGTACCATGGGGGGGGGCGAGGGGGCTTGTGCAACACTGGCTCTTCGGCTCGGGAGAGGAGAGGAGAGGAGCGCCGCTCCGGGGGGGGGTTACCTTTTAATTTTATTTATTTACTCGGTCCGCCCCCGTTCTCCCCGTTATAGACCGTTTATTTTCATTTATATTTCATGTCTCAGTTGTGCTGGACTTTATATTACCCCTCATTACTGTACAGCCGCCTTGGGATCCTTTTCCAAGGAGAAAGGCGGGGTAAAAATACTCTTAAAATAAATAATTTTTTACAATTCAGTCATCGATGTACCCTGTTATGGACCTCTTTTTATTTATTTTTCATTCATTTTTATCTTCTTGTTGTTCTGTCGTCCCCATGCCCTGTTATAGACTACAGTGGTACTTTGTATAAAGGAATTAATTCGTTCCAAATGAAATTATGTTAAGCAAATTTTCCTTTATACACATTTCCCATAGGAAGGCATTGAAAACGGAGTGACCCCATTTTTATGTTGTAGGGATTCTCCCCATAGGTGATTATGTTAAGCAAATTTCCCCTATCTCCGGAATTTTTATGTTGTACATATTTTATGTTATACAAGCTGTTTGTTATACAAGGGTCCGCTGTATTTATTTTCATTTGTTTTTTTATTTTTAAATTTTTTTATTCAGTCATCGCTGTTCCCCCATTATAGACCCTTTATTTTCATTATTTTCGTTTATTTTTATTTTTTATTCAGTCATTAGTTTTCCCCCTTACAGAACTTTTATTTTCATTTAATTTTTTTAATCGTCTCCCCTTATATGTAATGTTTATTGTAATGTACTGTATTTCGATTTTTTAAAATTATTTAATCATTCTGTCCTCGTTGCCTCTCCCTCCTCCCCATTAGGCACATATGGGCATCTATATTATTTATTTATTTATCTATCTATCTATTTATTTATTTATTTATTACACTTATTAACCGCCCAATTTTCCCCATAGGGAACTCACCCAAAAGTGACTCCCCAAATACCAAAAAATCCCCACAGCCTAACCAATCAGAACCTAACAAAATACAATAATATAAAAATACTACATAAAACACTCATACATTGACTTCCTTCGGGGCGGAGGGCCTGAGCGTCGCCCTTCCTGAGCGGGAAGCATGGCGATTCTGGGGGTGGGGGTAGAGAGGAGGATGGTTGAGGGTGTGGGGTCTTCCTGAAGGAAACTTGATGTTCTTTTTTTGGGAGGGGGGTGTAGGACATTATCATCACAACTCCGTGGGGTGATGGGGGGTGCTCTGTGGACATGGGGGATGCGTGTGTTTGAAAGTGCCCACTCACTAAATAAATTGGGGAAGGGTCGATGGCTTCGTCGTATGTTATGGCAGGCACGGAGAGAGGGGCTTTTTTATGGGTCAGGGGGCATGGATAGATAGATTGGGGGCCTTCGTTTGTGTTGGGAGGGGGCTCGTGGCCTCTCCAGAGGGTTTGGGTACAGTTAGGGGGAGGGGGCACAGAGGGGATGGTCTGATTTGGTGGGGGGGAGGGGGCAAGCCGGAAGGCATTGGGGGAATTGGGTGGGGGGGCACATAATATGTAATGGGAGGAAAGGGTCTGGACTGGGAGGGGGAGAAGGGATTGGGGGGGGATCTGTCTGTCAGTGGGATGGGGCAGCTAGTTTCCTGTGAGGAGGGTAGCAGGTCTGGGAGCGGCCCCATAGCATGGAATGGGAAGAAAGGGTCTGGTGTAGAATGGGCAGGAGGGGGCTCGATGCATACCCACCATCCCTTTTATTGGGAAGGGGTGGCAAAAAAGGCAGAAGGGGGGGAGGAAGGAAGACATCTGCCCTAGAATGGAAGGGGCCTTTTGCCTTCTCTGGGCAAATGGGGTAGGGTGGGTGTGTGGCTCCACAGTGGGGAGGGGAGGATCGAGGGTGCAGTGGTCAAACGGCCAGCCAAGACTCAGCACCTGATTTTGGCATTCATTTGCCTTGCAAGCTGCCTTTCTCCCTCCCAGTAAGGGGACTCAGGGCAGCCCACAGAACACAATAAGTGGGACATTCAAACTTGGTAGCGGGGCGGCTAACATTTTTATGTTAATAAATAATAAATAACTAAACTGTAAAGCAAAGTGTTCTGCTTATATACTGCCCCATGCCACTTCAAGTAGTCTCTGGGCGGTTTACAGTTTATGCAGGCTACACATTCTCTCCTCCCTCCCCCAAGCAATCTGGGGACTCATTTTACGGACCTTGGAAGGATGGAAGGCTGAGTCAACCTTGAGCCAGCTACCTGGGATTGAGCCCCAGGTTATGAGCACAGTTTTACAGGCATTTAACCACTGCGCCACAAGGTTCTTAAAACTGATTAAAATGCACTGAATGAGTAAAAGATGTCAAACACATTCAGGGACTAGGACATGTTTAAAAGCCTGCCTTAGAAGGGAGGAGGGCACCCTAAGTTTGAGTCTCAACAGGCTCAGGGACTTGAAGTTGACTCGGCCTTCCATCCTTCTGAGATCAGGAAATTGAGTATGCAGCTCATTGGGGAGGGGGGTGCCTGCATAATTAAATTGCAAACTGCCCAAGGAGTGCTTTAAGGGTTGTGGGTTGATAGATAAGCATCACACTTGGGCTTATGTTGGGAAAAGTTTCCAGGGGGACATAGTTTATGGGGGCTTAGGGTGATGTGTAGCTGTGAGGTCTGATGATGTGGCGGGGGGGGGGAGAAGGGATCCGGGGCAGGAGGAGATCATGAAAGGGTCTGTCAAGGGTGGCTAGTTTTGCTGGGGAGTGGGAACCGAAAAAGAAAGACTTTGGGGGGCTGGGGGCTGGCGTAAGAATCCCCCCACCTCCCTCTTGTAGTAAGAGGGAGGGAGACACGAAGGTGGCCTCCAAAGGTGTTGTAAGAGCAATGGGTCACTCTCGTAGTGGAAGAGACGAAAACCCTTGGAGGGCAACACTGCAGTCCCTTTAGAGAGGCGTGGGGCGGGAGGAGGGGAGTTGCATTGAATCTCATCCTAGAAGGGAACTCTTGCTTTTGGGGGTGTTCCCATTGGAGGGTGGGGGGAGAGAGTCAGGCCCAGGAGCCGTGGGTGGGCAGGCAGGGGGTGGGGAGGAGGGGGGACAGGCTACCCTTGCCTTGTGGGAAGAGAGGGAAGCAAGCAAGGGTGATTTGCTTTATGGGAGAGGGAGGTTGAATTAGTCGGCAAGAAGACATCCCCCCCAGAGGGAGAGGGAGGCCTGGCCGAAGGCAAAGCAGAGGAAGGAGGAGTCCGCCCCCACTTGTATTGTGGAAAAGGTGCCCTATTCCCCCCCCCCCAGGAGGAGTGGGGGGGGGGAGGAGAGGGGGGCACCATCCCTGTTGGGAAAGGCAAGCGCCAAACAGGAGAGAGGAGGAGATAAGGGGAGACGTGAGGCTGCAGGCACATTCCCAAAATGCCCTCTCTGCCTCCTGGGGGCGGGGGCGGGGGGGGTGAGGGCAAGGAAGGGCCGGCCGAGGCTTTCATCCAAAATATGCAGGGATTTTATAGGGCAAGCGGGGCTTGCCCCGCAGCAGCGTGTAACAAAGGCCTCCTTCTTGGGAGTGGGACATGAGTGAACCGGGTTCTTATCCTCACTTGAGCCATTTAAATCGCCAGGTGACCTTTGGCCGCTCTTTTCCAGACTGATTTACCTCCCAACCAGGTTGTGGAAAGATTCAGCGGGGAGCCCCCGTCATGTGCCTACGTTTCTGAGCTGGCTGGGAGGAAGTGGGATGAATTAAACAGAGCGAGAACTCACAGGAGGCGTTCTAGAAATCCTGTTCTTTGCCCCGTGGTTCATTCCAAAGCCCCACAATATGTGTTGCCCAGAAGCAGGTCTTGGTCAAAACAGGTAGAACCCGTGGGAAAAATTATCCAGGAAACAAAATGCAATGACTGGAATGCCGAAATTGAACAGCTTTTCTCATTGGGACAATAACGTAAGCACTGCATTCTGTGAAAGCAGAAATGAGATTTTATGAAGGTTGGCTGGATGGGTGGAGCGCACATATCTTGGTGAAAGGAGTTCCACGGACAGCAAGGGGCTGTGCTAACACCTCTGCCCTCCATTGCTGCTCGCCTCATCGCTGAAGCTGGGGTCCCTTTCTCCTGCTTGCTTGCAAACGTTTGGTGTGCTCCCCTGCCCTTCTGTCCACAGCCTTAAGTCAGGGCAGTTCAGGGAGACAGTTCCTTGGCGTTAGTAGCGTCTGCAATCCAGATTGTTCTTAGGCCACCAGCGAAACCCAACACCAAGAAATAGACAGCCCCAACTGTGCAGGCTGCTGTGGTCGAGGGCGCTCCCTTACCCTTTGGAAATGCGGATGGCGGGCTGGAGGGAGGGAGACCATGCGTCTCTGCAGGGGCTGTGCACAGAGATGCTTTGTGCGCATGCCCCCTTATATAATCCTTGTTGGTGAGGGGCAGTTCAGGCCACGCTGAGGGAGAGCTCTGGGTGATCGGCCGGTTTGGCTCGGGGTGCCGAGGCCTTTCCCTCTCTCACGCTGTGACCGTTTGCAGTTCTGAAAGAAAAAGATCCCCCTAGGACTGAGGGCACGGGTGCCAAAGGCGGCCCTCGGAGCCCTTTCTGTGGGCACCCAACACTGCCCCTTCACAGCCACCCGGATTCAGGTTCAATGGCTGTCTTGGCACTTTGCAAAAAATCGGTGGGTTTTGAATCGCATCTTGGGCCCTCGGTCTGTAAAAGGTTCGCCAGCACTGGCCTAGGGCTTGCTGTCGTAAAGGTGGAGCTGGCTTGCTTTGTGCTAGTGAACCCTCACTCTGGATCATCCGCACCGTGGTGGATCTTCTGAGGCCTAGCTATCACCGAGAAGACGCTCCTGGCATTTTATAAGCTTGCTGTCATGCAGAGGAACGCCTTCTCTTGACAAGCACGTTTACATTCAAAAATAAAATTCAGGCCCAAAGCGGAGCGTGTTCCTGCCCAACCTTGTGTCTCTCAATGGATTCCAGTCTTGCCCGTTGGGAGCTTTTAATGTCATGCCTGAGTTTTCTTCAGAAGGTGTGGCACCTGCTTGTCGTGCCTTCCATCTTACCGGATCCGAGTCCTTCGTGCAGGGGCCTTTTGAGAAGATGCCATTTTTAAGAGAACACAAGCTCGCAGCCTATAAGTTGGACCACTCCTATAATTTTCCTTTTGTTTCACCAGTCCAGGCGTGGGGGTGGCAGAAGCAGTGGAAGGCCCTGTGAAAGTGGAACTAGAGGAAGGCTCTGATAACCTTTCTCCCCTCTGATGCAAAGTGGAGGACTGGTGCTGGTTGGGAGAAGAAATTATTCAGGAATTTCCCCCTTCAACTTGGAAAGAGGCACTTGAAGGCGGGGCGGATGTAGAGATGAAGCATAAGGGGAAATATTAAGAAACCAGACTTCGGTCATTGCTCAAGAGATGGCGTGTAAGGTCACCCAGTGCTTTGGGAGGTTAAAGCGGCATTCTGAGGAGGGTTAGATTTTAGGGCAGAGAGACTATAAAGAATTGCAGTCCCTCTGCTTTTAAAAGGGGTGCAACTGCTATTGAGGGTCTGGAGGAAATGTCATATGAGGAACAGCTTAGGGAACGGGGAATGTTTAGCCTTTCAAAAAGAAGACTGAGAGGGGATATGATAGCTATGTTTAAATATTTGAAAGGATGTCACATTGAAGAAGGGATTGGTTTGTTTTCCATGGCTTCAGAGACTAGAACTCAGGGCAATGGTTTCAAACTACTGGAAAAGAGATTCCATTTGAACATTAGGAAGAACTTCAGGACAGTTAGATCTGTTCGCCAGTGGAACAAGATGCTGCCCCAAAGGAGGGTGGTGGAGTCTCCTTCTTTGGAGGTTGTTAAGCAGAGGCTGGATGGCCATCTGTTGGGAACACTGTGATGGGGGTTCCTGCATGGCAGGGGGTTGGGCAAGATGGCCCTTGAGGTCTCTTCCAACTCTAGGATTTGATGATGTTTCCGCTTGTACCAGCGGGTATTTTAACAACCTTTGGGTGAAAAGGCAGCAGAAGTAAATGGATAACTAAACGGTCTGGAAGGAAATCAGAGCGAAACAACATAGAATTCATTTGCAGGTAGCTCTTAGACCATTTTTTTCACTCTCCAGCAGTCCTTTCGATCTGTTCTTAGGCCAACTCCCCCAAAACACCCAGCTAGCCCAGCAGGTGTGGACGGTTTCTGGGAAACGCAGTCCAAAGAACACCCTCAGTTCTTCCTACAGTTGAGATCCGCGACTCTAGCTCAGCCATTTCCAAACCCAAAGGGCAAGTAGAGGCCAAATCAGGATTGAATGAGCTGTATTAAAGAACCTTATATATGGTGGTAAGTGGAGAATTATTTCCAGTCTGTGAACCCCATTGATTGTGTGCCAATAGGAGCCAGCAGATCTGCTGTGATTTCATTATGGTGTGCTCTTTGGATCCTGGAAGGGGCAAAGCTCTAGATTTGCAACGGGCACTCTTGTTCCCTTGGCCTCTGTGCTTTCTACTTTCTGAAAAAGGACAGTGGCTTCCATTTTAACTGAAATGCTCGGAAAATCACCTCATCTAACCTGTGATTTGCAAGCCAATTCCAGCTTCTGCCAAGAAGACTTTGGCATTCACCACAAGGCGAATTCCTCCTGGATTCTTTTAGCATATCAAAACATGATTTCTTCGAAGGCAAAGTAAATTGTAATGAAGTTTTATTTCTAAACAGAATGACAAATTAAAATAGATTGAAAATGTAAACGTATTTTCCCTACAAACAAACAAAAATATATATTATTTTCAGTAATCTGTCCTCACTCTTTACTGAAATCCATGACTAATCTAAATAATTCTAAGTTCTAATTTAACAAGGAATCATCTTGAAGCAAAGCAAAAGCCAGGCAGAACAACAACAACAACAACAACAACAACTATAATAATAATAATAATAATAATAATAATAATAATAATAATAATAATAATAATAATAATAATAATAATAATAATAAATTTCTTTTCACTGCCTACATAATGCCCCCCTTTTGTTGTTGTTCTCCTTTTGGTGCAGACACAGATTGGTTTGCTAATCTCTGGGTGGACAAGTAGTGCCATCTGTATGTTTCCTAGATGAAGTTAATCCAGCCTTTCTCAGCCTGGTGCAGCTGGGTGTTCCAAGCGGAAGAGGATGGGAGTTGAGTTCATTTCTAATGCATCTGGACTAGAGGATGCCAGGTTGAAGGCCATATGTGCTGCAAAGTATCTGCTTGGCCTTTTTTTTAAAGCTGGGCCACTTACGCTGATTGGAAGAACCACATTCTGGCATTTTAGTGTGTTTGAAGCCAATCTCCACTTGCTTTGAGAGTTTGGGTTGGCGTGTTGAACAGTCTTCCAGTTCATTTCAGCTCCAACTTCCTGGTTTTACTTCTATGGTTGATGTCAGCAAGGGACGTTGGTAGGTGGAAACAAGGGCAAAGGCAATGGAACACAGGCCCTCCTTGCCCTACCAGCGGCAGATCAGTCTGGATCTGTGTGTTCAGGCCACCCACGTCTCAGAAGGAAGGAAAAAGAAGAGTAATGTTCCAAAACTGGACTACAGAAGCAACATGTGCACCAGGTGGTCGTTTCATTTTTTGTGTTCGTTGAGAAGCAAGGGGGATTTGATTTAAACCAAAAATAATTTAAATTAAAAAAAATTAAGAAAATATTGATTTTTATCCACCCTCTTAAGAAGAAATGCCATCTACAGTCACATGTTTTTGGCAGTGGCATAGAAACAGAGACTTCCTTTCCTCGCAATACAGTTAAATCTTCAAACGATAATGTAGTGGCTAACTTGGCATTTAGGCCACCACGTCCCTGTCAGGTGCTCTTGCTTTATTTTTTAAATTTTCATTGTGTTTTTATTCGAAACATAGTGAAGGCTTATAAATGTTAAAGCTTTAAAGCCCAAAGAAGCTTCTTGGGATTAAGCGTTTACAAGTGCAGCTTGGCAATTAATCAGTTCTCGTGCAAAGATCTTTCTCGTGAGAGTCCAAGTACTTGTCTGCTGCTGTGAATTCCGGCTTCTCCTCATTTTCAAATCCACGAGCACTGCTTTTGTTTTTATAGGACAATACAATACAAAGCTTTTATATAAGTCATTTTTCAGAATTACCTCCATGTCCCTGGCATGTATTTCTTATCCTCTCATTTGCTATATGTAAAACTCTTGATACCTGATGGCTGCCTATACATTTTAACACTGTTAATCTTGTATTATAAGGCAGTATTTAAAGCTTTAAAAATGTAAGTACAGTGGTACCTTGTATAAAGGAATTAATTCATTCCAAATGAAATTATGTTAAGCAAATTTTCCTTTATACAAATTTCCCATAGGAATGCCTTGAAAACGGAGTAATCCCTAATAGAGACCATTTTTATGTTGTACGGATTTGCCCCATAGGCAATTCTGTTAAGCAAATTTCCCCATCTCCGGAATTTTTTATGTTGTACAGAGGTTGTGTTCTACAAACTGTTTGTTATACGAGGGTCCCCTGTATAAACATTGTAGAAAGGATCGTGCCAATATCACACGAAAACGATGAATAAAAGCAATAACAGAAGCACGTGCAAAGAAGTTAGGCACAACATTCCACTTAAAAGCCCCACTCAGGCAGCCGGTAATGGAGGGGAGGGCGGCAGAGATGGGGGCCGCCTCCCTCCCCCATTTGCTCCATTTTATATATCTTCCTGTCCCATGAGCATGGGGTGGCCTTTACCTAAATCCAACATGACATCAGGATTCCGTTGTCCTTGCCTCCCACTGCTCCTCTCCTGAAAACACACTCGGTAACTTTTCCAGAGCTCTAGAGAAGGGTTTTTTAGGATGCTTGAGGCAGGTGTGTACCTACTCATTCTGGCAGTACACGAACGGAGGAAGCCTTAGGAAGGATAAGGGGTTACCCCATTTTCTCTGAACTAAAACCAGCAGAGTCTAGCAAGTTCTTTTTGGCATGAGCCTCCAGGGGCACGTAGCCCACTTCTTCACAAGCCACCAGGTTTGTAGAATGAAATAGGATACAGAGGGATTGATTATGTATGCTCAGAGGGTCACTGGCTCATACAAGTTAAATAGTAGAGCCGTGTGACCAGAGAAACAAATTCAAAAGTAAGTTAGGTGATACCTTTATTGGTCACTGCTAAAACAAAAAAAAATGAGCTAAGCTTTTGATAGCAACTTGCTATCTTTATCAAAGCATCACCTCTCCCCCCCACCCACTTCCTCAAGGCAAACAGGGACTTGTCCTCTCGAAACAGCGAAATTGAGGGTAAGAAGGAGGAGGGGGGTGATCAAGGACTCTGCTGCTGTGTGTGTGTGTGTGTGTGTGTGTGTGTGTGTGTGTGTGTTAAACCATACCCGGGACTTTGAAGCTGCTCTAACACCAGGCTGCTTCCTGATACCATCATGTGGTGTTTTTCATCTCACCAAAAGATTCCCAGCACCTGATAGACAACACCTACTATCAAGAATGCATCTCTGGTACAATGCTTTGATAAAGATAGCAAGTTGCTATCGAAAGCTTAGCTCATATTTTTTGTTTTAGCAGTGACCAATAAAGGTATCACCTAATTTCCTTTTGACTCATACAACCAACGTTCCTGTCGCCAAGATGTTTATGGCAGGCATGAATTATAACAGCAGTCATTGTACGGCTAGCTGCCTATAGAAGGAGAAAGCATGGCTCCGTGCCTGGTGAGAATGTATTTCATTTTTATTTTTATTCAACATATTTATTCACTGTACGTTCACTGTCCTCGTGCTCCTTGGGCTGCGGGATGAGTTGGCGCCTCCCTTTTATAAGATGGTGCAGTGTTTTTTCCAGTGGCTCTTCCATATGTAACCCCCCCCCCAGCAGCTGGATCCACAGGATCCGTTTTGCCCCTATTCAAAGCCCGCATGGCTTGTACTGTACCTTGGCACAGGACGCTTTACCCTGTTGTGGAACGTCCAGACTCATAGTCCAGTGGGGTGAATGTTTTGTCGACGCCGACCTCGGTGTACAGACCAGCGGATTAATGTTTGATCGGACCCCTTTCGGAGCAGATCATTAGCTTAGCTGCCCTGAGAGCGCGCATGTGACCCGGCTTTTGCCGTGATTCCCTCGCTCCGAATGGGACGTGAAATGCTTGGGAGCCCTGCTGCAAAAGAGGCAGGGAGTCCAGCATCCTCCTTGCAAAACAGTGTTGTTTCTCTTTCACCCTTTAATGCTTGTGGAATTACTGAGGCGCTTCTCTTGTGCCAGGGCCGGGCATCACCTCTCCTGCGGGCGAGAGGGCCGATCTTAGAATCTTTTTATTTTATTATTTATTATTTATTTATACAACTTGTATGTCGCCCACTACCCAAAGGTCTCTGGGCAGCTCACAATCAAAATAAACAATTAAAACATCAACATTACAATAAAATTAGAACAGTAAAAGCATATAAATACAATACATTAAAACAAAACACTAACATTGCCATCAGGACCCACAATCATCAGTTAAAAAACTTCTGGAACAGGAAGGTTTTTACCTGGCGCCAAAATGTTATCAATGTCGGCGCCAGGCAGGTCTCCCTCGGGAGGGCGTTCCATAGCCTGGGGGCAGCTGGCGAAAAGGCCCCATACCTGCAAGCCATCCCTTTCACCTCCTTGAGGGATGGCTCCTTCAGGAGGGCTCCCTGGCTAGATCTTAATTGCCAGGTAGGTTCATTATGGAAGAAGGATTATCTGGCATTGCCGGTTGTGGGGGATAGCGACCAAGCCCATGGTCTTCCCAGGAAAGTCCGCCGATCGGCTTTAGACACCCAGTACATTTCTGATAGCTTCTTTGCACATTCTGCGCTTGTTGTCCCTGAGTATTCAGGCTCAGGACCCAACACGGAGTGCTATGCTTTTGTCTTCCTTAGAAACAACCCTCTGAAGTTCAGGATGTTTCCCTTGAGAAGCTAAAGGCAGCCTGGGGAAGGGGAAGGGGACTGCTTTCTGATTTAAGCCATCTCTGTACGTTAAGTTGGCAGAAGTATCAGTCCAGTGGATGTTGACAACCAGAAAGGATGCTTGTTAATGGGGGACTCTTGTTGGGAAGAGAGAGAGAGAGAGAGAGAGAGAGAGAGAGAGAGCAGGCCACTTGCTAGCATTGCCTGTCCGCAGCCCGCCCTGCCCGCTGCCCCGTGCAGAATAGGGAGTGTCTGTTTATAGCTGAAGGTGACTTTGGCTTCAGTACGCAAGAGGCGATCATGTGTTTTTCCCTGGGGCAGGGTTATCTGTGAGCTGGCTCAGTTAAACAGAATGAAGCCAATGCCCCTTCCTGCCATCCAGAGCGTCTTGCCAGTTCCATCTACATATTTTTCCCCAGTCTCATCAAGGAATTAAATAGAGAAGCCTGCCTGATGCCCAGACCCATTGCACACCCGAGTTCCATTCTAGGGCTTGAACAGAGTTCTGCAGCAGAAGAATAAGTAAATCCCATATAGCAGCTTTCCCTGCCCTGGTTCTTCTCCTTCTTTTTAGCACCACAGTCTTGGAGCGCCCCTTCCAACGGCATTATTCTCTGATCCTCTCATAGTCTCCCTGTGCTGAGAGGGGTATCAGGCGAGGGCGAGGCCAAGCTACAAGCTAGGAGCAGAACCTGTGCTGTGAGATGGCTGGTTTTCTGAAAATAAGATGCCTCTGTATTTGAATACGTACAGTAGGACCCCGGTATCCGCTGGGGATTGGTTCCAGGCCTTACCGTGGATAACGAAAACCGTGGATAAGAGAGAAGACCAAAACTGCTGTTTTACGATGGCTTGCTTTACAACGGCTGTTTGTGACAGTAGCCTGCTTTGTGGCTGCTGAATTGTTTATATACAGTGGTACCTCGGATAACAACTGCCCCAGATAACGAATAATTCGGATAACAACTGCAAATTTCCGGGTATAGGGCTGCCTCTGATAATGAATTTTCCCTATGGGCTGCCTCGGATAACGAATCGCAATTCCTAGGTATAGGTCTGCCTTGGAGAACGAATTTTCTCTCTGGGCTGCCTTGGATAACAAATCTTCCTATGGGCTGCCTCAGATAACGAATTTTCTATATGGACTGCCTCAGATAATGAATTTCCAGCATGCATCAGTAAAAAAGAGTTATCCCAGGTGAAATTGCATCTCTACCTTTAAAGTGCAATTTTTAAAGAGTTTTGAGCAAAAAACCAGGTGTCTGTGCCTTTTTTCCTAGACTCCAGAACGGATTAAATGGTTTCCCATTCATTCCTATGGGAAACTGCATTTCGGATAACGACGTGTTTCGAATAACAACTAACCTCGGAGAACGAATTACCATCGTTATCCGAGGCACCACTGTAATTTTTTCCTCTGCCAACTGTGGATAGCTGAATCAGTGATTAATGAATCAGTGGATATGGGGGTCCTACTGTATTGGTTTTGTGGAATAAGTGGACATCCTGGCTTAGGGAAGGCAGGTGCAGCTGTTCTGTTTATGACATTGCCTTCTTGACCTTACTACAGTTGTACCCCCGACTTAAGAACAGCTCAACATAAGAGCAATTTGACTTGAGTGGAAAACTGTTGGCGTTTTAACTGCTGCCTTACAAATTTTAGATATGGTCTGCTCGACTTACAAATGTTTTTTTTTAATTTTTATTTACTTTTTCAATTTTTTAGACAGGGACCCCAACTTAAGAGTAGTTTGACTTAAGAGCATGCATTTGGAACGGATTAAATTCGTAAGTGGAGGTACCGCTGTACCTATCTTCCCGCCCAGGACTTCAGTTTTTCAGAAGTCTTGGTTTTAAAAGGCGGCACCACAAAGTTGTGTGGAAAAGTCCTTTGAGGCTGTTATTCTGGTTGTATGGCAAGACCCTTAAGAGCTCTCTTAGATATTTATCAGGAACATGATTCTCCCTCAGCGTGTACCTAGCTAAAGCGTCTGAGTCCAGAGCTGGGATCCGTCCTGTCAGCAGATCCCTCTTGACTTTTTTTTTTTTTTGGCTGCTTTGGGAACCTCTTGGCTGGCCTTCCCCGTGGCTTGGCCTTCCTTTCAGTACCCCGTGTACAGGACTTGAAGGAGCGGTGCTATTTAAAAAGATCTGCCCTGTGAATAATTCGGGAGTTGATCAGAAGCAGATGAAACGTCAGCTGAGGCTTTCTCTGTCTCCCGCTGAGTTAGGAAAGGGCCTGGACCCTTTCAGGCCTTGTTTGGTTAATGCATCTCAGTGTTGCCCACCAGGCGAAAATCATTCCCAAGGTGGGTCGTGGTGCAGTAAACGAGCAAGCCTCCCTGGATTTACGTTCTGATTAATTTGCGGGCAAAGCTTCTTTTTGTTTTGAAAGCTCTAAAATATGCTCTGAATTGCATCAAAAGCTTGGAGGATTACAGAATACGCAAGTGTTAATACACATTGGCGAGCCTGCAAAAAAATAATAATCTTACGGTACTTTTTGTTTGATATGCCACGCCATCTAACCAGTTACTCAGGGTTGTTTACACCGATCAGAGATATAAAACACCATAATCATCATTAAGACGAGCAGGTTTTAATTGGAATAGCCAACCTTGGACTGGGGTCCACTCTTCAGACGGCAAGGATGTAGCTCCTCTCTCTTGAAGTAGGTTCAAGTCCACAGAAACAGATGCCGAATAAAATGTGTCAGTCTTTTTGTTGCTTTCGCTGCAACAGACTATCATAGATTTCCCAGTTTTGGGCGCTTGTATTTTCCTATGGAAGGAAAGAGGCAGCACCTCTTTCTTGATGAATGTGTTTAGTCTACTTTGGCAGTTTTTTGTTTTGTTTTGTGGCAGGGGGGACTGCTTCCCCCTCTGCGGTCAGAGCAAGGCGTGCAGAATCCACAAATAAGGTGACACTTTTTAGCTGAATTCTTTGTAAACGCAAGAAGTCCAAGAAGAGGGGAGGCATGAATTGGTTGTACCTGCACATGCCTTTCTTTCTTTCAATATGCCGGTTTCCTTGCTGATGGAGGGGATTGCTGACCGACGATGCCACAGATCCCGTTGGAAGCTGAACTTTGCCGCGGGTGATGCTATGAGGCCCTGTCGTGGTGTTGATGGAGGTGGCACCTGGCACGGCTACAGGGTCCACTTCTCTTCTGTTGCGTGGCTCATTGCTTGGAAGTAAAATTCTGTAAACAAGCACATGCCTCGTTAGAGGGGAAATGTCATGGTCCCAAAAGACCCCAGGAGACCTGGTGATGCTGCTTTGATGGTTCAGGAGATGGTACAAAGAGTTGGAGGGTTGCCACGTAATCAGGGCAGAAATGATTTAAATTACAGTACATTGATTTAAACCACAGTTTCAATCGCCACTCAGAACAAAACTCAATTTAATCATGCTGAATACAATAATCCTGTGTTCACCAACGCCTTCCGGGTAATGTTCTGTTACTAATTCAACGGGGGAAGTTGGCCGTGGACTGCGTGGTTTCTACGCAAGCTTTCACTTGCCGTTTGGTAATTGATTCCACAGGTCTGCTTTGTTTCGGGCTAGGCCTTGTTGTACCACTTCGTAGTAACTTTTAAGATGTAAACACATGTTAGATTGTAGCAATTATAGAGCCAGTGTATTTCTTAGGTATGTTCTGTATAATTGAACTATGGGGAAAACAGACATTGTGTGACAAGCGTAAAGACATTGTGTGACAAGCATAAAGATATTGTGTGACAAGCATTGTGTGACACATAAAGACCCTTCATCTTAGTGCCATAAAACAATAAAACAGTACACAATAAAAGTTTCCTTCCAGATCTCCCAAAGGGAATGATGCATCATTTTAAACAGACAAGCAGAGAGCCCACGAGGCCTGGAAGGAAGAAGGTTTTCCTTGAGGATGAAAGAGATTTTCCATTTCCAATTCCGATTCAAATGAGCTTTTATCACCTTTGGGCTGTGCTTTCTATACAGTTATTCTGTACTCAGACCTTTCCTTGTGTATCTTTGTTATGTTATATGTACATCTTTGAACACTTCTTAGTCAGCTAAATAAATGTGTTCCATGAAGAGGAACGTACCTCACAACATACCTCTTTGGCATTTTCTAACTGAAAAAAAGTCTCCATTTTGGATATTCTAAATCTGGACATTTTGGGGGAGGCCAGCAAAGGCATGATTCTGGCTACACAAATCTTGCAGGGCCGTAGCTAAAGTGCTCACTTCGAGAGGAATCGGCAGGACAAGTCATCCCACGGATTTTATAAGCGCTCCCAACAATTTCCAACACGGTATTCTGTTGGGAGGAGAGAGAGCAAAATGGTCTAGGAACAACTTCACTTGTTATTCGATCCAACTTAGAAAGCAGGAGTATATGAACCTCTTTTTCATAATACTGTATCTGTATAGCTTTAGCATTGATAATGGGTAGCAGGCTGTTTGAGCTAAAGCTGAAACTCTCATTACAGGACCTTTTAAATAGTGAAACATATTCAAACAATACCAACTAAAATTAGGTTAAAATGAAAACCGCCCTTTCTAAAATTGAAAAGACGTCATTGAGTCCCTTTGTGGAGAAAGGCGGCATAAAAATAAAATTGTTTACTACTACTACTACTACTACTACTACTACTACTACTACTACTGCTACTGCTACTGCTACTGCTACTGCTACTACTCTTATGTGCAGGGGAGACCTAAGTTTCTTTTATTCCTTTCACACTGTAACCTGAGAAACATCAGCCAAACACCCATCAGTTGCAAGTCTCTGCCCAAGTCTGATAACGGGTTTGCCTTCCATCAGAAGAGATTGTGGTGTGTGATAGACGTGGGCCCTAAGTCCTTTGCCTACCCTGCTGATCTCTGGAAGATTCAAGGACAGGCATGATGGTTCTTAGCCTTCTCCATTTAAATCAGGCTTGTCCAAACTTTGGCCCTCCAGATGTTTTGGACCACAACTCCCGCAGTCCTTTGCCATTGCAAATACAGGCTTGGAATTCTGGGAGTTGTGGTCCAAAACACCAGGAGGGCCAACGTTTGTACATGCCTGATTTAAAGGGCTCAGAACTACTTGCCCAGGTGCCAAGCTGTGGTATGTTTATTTTATGGACATGAATGCACCAAACTAAATGTGGGGGAGAAAGTCGTACAAGCAGCTATCTCTGGTCGTCAGGGAGGCCTCCCTCCAGATTCCCCCCCCCATTTGCTCTTGTAAATGGGGGGGGGTCTGTGGTGAGGAAGAAAGGACGTTATCCTGCGCTTCAGACGGCTGGTGGAAGGGTCCTCATTGTGGTCGGGAAGAAAGCTGTGGGCCACATGGTGTATGTGGGTGAGGAAACCCCCCCCCCATTTGAGCGCCACATAAAGATCTCCTTTTCTGTGTGTCCTTCCCGAATTGGGTTGCACACCATTTCACAGTGCGTGATCCCAAGATGTTATTCCCCAGTGGCTCTTGGTGTCTAAGAAGCATCCTTTGGCGTCAACTTATGGGGGCTGCAAGGAAGGGCCCAGTCCCTGAAAGCTGACGCCAAGTACGACTTGATTCAACCAGGGGTCCCACTCTTTATTTGAAGTTTATTTTTTTAACCGCACCAGCCGTGCCAGACAGAAGAGCTGCGGCATTTGGTGTGTGTTGGTCTTGATTTGCTTCATTGGCGTGGCTTAACAGAAAGGACTTTGCACCTGTTTATTGTAAAAAAGAAAGAAAATTGCAGCTGGGAACCCATGCTGAGAGACGCCCGGGCGACCCCGGGTTTACGTAGCTGAGCAGCTTGGAGAGAGAACCGATTCAATACGTTGGTCACTGAACAATGCTCCCCCGTCACGGCGCTCGAGCACGTGCCTGACCCCACGAGCCACGCCAGGCTGAGGAAAGAAAGGCCCGTTTCTCTTGTGCGGTGCACGCGGGGACAACCCTCTGTCGTCCCAGACCCGCCGTTGTGCAGAAGGCCTTTGTCCACGTACCTTGGCAGGCCTGGGAAATGAAAAGAGACCATTACCAGAGCAAACTCTTCCACCGTTGCATTGGCTAAGCTGTGCCCTGGCTGTTCCTCGGCTGCCACAGTGCCCTGTCAAGGTCTTGGTGGTTAATTTGTGAATGGCTTTCTTTCATCTGAGGCCCCGTTTCCCCCTCCCCCCCCCATTTTTGCAAAGGAGGACACAGGCAACGGGCTTGCTTGATGTCGGCGTAAGAGATTTTTACCCCTGCGAGGTCTTCAACAATGGACAAGAAGCTGCGGGGGGGGGAAAGTTCCTTCCTGTGGGGCATGTGTGGGTAGAGACCTCCCAAAGTGAAAATAGGGAAAATAGAAATGAAGGAGTTGCAAACGTTGGAGTTTGATTGGCACGAATAATCCCGTTACAGGTTCCCTGCCAATGCGGCTGGAAAGGAGATGCTACCATGGGAAGGGCAAGGGGCTTGGATGTATTTATTTATTTATTTTAAGAAGTCCTACCTGATGGGCTGTTGAGACGCAACATTGCCGTCTTCCCGGAGTGTCACAACAGGGCTGTACCAAGGCAGGGGCTTGGGCACGGGTGAGGCCCTCTGGCTTGCCCGTGGCTCTTGAAGCCTGGGCAGGTGCTGGCCCTCAGTCTCTAGAAGGTTCGCCATCCCTGCTCTCAGTCGAGGGCCCTTCCTGAAGCTTCTCAGACGGTCCCCGGGCACTGCTTCTTAAAACGCGAGGACACGGCGTTTCTCTCTGTGGTTTTAACAGCCAGAAGAAGGGCCAATGATGTGGGTCTGACCATTTTTCTGTCCTCCTGTCTTCGAAAGCTCTCCGTAAGTGGATCGGTGCCCTTGGAGCATATCGTGGGAAGGGCTGGACCTTGCAGGGAGTCCTGTCCTGTACGTTTTATGAGCCGAATCTCTTTCCTCTGGGGGGCGGGAGGGGGAGTCCCTTTTCTCTTGAGCCCTTCCTTCCTTCCTTCCTTCCTTCCTTCCTTCTGACAGGCACGCCGTTTTGCGGGTGTCTCTCGAATCGCCACGACGGCTGCTGACCGCTGTCCTCTGTGCCGCTCTTCTCTCCACTAACGCTTTGCACTAACTCCCCCCCTCTTCGCTCTGTAGCCGGCTTCATAAAGTCGCCCCTCTCTCAAAAGCCGCTGACGGAGGACTCCGTGGAGCTGCACTGCGAGGCCGTCGGCGACCCCATCCCCGAAATCCAGTGGTGGTACGAGGGCCCCGACCCCAACGACACGGCCCTCCAGCTGTGGGACGGGGCGTGGCAGGACCGGGTCCGGATCAACGCCACCTACAAGCGCCACGCCACCAGCACCATCTCCGTCGCCAACCTCACCCTCAACGACTCGGGCACCTACGAGTGCCGCGCGAGCAATGACCCCGACCGCAACCACTTGTCCAAGAGCCCCAAAATCAAGTGGATCCGTTCCCAGGCGAACGTGATCGTCCTGGAGCGTGAGTGGTCACCCGTTGCCCCCCCAACCACCGCCACCCCCCCACCCCCCACCCCTACCCCTTCCCGTCCGCTGCTTGGGCACAGCCCTGCCTCAAGTCTGGTCACGCACCTCTGGGCCTCCCTCTCATGTGCCCTCCCTTCCAGATCCGCCAGAACCCAAAGTGTTCCCCCAAAAAACCCCAACCAACCCACACCTGCCTCTTTCTCCTTGGTCTTTCCGTCAGGAAATACCCGCCTGAGCCTCTTGGCCCCGTGTCCTGCTGTCGCCGGTCGACCACATCTTTTCCTTTCAGCTCTGAGCCCATTTCCTCTTCCTGGATCTCCGTTTGCATATATATATATATGTGTGTGTGTGTGTGTGTGTGTGTGTGTGTGTATATATAGAACGCCTTGCTGCTCGTATGCTCTCCTACCTTGCTTAGTGAGGGGCACACCAGCGGCGGGGCATGGGTCAAAACCACCCGGGCGTTTTTGCTTCTCGTTATTGCAACATGGCCGTCCTACTACGTGTGCCACACCGACCCGCTGCTTAGTGGTCACGTGCTGTGAAGTGCCTGTCGCTCAACCTTGTTTCTCCCGACCTCCCGCAGAGCTGAAAGTCTCGGTTTCCCAAAAGTGAGGGACGCTGAACCCACTAAATTGGATGTTCCTCCATTTAGGTTTTGGACATGAGGGCTTCCACTTACTTTTAGCTGTGGGAGGCCTCTCGCCTGGGTTTTTCAAATCTGGCCCAGGATTTGCTAAGGAGGACATCCGTGAAAGCTTGCTGCTCCCTTGCAGGGTGTCCTCCTGGGGCCATGCAAGGTGACTGTGCAGCCTTGGGGGGGGGGGCTTCTGAAGTGTGCACTTGTCCCGGTGTGCCCATCAACCCCTTGGGTTGGTATCTATTTGGCTTCCCAAAGGATTGTGTGATGATTACTAACAAGGAGCATCTTTCAGCCCTGTGGAACTGACCCTGCTGCTGGGACCGGGCTGGGTCGATGGGGTGGCGGGTGGGCTTGGCTTCATTTGACGTGGTTCTGGACGAGGGGAAGGTAGGTCCGCGGTGGTTGCTGTGCTTCTGAGTGGAATTTCAGGGCGAGAGAGTTGGCCGAGAGGAATCCTGCGGAGAGCTCCCATGAGAGTTGGTGAGGTGAGGGCAGCGTGGGCTTGCCACGTCTGCCCTGTGAAATGGCCGACTCATGCCCACTCTGGCCTTTCAGCGTCCTCTTGGCAATTTCGGAAAGAACGGGTTGCACCCGACACGCCAGCACGCACACCCCTCGCCCGTCTCCGGACCAGGTCCAAACATTGCAGCAGCTCCGACAGACACTCCTGTTGCTTTCGGGCAGCGACTCTTGACGGCCCGGCCTGGGCCAAGGAGAAGGGCGTGCCCGCACGGGTGGCGTCTCTTGCCTCCCTGCCCTTCAAGCCCGCACTCTGTAAGGGTTTGTTACAAAAACGGGCCAGATTTGTGTCAGTCTGTTGAGCAATCTTGACTCCGGCTCCAGTAGTTTTGCACCAAATGAGTCTGAAATAGGATTGATGTATTGCAGAAGATGTAGAGCAGCAGAATGCAGGCACCTCTGCTTCCACGTCTGTGGAAATGTTCCCACACACACACACACACACACACTGCCTAGCTACATATTTTTGTTTTAATGCCATGTGTTTCATCACCTTGTCACAGACAGAACCAAATTTTCCTCCATTTCAAGCTGCCTCGGAGGTTCCCAGCCCTGTTGGCAGTCTCCAGCTTTGAGTTTTGGTACGAATGACGTCCGATCTCAAAGCCAGTTGGCCCTTCTGGGCGTGCAGGCCAACTGGCACACACGGCCATCATGTGCTCCCCCCCCTTTCCTTCTTGAGAGCTTCCAGAAGCAGGCGGTTCTGGCTGCCTTCTCCTAACGGTGCTGTATTTCCTCCTTGAAACGACAGGGCCTCATATCTTGGCCACTCCCGAGGTGACGTCCGGATCCAACGTGCTGATTTCCTGCAACATAACCGACCCCCCGACGCCCATTAAGAGCCACTACTGGTTGAAGGGCGACACCAAGCTGGATTCGAACGAGACCGCCTTGGAGTACACCGCGTACATGTAGGTATTTGCCCATAATTATTGGTGCATGTGTTTAATTTTTGTTGAAGGCCCTTTCTGTCTCCATATTCGTTTAAAAATCCTGTAGTAATTTGCAGGTAGCAATATATGCACTCCGACCGATTGCTCAAACCATAAAATCCCTTGCAACTGTCCATTTTAGAAAGAAGGCCAGGGGTGGCAGAGATTGTTGACGCTTTGCATCATCAGGAGAACGCTTGGACAGGCGGCGCACCTTTAGTTTGCAGAGGAAACGCTGAAGGCGGAAAGGACGGCTTATCTGAGTGGAGAGGCCCTTTCCCACCTACCTGAAACAACAGCAAGCACGCACCTCCACCGGCAGCCCCGTGTGAGCTTTGCTCTTGGAGGGAGCTGACCCTTCTGCGCTTGGGTGACAGACAGACAGACAGACAGATTAAAAGGATGGAAGGGAGGAACTGATGATAGACAGACGGACAACCGACCGGCCACCTCAATGCTGGAGAATCCCCTTAAAAGCTGAGCCCACGTTGGCCGTGGCGGAGGGTGGCTGCCTTTCTCCTCCCATGCGTTGAGTTGGACGTCGGCCCTCTTGTCTTGGAGGGGGGTTCTTCTCAGGGAAGCACGTGAAGGGTTAGGGTTAGGGTGATGGCTCCTGGTGGCCTCCTTAGGGGATGCCCTGCGCTCGTTTCCAACTCTTTAGTTCCAAAGTTTTGAGAGGAAATGCGTCATCCCTTAGCATAAAATATAAGAACATAATATAAGAAGAGGCCCTGCTGGATTAGGCCAAAGGCCCATCTAGTCCAGCGTCCTGGATCTCACAGTGGCCCCACCAGATGCATCTGGAAGCGCACGCGACTAGACCTCTTGTCTCCTGATAGTCCCCTCTCCTGGATCTGGCCCTTGAAGGACCCCGGTTTTAAGCCTGGAGATGACACATCTCCCTCATGGTTTGTCACCTGGGATGATGGACCTTTCCTCCAGGAATCTGTCCCATCCCCTTTTGAAGGCATCCAGGCCAGATGTCATCACCCACCTCCTGTGGCAGGGAGTTCCACAGGCTAACTACACGCTGGGTAAAAAAAATTGAGAGGACCCCTGACCTCAGAGAAACCCAGCCCCAGCCTTTGTCTCCCAGCCTGTTCAGGCTGTCTTGACGTCTGTGAGCCTAAGTAGGTTTTTCCCTCTTCCAAGCTAGAGTCGAAGGGCAGCAGAGCCATTATGCCAGGAAGAACCGGCATAAATGTGTACTTCCCTGGGTTTGAGTGGGCCCCTGTCTTCCAGTGCTGGCTTCTGTGGTGCGAGCTTTGTAATCCCGGCACACAAGGGAGGGTCGGGACCTCCCTCTTGGCCTTCCCTAAGCGTTTCCTGCCAACGAGGAAACTCACCCAGGTCCCTCACCTCCCAGGACCTGCGCCGGGCGTGGGTCTTTTCAGCAAGCAGCAAAACCAGGGAGGTGGGTCAAGGGTGGTCAAAGAGCAGTCACGTCACCTGTGGACAGCTTCGAAGAAGAACGCTTGTCGTCCAGGGAGACGGGCCGACAAGGCAGGCAGGGCTTTCCATCTTTGGCTCCCCAGATCTTCATTCTTGGGCATCCGGGGGGGGGGTTCCAGGCGAACCACCAGGGGAGACCGCCTGGTGAGAGAGGCGCAAGGCCTCTCCTGGTGTTCAACCCCGAGCCGGTGGAACTCTTGAGCAGCCAGTGGCCCCCTTCCCCCTCCTCCCTCAATCCTCCCGGAAGAGGTCTTGCACCCTGGTACTCCGTAGACGCTGATCCCCGCCAATCCTCTCCTGCCTGATCCCCGTGTAGCAGCTCAGGAGAGCTGCGTTGAAAGGGAGGGGTGCGGGGGGTGGGGTAGGGGGGTGGGAGAGAGTTGCCTGCAGCGTGCCATCCTGGGGGGAGGGGGTTGAACCCAGTCACTTTGGGGCTGCCACCATTCAGAGAGAAGAGCCCCGTCGTTGTGTCATCCCTGGCCCCTTGGAGGCTGGCGGGTGAGCCGCCCGGGTGGCCCTCGGCCTTTCCATTGTGTCCCTCGCGCCGTACGTTTTCGGATTCCCATTGACACCCCCCCCCTCTCTCTCTGCTGGCAGAGGCCCAGCAGGCCAGGCGAGCGTCACGTCCTTTTTCCACCCGGCCCAGCTGACGTGCCTCTCTCCCCATAGCAACCGGGAGCTGAGAAAGGATTAAAGTATTTAGATACGACACTGCCCCACCCCTTGTCTGCCCTCCGTTTTCCGCTTCCAGTTGTCCAGGGGCGCCGTGCAGGGCCTCGGCTTTGTACCCCCTCTCTTCCAGCTCCCACAGCAAGCCCCCCCCTCCGTTTGCCCCTTCCACAAACGAAAGGCCTTCTCTTAGTGGGTCTGTGGGGCATTCCTTCCGAAGGTCCAACTAATCTGTGCAATCCATCCAGAATTAAGCTCCTGGACTGGGATGTCATGTTTAGGGCTATCTTTTGGTTCGGGGTGGTGGTATTATCTTCCCCACCACCACCACCACCACTTTCTCCCTTGGTGTCTTAAAGCTCCAGAGAGCATTTGGATGCCTGTCGTTTGAGACGTTTGGGGTTCTCAGTGGGGGGTGGGCTCTGCCTGTCCCTCTGAGGACCCCCCTTTTTCTCGGTCCCCACTTGCCTCTCCTTCGAGGGAACGGTGGTCTCGCCTCTAAAAGTTGTGAACGAGGAGACCGTACCGCGGCCCTGGGGATTGAGTCCTTTCAAAATCAGACTTGGGAGCTCTCCAGGTGTTGACCCTTGGCTCTGAGGGCTGGAGAGGCTGGGCTTTGTAGTCTTGACGTCTGGAGGGACAACAGGTTCCCCTGTCCTTCCTTTTAGAAGCAGAGGGTGGTGAAACATGGGGCCCGTCAGCAGTTGTAAAGGACCGTGAAAGCCCCCAGTGTCCTCTGTTGGCACAGTCTCTCGTGAGCACAAATGGATTCTTTTCCTGCCTCTGAAGAGGATACACACTCGGAGCCCCCCCCCTCATTCATTCATTCATTCATATTCCAGGATCCCCAAAGTGGACCACGAAAGCTCGGGCGAGTATCACTGCGTCTTCGAGACCATCCCCCTCTCCAGAGCCACCGTCTACGTGAAAGGTGAGTTGGGGTCCAAAACCTGCAGGGTGGCCATTTTCTTTAAAAGTCAGGGGAAATGCGATTAATGTATATTCCAGCAGTGGATTTTTGACCACTGCTTGAATATATTTTATATTCAAAATACATCGAATACATTTTGACTGCAAGAGCATGATCTGTTATTGTGTCAACTGAAGAAGAGAAGTGGAAGAAGAGAAGTAAGACGTCGTGGAGCTCTTTCCGAACTCTGCCTTTTTCTCAGCTCCACCCCCAGCAATCAGCCTTGTGTGTTTGCTGAGCTCTGTCCCTGCACAATTTCCAAGGTCTGCCCGTATAGCATTTGCAAAGCGAGGCTGGTTTAAATGTTGAGCAATATACAAACTTTAAACATCTAACTGCGTTCATCCCTACCTGCAAGTAGGGCATTTAACTTGCATATAAAAGTGAGCATGTTTTGGGGCTATGCTTGGGTATGGAATGGAAGTTTTTTTTTCTCCTCAGCCCAGCACAGAGTGAGGGAAACCCATCAAATGCTGGATCAGGGAAAGTCTATGAGATGAAAAATTAACTTTGAGTGGCCATCCTGTCTCCCTTCTCGGCCAGATGGAGGTTGAACTCAGCAGGAGCAAAGGGCAGGCTTTCGTTCCCGCCGCGGGCGTTGGGACGGTCTTCTCCACATGCCATCTTTTCTTCCACAGAAAAGGGGACACTTTCCCTCCCCACCCTCTGGCCACACTGGAGGGAGGGAGGGAGGAGGCCTTCCTTTTCCCCTTTGGGGCCTGAAAGATCCAAGGGATAGCCTGCCCACCGCACCCCTGCCGTTCCTAGCCTGTCTGCTGTGCTGTTGGATCCGGGGATGGGTGGGCGCTAAGCGCCTGTCTCTGTTGAGGCCCCTGACTCCTCCCCAGGTGAGCTGCTCTCTCACGGCCTGCCTTGAAGGGGTGTAGGCAAGATTAAAAGGCAGCCATACCTTGGGCAGGTGGCAGGAAAGACACAAGGTTGCTCACACACACACACCCTCCGCTGCCCCTTCTTTCCTGATGTTTTTCCCACCCGGGGGGTGTGGCACATTCCTCCCTGCCTCTTCTGCCATGCCTTTGCAGTGAAGCCCCACGTCTACGCCTACAAGAAGTCCGAGCACGGGAACGAGAGGGACACGGGGGTGCTGACGTGCAAGAGCAACTCCTACCCGCCGGTCACTCAGTGGATGTGGTTCAAGATCATGGACGGCGTCCCTCAGGTGAGCCTCCTGGCCCCGAGCGATGCAGTAGACGTCTGCACAACAACGCAGTGTGCGTGCGCTCTCTCTCTCTCTCTCTCTCTCTCTCTCTCTCTCTCTCTCTCTCTCTATCTATCTATCTGTCTGTCTGTCTGTCTGTCTGTCTGTCTGTCTTTTCACATCTCCTAAACTTGGCTTGAGAAATTGTATGGTAGCAGATTGGTTTGGCTTCGGAGCCAACTCTGAGCTGGTCTTCAAAAGAGATTCTTGGTTGCGTCAACAGAACCATAGTGTCTAGAAGATCAAGGGAAGTGATAGTACCACTCTATTCTGCTCTGGTCAGACCCCACCTGGAGTCCTGTGTCCAGTTCTGTGCGCCTCAATTTAAAAAGGATGTTGACAACCTCGAGTGGGTGCAGAGGAGGACGACCAGGGTGGTTGAGGATCTGGAGGAAATGTCTTACGAGGAACGGCTTAGGGAACTGGGAATGTTTAGCCTTTCAAAAAGAAGGCTGAGAGGGGATATGATAGCTATGTTTAAATATTTGAAAGGATGTCATATTGAAGAGGGAACAGGTTTGTTTTCCATGGCTTCAGAGACTAGGACTCGGGGCAATGGTTTCAAACGACAGGAAAAGAGATTCCATTTGAACATTAGGAAGAACTTCATGACAGTTAGAGCTGTTCGGCAGTGGAATAAGATGCTGCCCCAAAGGAGGGTGGTGGAGTCTCCTTTGTAGGTTTTTAAGCAGAGGCTGGATGGCCATCTGTCGGAAATAATGTGTGTGGGGGGGTTCCTGCATGGCAGGGGGTTGGACTGGATGGAGGTCTCCTCCAACTCTATGGTTTTATGATTCTATGAGATAAAGCCCTGAAATCAACAGGCTGGTGTGCAAAATACCCCCCCTTTTTTCCAGCCCTAACCCGGACCCTCACCCTCTCTCTTGCACAAAGAGAGAGAAATCTCTGATGTCTGTCTTTCCCTCCTGCAGCCCATCGTCAACGGCTCCGAGGACCGTTTCTTCATCAAGTCGGACAGCAACCGGACGGACCTGCGGATCGTCTCCCTGGACCTCGAGAAGGACCCCGGCGAGTACCTGTGCAACGGCACCAACGAGGTGGGCGAGGGGAGCGCCGTGGTGGC
Source organism: Phrynocephalus guinanensis (assembly GCA_037367245.1). Taxonomy (NCBI): domain Eukaryota; kingdom Metazoa; phylum Chordata; class Lepidosauria; order Squamata; family Agamidae; genus Phrynocephalus; species Phrynocephalus guinanensis. The sequence continues at coordinate 20,910,132 of CM074750.1, forward strand.
CCTGCGGGTGCGCAGCCGTCTGGCGGCCCTGTGGCCCTTCCTGGGGATCGTGGCCGAGGTGCTGGTGCTGGTGACCATCATCTTCATCTACGAGAAGAGGAGAAAGCCCAACGAGGTCCCCGACGGTAAGCGTGGCAGGACGTGGATGACGGGGGTGGGTGGGTGGGTGGGGGAGTAGCCGGTGGCTCCCTTCCCCGGTCGGCTCTGTCGACAGGCTGAGCTCCTCAGAAGTAGCGGTAAGATGGGGAGGCTGGCGAATCCCCCGGAGCTTTTCCCATCATCCTTTTACCTGGTGATGGGTCAGGCCACCTAATCCCAAAAGGACAACGCTGCTCATTCGCGGTCTTTTTAAGATCTGCCTCCAATTTCACTCCACCTGGAGAGATGGGGAAGGGCTTTCCAAGTGCTGCTCACTAACAGCGCCTGGGGCTTCCTGCCCGTCGGGCTCTGCTCCGCTCCCAAAAGTTGTGGCTGCCCCATCACAAGAACCGGGCGATGCTTTTTATTGGAACGCTTCAAAAAAACCCGAGACAAATAGCAAGCTTACGCGGGTGAATCAGCTCCCTCGGGCTCCGCCCTGTTCCGTCATGGGTTGTGCAGAAAAAGGGTAGACCCAAGTCCCTCCAAAAAAGCAAAGGTAATTGTCCATGAGAGACGATCCAGGTCTTCTTATAGCTGGGCGTCTAGCATGACTGCAGCGAGGCTTAGGATCCTTACACCTGTCTCTTGGGATCCAAAAGGCCGCCCTTTGATTTCCTCCTCTGCCCTCCCTTGCCAGAAGATAAAAAGTTCCTTTTTAAGCTGTGTGGGTCGGGGAAGGATAACCCCAAGACTGGGCCACCTTTAGCACCCGTTGGAGGTTAGAATCCTAGAATCAGACAATCACAGAGTTGGAAGTGACCTCAAGGAGGGCCATCCAGCCCAACCCCCTGCCATGCAGGAACCTCCATCACAGGACTCCCGACAGGTGGCCATCCAGCCTCTGCTTAAAAACCTCTTTCAAAGGAGGAGACTCCACCACCCTCCTTGGTGGCAGCAGATTATTCCACTGCTGGAAAGCTCTAACTGTCAGGAAGTTCTTCAGTTCCTTCTCAAGCCTGGCGAACACTTCCGGCTGCCGAGTGCAAGCCCCCCCCCCATGCCCTTGCTTCAGAGCTGAGCTCTTCTGTTTTGAGGCGAGCAGGATGGGCCGGGGAGGCAAGGGCACCCTGCCAGTCAGTGGTTGTGGGCGTGCGGAGGGGGGTCAGGCACAGCATCGTCAAAAATGTGAAGCCTTCGTCACACAAAGGCACCGTCCTTCCTCCCCTCATGGCTCACGTCTCCTGCAAGGCTGATGAGCTGGACCATGGGGGGGGGTGTCCTCTGGGGCGGTATATAAGCAGAACGCTTTTGCTTTTGAAATGTGACAAAATGCACATGTGTAAGAATTAACATTTGATGCTTCCTTCTAGTTCTTCTTTTTTTTCCCCTTCCATGTATTTTCTGGAAAAGGGGGGCTGGTGTTATTTTTATTTATTTCAAGTGCTTCTTTTTCACTGCACCCAACAGGCCGTCAGCCCTTAAAACCCTCCTGAAGACCAGACACGGCCCTCTTAAAGCCAGCCGCCCTTTCCTTGCGTTTGAAGTCTTAAGACTTGGGCCGCTTTTCCCCCTTCTCCCGTCCTGCTTCTGAACATATTGACTCAGTAAAAGAAGCTTTAATTTCCAAGATCCAAGCAAGGGTTTTTAATAACGGGGCCCTTGGGAACTCGCTCTGCAATCCAGAGGTTCCCTGCTATTTGGAAATGGCCAGAGAGGCACACTCAACCACCTCCTGCCTGCCTCCTCCACTCAAAGAGAGGACTTGAAATTAACTTCATTTCTACATGCGCTTCTGTAGAGCTTTGCTTCTGAAAAAAGGGCAAGAAAGAGTTGGGAAGGGGGCAGCGGGGGGAAGCCCCAATAGATAGGGAGGGGTCAAAGAAATTAGGGCGATCCCACACACACACACACACACACTTTTTCCTGCAGGTGTTGTGACATTGCTGGCATTATCTATGTTTAAATATTTGAAAGGATGTCACATTGAAGAAGGGACTGGCTTGTTCTCCATGGCTTCAGAGATTCTGACATGGGGCAATGGTCTCAAACTACAGGAAAAGAGATTCCATTTGAACATCAGGAAGAACTTCATGATGGTTAGAGCTGTCTGGCAGTGGAAGATGCTGCCACAAAGGAGGGTGGTGGAGTCTCCTTCTTTGGAGGAGGTTTTTAAGCAGAGGCTGGATGGCCACCTGTCGGAAATACTGTGATGGGGGTTCCTGCATGGCTGGAGGTTGGACCCCTTGAGGCCTCTTCCAACTCTATGATTCTGCCGTTGGGTCGAATCTTGCACCAACTGCTAGCAGGCGGAGGCCGGCCTGACAGAGGATTTAAGGTTCAGAAAAAACACAGGTCCAAATGCAGCATGACAAATAATATATTATTCTACCCCAACACAGCAAGAAGGGGTGAAACACCCCCACCATTTTTTATTTTATTGCCTTCTCTGGCAGCCAACTCTGCTGCTCACCTGCCTCCTGGGTGCGTTGGGATTGTACGCTGGTGGCTTAATGACAGACTCTTCAACCCAGCAGTTTGCATCTTTCAAAAAGCTTGCCGTCGTTTCCCTCTTTCCAGCTTTTCCGGATGCTTCCTCAGGCTCTCGGGGCTGTTCCTGAGTTAAGCTGGGGAATCTGAGGTGAAGCGTTTGCTCGGGGGGGGGGGCGCTAAGGGCGGTTTTAGAGCTCTTACCTGTTTTTTTTTTGTCCTCACTCTTGCTTGCACCTCCGGTTCAAAAGGACCAACAGCAGCCACAGAGGGCTGGTAGGTGCTGCCGTGTCTGTTTTGAAAGTGTGCACGGCAGTAAAAGGAAAAACCCATTATATTAAGACCTGTGCAGGAGCAGAATAAATGTATGTGTGATGCTGTTGTCCAAATTAGTGGAGGATTCGGAGGATGGGCCCTCGGGAGTTATTTATTTAATTATTTGTTATATTTGTATACCATGATCCAGTTTTCTTCAAACAGGAACTCTCCCTTTCAGGAGAGATTCAGCCAGGTGAATTTTTCGGGGCTTGGGACTAGAGAGCCAGTTTTTCTAACAGCTGCCTTTTCCCCCCTCCCTTATGTGCACCTTCCTCTGCTTGAAGATGACGATGGAGGGTCTGCACCCCTGTAAGTATCCAGGTGGCCTCCTGACTTGTTTCCCCTGAAACTGTCGATCTCCAAGGGCATCGGGTGATGGAGGGGGGGGGTAGATGGAGCAGCTCAGACGGGCAGCCCATGAAAGCTGCGTGGAACCTCTCGACTTCCTCAGGCCAAGGGTGTGTCGGATGCTTCCTTTGGCAGCCCCGGCAAGAGGAGAAGGGCGCGGGGAGCCAGAAACCGAGATAGGGGGAGAGGCGCTGCGCCAAAGGGTGCCCGGGGGGGGGGGGGAGGCTGGTGGTGTCAGGAGGCGCTTGGGAGCCACTTCCACCCATTCCCGGGGGGAGGCAGAGAGGAAGAACAAACATTGGGAGTGAAACTTCTGGCAGAGACGTTTGTGGGGCTGCTCCTGAGGGGTGTGTGTGTGTGTGTGTGTGTGTGTGTGAGAGAGAGAGAGAGAGAGTGAGTGAGTGAGATTCCTGGGAGGAGCTGTGATGGCGCTGCTGGTTTTCCGAAGAGCCAAGGAGAGGACAGAAAAGCATTGGGCTGGCAAAACCCCAAAAGAGACCTTCTCTCAGAAATGGCAGACACCGCTGGGATTTGTTCCTTAAAGGGCCCCAGCCCATTTCAAACAAGAGCATCCTCCAGGCCTTACATTTGAACTGCGGATCAGTCGAGGGCAATGTTGGCCTGCGCAAAATCCCCATGGCTACTTCCGGAACCCAGAGCTCAGCGCCATGGGAACCCCGAACAGGATCCGAGCCGTCGTCCCCTCCCCTTCGGCCCACGGTGGTAGGACGAGCCGCCTCTGCTGGCAGGGTGCTGCGCCTCCAACCCTCCCTGACAGGCTGTGCGTTCTTTCTCTCTCCCCCCCTTCCTTTCCAGGAAAAGCAATGCTACAAACAACCAGAACGTCCGCCAGAGGAATGCCAACTGAGCCGACAGGCCAGGTGGGAGACGGTCCACGCAGGGGGGGGGGGCAAGGACCACGTAGGAAGGGGCTTGCACAATTTGCCAGGGCCTGGGTCCAAATCCTCCTTGGCAAAGCCACAAGGCCACTCAGCTGGCTGGGCTCGGCTTAGTCCCGTCGGGGCACAAATTTGTCCTGGGCACAAATGGGGCTGACCGAAGTCTTGGGACTTAATCGTGGCCAGTTCCACACACACACACACACACACACACACACACACACACACACACACACACACACACACACACACACACACACACACACACACACACACACACACACACACACACACACACACACACACACACACACACACACACACACACACACACACACACACACACACACACACACACACACACACACACACACACACACACACACACACACACACACACACACACACACACACACACACACACCTACCTTTCGGACAGTCAGGGGGAGGAAATTGCTCCTTTCTGCCTAAAGAGCTGGAAAAAAGTGGAGCAGAAGAAGGCCGTCTGAGAGGAGGGCATGGGAACCACCCTTAGAGGAGCAGATGCGCCCTCCGCTTAACTCCGCCTGCCCTTTTGAACTTGGTAGCCGGAACCCAGAATGGCACGGAGTCCATTATTATGGCTGTTACATGTGGTTTGTTTCCTTGTCTTTTCAGCCCCGTCCGGCACAGCCTTAAGAGAGGGGAGGGCGCCATTGGCCACAGGCAAACCCTCCCTAATTTTCTAATTTTTTTCTCTTTCTCTCTCTCTCTCTCCTTCCCTCTACCTGCTTTTCCTCCCTCCCAGGTGAAATACTAGCTGCATCTCTGGCTTAGATGTCTCCCCCCCCGCCCCCTCGTTGTGGGGCTGCACTGAGAATTAAGCTAGCACAGCCTCACTAAGAGTGGTTCCCTTTCACTCTCACCAGAAATTTAAGCCTGTAGAGTAAAAAAAACAAAAAACCTTTTTTAAAAAAAAGAAAAAACGGAGGCAATTTTTAAAAACCCGTTCAGTTTTAACTTGATCACTTTTTGGCTGGGGTTGGGGTTTTTTTCGTATGTTTGTTTTGTTTTGGCCATAGGTCTCAACTGCTGACCCCTTAGGTGTAAAGGAAACAGAGGCAAATACATGGGCTGTAATATACTGCAGAAATATATGTTTTTCTCTCACCCACACCTCACTCCCTGGAGCTGTTTGGCTCCTTTCTCCACCCCCTCCACACACACCTCTCCATAAATCTAGACACGCTTCGTGATGCCACATGTCCTGTCTTGAAGAGGTTAGGGCTCCGTGAGCAGCGGGGTTTGGGAGAAGAAATAATCACACGTCCCACCCGTAGATGCTCCCCTCAAGAAAGAGAGAGACCGGTCCCCTCCTTTCCCACCCCCAAAAGGCAGAGGTAAAATCTCCCAGGAGTTGCGATGAGGTGCGTGGCTAGATCTGTCCTCTCTCCCCCCCCCCGCCTAAAAGACTCCTAAAAACCAGGAATGGTTTTTAGACTGCCCCATTTCCGCCCCAGGAGAGCCGCTGACGTCTCCTTCGGACCCGCCCACCCTCCTTTTTTCCTGTCGTCCACTTGCCCTCCCTTTTGTGTTAGGACAAAAAGAAGCACACAGAGACACACACTGCACTGGACCACACAAAACCGACTCGAAACACGGGGTGCCATCTTAGCTGTAAGGACACAGTGGCCCCCTTCCTCTCCCCTGCAGCTGGCGGGAGGCCGGCTCCGGGGCCCGGCCCTTCTGACTGGCGTCAATTTCTGCCAGCCAGGCCTGGAGTTTGGGGGGGCACTTTGCATCACAACGGAAGAGCCCGAAGTCCCCTGACGGAGAACTTAGCTCATTCGGCAGCTTCCTGAGAAGGAGACGACTTTTCGCCTGGCTCTCGGCCCTCTTCATCCTGTCGGGTTCCTGAGAAAACAGTTCACACGCTGGTCTTGTCCAAATAAAACGGGCTCACTTTTTGTCCTAGTCTCTCTTCCCTCCCTGTGGTTCCTGGCGGTCGGGTTCTTTCGTGACGGATAGTGAGGCAGGGCCTGCCACTTGCTCTCAGGTCATGGAATGGGCCCAGCCTCAGGTCGGACTCCCACCTCCCTTGTCTCCGTGGCCTGAGACCTTGACCCCTGAGCCAGCCAGACAGCCGGTGAGGGGCAAAAGAAGTCCCCCGATTGGGTGGTTTTTCAAACATCGGGTTGCCCCGGGGGTTAACATAAGAACATAACATAAGAAGAGCCCCTGCTGGATCAGGCCAAGAAGGGCCCATCTAGTCCAGCTTCCTGGATCTCACAGTGGCCCCACCAGATGCCCCTGGGAGCGCATGAGACTCTATCTCTGTCTCCTGGTACCACTCCCCTGCATCTGGCCCTTGGAAAGTACCATGGTTTTAAGCCTGGAGATGACACATCTCCATCAGGGTTTGTGATGGAGTCCATCTGTGATGGACTTTTCCTCCAGAAATCAGTCCAGTCCCCTCTTGAAGGCATCCAGGCCAGGTGCCATCCCCACCTCTTTTGGCAGGGAGTTCCACAGACTAACAACACGCTGGGTGAAAAAAAAAATTTCTTTTGTCTGTTCTTACTCTCCCAGCCCTCACTTTGAGTGGATGTCCCCTAGTTCTGGTATTTCAGTGAGAGGGAGAAGAGCTTCCCTCTATCCACTTGACTCATGCCCTGCATTATTTTGTACGTCTCAGTCCTATCCTCCCCTCAGGCGCCTTTTTTTCCAGACTAAAGAGCCCCAAATGTTTTTAGCCTTTCCTCGAAAGGGCGGTTGTTGGCTTCCGCCCTTCCCAGCTCTTTGGCTGCCTCGGCTGGAGTGCAGAAGGCCGGAGCATGAGCAGCCGGGCCTTGGCTGTCGGCTGACAGAGGGAGAAGGAGGAGGCCAAACGCAGGAAAGGGGAGACAAGGTGGGAGTCCGGTGCCAGGCAGGAGGAAGAGGAGGAGGAGGAGATGGTGGCGGCAGAAGCCTGCTGGAAAACATGTGAGACAATGCCTAAGGAGCCGCTAAAACCAACCGGGTGGGTGGGAGATGGAAGAGGGTGCCTTTGGGGCGAGGGGAGCGAAAGAGGATCAAATTCCTGCTGGCCTCGCCTTCCAAGCGGGTCTCGCCCTGCAGTCTTTGGCCCCGTTCCTGTCCTCCCATCCCATTGCTCCTGCGATGGGCATTGGCGGTCCTTTAAAAAAAAAAAACCTCTTTGCAGCTGTGGTGGAGGGTGCCTGGTGTGGAAAGAAACAGGAAGGGCCACATCTTTGGTGGATAGGGTCCCTCTCGGAGGTCCCACAAACCTGCAGGTCTCCTTCGCCTGGATGGAACAGCAGAGAAGCCCCGGCTGGCTCCCTTTTCTTTCTGTGTGTGTGTTATCACAAAGCCTGAAAGGGGCATAGGCCACTAGGTTCTTGGCAGAAAAAGAACATTCCTTTGAAAAAAAGAAAACGCGCACCATTTTTAAAAAGCTTTAGAAGAGGCAGGTGCCTTAATCGGTGCTAGCATGTCCACTAAAACAAACCAAAAGGCAAAATTTGCACAATTTTTAAACCATCTTATTAGCGTTTATGCAACACTCCCTGCAACTGATTGCCTAGAAGGCAGATATCATGATTCATGATATAAGCCTCATTTCTGGCCCAGGACCGGGGGAGGGGGGGAATGGGTATTGGGAACACCGAAACAGCAATACAGTATTACAAAATATTTCTGCAATTAAAGATTGCAAAAAAAGTTGGCAGGGACTTTTGTTTCACTGTTAAAACAGAACACCCACCAGGCAAGCTAGGTTGGTTCCTCTGTTGGGAGAAAATTATATACAGTGGACCCTCGTATAACAGTTATAGAGATAGGGGATTCTGTTCAGCAAATTATCCCTATGGGGCAAATCCATACAACATAAAAATGGTTGTGATTAGGGATTACTCTGTTTTCAATGCATTCCAATGAAAAATTTGCATAAAGGCAAATTTGCTTAACATAATTTCATTTGGAATGAATTAATTCCTTTATACAAGGTACCACTGTATACGGTACAGCCCAAGTGAAGCGTTTGCTGAGCTTTTGACTTTAATGCAATTAAATCTACTTGTGGCGATTGGGAAAGGCAGGGATTAGCAAACAAAAGGGTTGTCTGGTATAAAGGGATCTATTTTTTTTCTTATGGGAGGAAAAGGGCTCCCAAGTTTCTTTACGATAGCTTTTTATTGATTGATTCATCCATCCCTGTTTCGGGGTGCTCCCAGCCTTCCACCAGCCCCATCTGCCACGTCCAGAACCACGGGAGAACATCAGGCTGGTTCCTTAGGGGTAAAAACTTCATTCCCCCTTTATTCCCTTTTCTTCCCTTACACAAGTAACTTTCCAATCACCACGTCGACTTGGTTGAGATAATTCGTGGCATCCAACACCACCACCCCCCGGCAGGGCATTAAAGCATCCTACCTTTAACCGATAGTTGGATATTTCCAGAAGGCTGGTCTTGATGTTGAGCTTCGCATTTTGGGGGATCATGAGGACTAGCATCTTAAAGATGCTTTTAGCCAAGAGGCTAAAGTGCCAAGTGCCTCGTGATTCAGAAATACTTGGGTAACCCTCAGCCTCTGGAAGGGAAAACCGATCAGCCCCCCCCCCCCCCCCGAGATCAAGTAGATCCCTTCTGCTGGCAAACAGGCCCAGTAAGAAAGAAAACCCTCCTCTGGGTGGTGGTGCAAGACCCCTGTCATGGCACATTTACCTTTTTAGGACCTCTGCCCATCGGACCTGGTCTTTTTTTATTACACATGCACTGCTACACAGAAGCCAAACCCACTCCGCGCAAGCGACGCTCTCGCTTCGATGCACAAGGACACAAAACTGCAAAAAAAATATGTCTCTTGTATTTCAGAAAAGCTCCAATTGCTGTGACCCAGCTTCCAGATACTCACCTGGATGACTGAGAATCTTCACAGACATTCTCCTTGCTAAAGCAAACATTGCCTGGTTAACCTAAAGAACAGGCAGGGTGTTCTCTTCAAAGTTTCGTGCTGGCCGAAAGGGGTCTTTTAAAAAAATCAAATCTGTGGAGTGTGCATGTAAACAGGTTCGCTGCTTGCCATACGAACTTCCACTTGGAAGTTTTGCAATGCTGGGCAAGACAGTTGCAGGATTAAACCATCCCCTCCCTGCTCTCTTTTTATCCCTGATATACATTTTGCATGGAAGGTGTCGTTTTACACACCTTCATAGGCCTCTCTGCATAAGGAGCCTTATACTGAAATACGGGAATTCTCGGAGTGGCAAAAAGCGGACAAAAGTGACCAGCAGGGGGCGCCCCAAGACCAGGAGAAGTGCAGTGGGCACAATCTGGATTTAATTCCTTGTAGCTGCGCGCCGCCTGGTGGCTGAATCGGAGCACTGCCACGAGACCATCATCCCGATCAAGGAGCTATACGGGTCTGCCCTCTGCTTGCTGGTTTTCGATCAAGGATGCCCAACGACACCAACAAAAGCCCAGGAACTATCTCCAGTGGGGCCAGCGCAGAGCAGTCCACACAGTTAAATTGCAACTCCTGATTTCCAGGGAATACTGCTCCAGTCCGTCACCGGCAAGCTCCGGTTTGCCTTGCGCAGCAGGGGGGTGGGAGGCCTATGTTTTGCACCCGGACGGCAGCCAATCCTGGAAAAAAGATGCTCTCCGTGTGCAACAGGCGCTGAATCTCTCTGCCCTCAAAGCCAGCTGCAAATGTGGCCCCGGGGGCCCTCAAAGGAGCAGAGTTCAAGCTCCAAACGACAAAGACATCATTGCCCCCCCCCTCCACTTGGGAGATGTGAGCGCCTTCCTCCCAAGCAAAGGGGTCAAATCGTTCTGCTGCGGAGGGCAACGCAGGCGGGGGAATGTAAAAATGAAATGCAACAGAGGTAAAACTGGGAAGGAAACTCAGAAGACCAGATGCTCTTGACGGCAGCATTTTACTTTAGGGTAAAACAAAAAACTTCAGAGAGAGATTGAAGGAAAACCACTAGCAAGAAGACGTATCAAGGTTCTGCTCTTCTTTGTATGGCCTGACTCAAGATATGGGCACAAAACAAAACAAAAATGCTGTTTCGTGATTTCGTTAGCAAACGAAACAAAACTGCTTTTTTTGTTTAAAATAGGCACATCCAAACTTTGGCCCTCCAGATGTTTTGGACCACAACTCCCAGAATTCCAAGCCTGTATTGCCAATGGCAAAGGACTGTGGGAGTTGTGGTCCAAAACATCTGGAGGGCTGAAGTTTGGACACACCCGGTTTAAAATAAACTTTCGTTTCACTGTGGAATGGCTCCCTTTACCTGTTGCAGAGGTCCCACAATGTTTTGAGGAGGCCAGTAAAAGGGCAGAAGGCCGGCAGGGAGCAGAGGAACGTTCGCCCTTCACTGGAGGAGCCCAGCCAGCTGGCTGGAGAGGGCAAACAAGCCGGGCTGGCTCTCCACCACTGTCGTGACCGGAGCCCAGGAGGAGGAGGATTTTTTGTAAAAATTCGAATAAAACGAAATGAAATGCGGGGGGCACACAACGAAACACAGTTTTTCCGTTTTGAGGCCGTCCCTAATGCATTTCTTATGCTATATATGGTCATCCATGTAGAACCGTCGGCATAACGCCGCCGCCTCATCGCCTTCCCTTGTCAATTCTGACTTGCAACAATCCTTTCCAGGTACAGAAGATTCTGGTGGAGTTTCCCCTTCCTTTTCTCTCTATTAGCCTTTTCACACGACCCCTACACTCCGCGGCAAATGGCTCCCAGCTCCAGAGCTTAAAATTGTCCCCACCAGCTCCGGAGTTTGCAGGAAATTAAGTTCGACCACGCCCACCTAAGCGCGTCCCAGCGCACTTTTCTTGTACCTGCTCTCCGGGAGTGAAAAATCCCTGATGCGGATCTAACGTAGAGAGTGCCGGGCTCTCCTGGCTTCTGTTTGTTGTTTTTTTGCCCCCGCCCCTTTAAGAGATCTGAATGCTGCCGGGAACAGAGCAAGACCGGCGAAACGGAGTTAAGCCGGCATTCTTTTCTTTCTTTTTTTCTCCCTCCCATCACACAGCCAGGAGTGCGGAGGGGGTGGGAACACAGAAACAGCGACAAACCCCCAAGATCTCTGGTCCGAATTTAAGTGGCCAGCGGATCTTAGGGGTCGTGTGAAAAGGCTCTAAGTGTGTGTTTGTGTGTGGGGGGGGGTGCAGATCCCAGGAACTTGCCCAGCCCCCCCACCCCACCCCAAGATGGCTCTTCTCCCAAGGACGCCCGGGGTGTGTGTGTTTTGAACTCCACAGAAAACAACACCATAAGTTAAAAACACCTTTGCTGCCGCCTTTAGTTCAGTCTGGGATTTTCTGATAAGCAGGAGGAAAAAATCTTTGTTCTAACACACCCAAAGTCAATAGCTGAGAATCGGTGAAAAATTTATTTTGCAATAGCCTCCCGGATGCCGCCTCAAATCCAGTTTCCTGCTTGCATTAAAAAAAACATAATTCCTGCTGCTTTCACTCCTATTGTGGCGAAGGCCAACATTCCTGTGGCGTTAAAAGGTCGAGCAAGGGGGGGGTACAGAGATCAGTGCAAAACTTCTGAGATCTTCAGACTTCTTAATTGTCTCCACTAAAATTCAGATTTATTTATTTTTAATGGGATTAACCAAAAAAAGTAAGTGGAGGACATGACTTGATCTGTAAGTCCTCTGTGATCTCCATCATCATCCATCTCGGAACTCCAGAGGCATAAAGGATCACATCTACCGCTGAGCTGAGATTTGAAAAGCATCCGGCTGAAAAGTGGGGTTTTTACTCCCATGAGATTTCATGCCCTATGAAACTCAACCGTCTTATGGGTATCACAAGGCTCTTGGTGGCCGTGGCTGCCTCTTGGCACTGCTCAGGGGTGCAACGTCCCCCCCTACAAAACCTTGATTGTCATATTGAATCCCAGCGGAAACAGGAAGGCCAAACAAAAAAGGCCAGCAGAATCAAGCCAAGGGCCCTGTCCCATTGTATGTCTAACCCTAGAGAACACAGGACTACAACACAGATCATCCCCAAGTGTCTGCAGACTCCATTCTGCCTCGCCGGCTGTCTTTGAGGAGAGCCAAAATCAGATGGGACCTTTCATCCCATCCTTCCTTCCATCCATCCATCTCCTTCATTCCTTCCTTCCTTCCATCCATCCATCAGCTCTTTTGTTCCTTCCATCATCATCTCTTTCCTTCCTTCCTTCCATCCATCCATCCATCCATCCATCAGCTCTTTCTTTTGTTCCTTCCATCATCAACTCCTTCCTTCCTTCTGTCCTTCCATCTCCTTCCTTCCTTCCATCCATCCATACTCCAGAGAGATCAAAAGTTTTCCTTCCTTGTAAGTTTTTAGTACTCCAATAGAGGGATTTATTTACCAGTCTTAGATAGAGAAACAACCAAGTTTCTAGAGCGAGTCCAGGCAAAAAACGATGGTGCTGAGTCTGTCTTCCTTTGGGGCCCTCTCCTGCCCAAATCTTTCTCTACCTGTCTGTCAAGTGCCAGCTGGCAATTAAAACAGCCCCTGTGCCTTTTCATTAACGGAGCAAATAAATATTGCAAAAAAATAAATAAACCGACCCCCTGGACAGGGCTGTGGCACCTGCTGTTCGTGTGTGGTGGAAGCCAGGCACTTAAGATAAGAAGAAACACAGCTCATTAAGGACAATTAGCAAGGTTCTGACAATGATGCATGGCTTAACGAAGGCCCTCCCCCCCCATGTGCCTTGTTGCTACAACTCATCAGTGTTAAAAGGGGCATTCAGAAATGGAGCATCGCAAAACAGAAAATGAACCTCTCAAATACATCTAGAGGCAGCGGGGTGCAGTAGTTAGGGTTCTGGACCTGGGGGTTAGCTAAACCCATTAGCAGCAGAGTGATTCCCACACACACACACACCAGCTCAGCCTGGTCTACCTTGAAGGGCTGTTGTCCAGCACTGAATCAGGGAAGGGAGATTAATAATAACGCAAGATATAAATGTAAATCTCAAACAATAAACCCATGGTGATACGCATGCACGCACACCGCCATCCAAAATTAATTGATATTTTCCCTCCAGAGTACAAGACAACCAAGACAACAGAACCCAGTGGGGTTTGTTAGAACTCATGGGGCCGTGAATCTGCTCCAGGGTTTTGTCCGACCTTCGCAGGAGCTCGGCCCTATCCTCCAAATAGGTTTGGCAACCTTAGCAAGAGGCCCCTTTTAAAAGTTTGGACACAAACCCTGGAGCTGGCCAGCTACCAAGCCTATGCTGCCTCCTTCCATCTACTGACTTTGTTTGCAAGGACAAAATCAGGGGAAGGAAAAAAACTCACTGGAGTATAATTATTAAATAAGCAGGGAAATGGCTGCTGTTGTTTTAAAGCCAACCCATTTGAAAAAAATCACCCCTTTTTTGAGAATGTCTCCCCAATTTGGGGGGTTCTCCAGATGTTTCTGGCTGCCACTTAGGGGTCCTGGAGAAGCCGGCGCAACATCTGGGGGGGGGGCGGTTGCAGAAGGTTGTTGTTGGGGCTCGCAACTTCTTCTGCAGCTCATCCCTTGCGTGCGATGCAACGCTACAAGGCCTCTGGGAGTTGAGTCATGGCTACTGGACTTCCAGACTAACGCACCTGGATGACTGAGAATCTTCACAGACGCTACAAGGCCTCTTTCAAAGAGGGGGAAGCAGGAGGAGGAGATGGTGATCGAAGGAGAAAGGGGTAAAATATATAAACCAAATTAATTAGCTGGTGGAGTCTGTCCAGTCAAGAGAAGCTGCTGCCTCATCCCTCCCAGAAAGGACAGTGTTGGTTTCTGCCCAAATGACTATTATACTATAATAATCTTAGAACGTCACAGCTGGAAGGGACCTTAAGGGGTCATCCAGTCCAGCCCCAGGGGGGGAATCAAACTCCCAACTTCTGGCTTCTGGTTTGTCCAGCAGTTTCAATTGACCTGTGTCACATTCAAGCCTGCCACGTTTTATTTCAGACCCAATTCTGAGACCCCCGGTGCCCTTCTCTCCAAACGCACCCCGGGTGCATGCAAGGACCTACAGTTTCCCTAAGGCTGAGCCCCCCCCCAAAAAAATTGGAGAGTCCCGAAGTGTGCAAAAACACACTAACCCACCTGGAAATGTCAGCTTTTGTTTTCAAACCTCTCTCCCCTGGCTGAAGATCAAGATTAAACTTGCCTGTGCTTAGGAAACCAGGTGTTTTGCACTCACTACAGCAATCAGCAAATTATTAAGCAAACAAACAAATACAAAAAATTAAAAAATGAAATAAAACTGATACAAGGAAATAAAAAAAACACTCTAGGCAAAAAAAAAAAACCCCACTCACGGGAAACAGACTCTCAGCAAAACGCAGCTCCTGATGAAAACCTGCGACCCAAATGTAAAATTGATCAAGTTTCTAGTCCTTAAGGCAAGGAGAGCATGTTCAAAAGTCAGAGAAAGGGAGAGAAAAATATCTGTTGGACTTCTACACGAAGGCTGCATCATCGGTCACAAGTTGGCTCTTTTTGTCCCACAAATTAGGGTCGCAACCCCTCAAATTCCCGGGGCATGAAGAAAATTGATGAACCAAAACAGCCACCTTTTGCACGTGATCTAGGTTACAAACTGGAGATTGTACCCCTCCAAGAACAGCACCAACCCAGCTTTGGGCTTAATTTGGTCCCGAATGTGTGTCCATTTTCTCCATTGGGGGAGAGAAAAAGAGGACAGAGAAAGATGCAGCAAACACGGGAGTTCAGTTCTGCCATGTTTTATTTCACAGGATGGGTCCAGATGAACAGAGGGGACGTTTTGCCTGAGGGAGGAAAAAAGCAGCTGAGATTCGGGTAACAGAAATCCCCACGCCCTCCCTCGGCCGTTTCAAGGGTTTGGGTCTGTTTCGCTGGGACCCCACGCCGGTCGTGCCCCGGGGACGGAAGGTGCACCGTTGGCGAGGGGGTGCTCCTGCGGATGGACCCACCCAAACCCACCACTGGCCTCCCCTCACCTTTGCCCTCCCCCGCAAAAGACCCACGCACTCACCCACACGATTAAAGAGGTCATTTGTTAGCAGCATAATTAAGGTCGTCACAAGGGGGATGTCACTGTCATTATTAGGGACCGAAAACCCATTTGGGGGGGGTTCACCCTGCGCGAAATGCCCCCCCACCCCCAGACTCCAAGACCAGCCGGACACGACATAAGGACGGAGATGTCCGCGGCCATCCCACTCCCCAGGGAGTGCAAGACACGGCACCGAGTTCGAAAGCCGACCTGGGGAGAAAATCCACAAACTGCAACCGATCCTAAGGAAGCTTTTCTCCGTAGCAGGCCCCACAGATTTCGGCGGGGTTGACGCGGCCGGAAGCATGGATTTGATTGTAGCCCAGCTTGCAAACAGAGACGCGCGCACATACACACACACACACACACACACACACACACAAGATTGCATTTTAAGAAGATTACCCACTTTAAAAATGAGTTAACCGAAACCTCCTTTTTCTGGATCACAAATCCAGCTTTTATTGAGGCAGGATGGCCTTTTCCCTCGGTCTGTAAGCAACTTCTGGGCAGAGACCGTCTGATGCTCACTCTGGAAAGTGCCAGCGCAAACGGGATAGACGCAAAAAGCATCGCAGCTGTGCCTTGATTTAGAAAAATATAAATATAAACTA
Source organism: Phrynocephalus guinanensis (assembly GCA_037367245.1). Lineage (NCBI taxonomy): Eukaryota > Metazoa > Chordata > Lepidosauria > Squamata > Agamidae > Phrynocephalus > Phrynocephalus guinanensis. Next base: position 20,925,918 of record CM074750.1, read on the forward strand.
AAATATGCTATTTGAAGTTTTGCATTTTGTGGGTGTGTATTTAAATAGGCCTTCACCATGCTTCACACCCTTACTCCCCGTCGACAAAAACGGAACAATTAAAGGCAGGGAGGCTGGTTGGTGATACAGGCGACCTGCAGTTGCCCGAGCCGCTCCTGGCTTGGGTCTGAACTTCACAGAACCTCTCCAAGGGGCAAAACGAGGTTCAACGCTTTGAGCCTCCCCGAAACGCACGAGTTAAAAAACAGTGTGGATCTGTCTGGCTCCTCTTCTAAATTTAGAATTTTTCAAGGTCTCTCGAACTAGAAGAAAGAGAGAAAAAACGAAAGCCTAAACATGCTCAGAGGCACTCACTGTCTTCCCACCAAGCACAGGTTTTTAAGGCATCACAAATGGCACTAAGGTCCCGTTTCGTCTCCTTATAAAACACTGGGACTAGGCCCCCAAGGATGGCCAACAAAAAGGAAACCCCTTTCCCCTGTCCATCAAAACCTCCTCCATTGCAATCAAGTTGCTAGCCCTCATCGTTTCCTGGAAGCGGCAGGGAGGGAATGGAGGGAGGACCGGAAACACCACCACCCCAAGGAAACAGTGCAATACCCAAAGCAATAAACACACTTTTTTTTAAAGAAAGACACTCTGAAATAAATTTCCACCTTGACTGGTTCCCCACATTATCATGCAACCCTGCGGTGCTAATATTTCAGGAGGTAGGAGGCGGAAGAGACCCATTTGTGTCCCCAAATGATCCTTGCTTGGTTTTTAAAAACTGGCCGTTTTATAAGAAACAGCTTCTTTTAGAAGGCCAGGATGGTTTTTTCTTTTTTTTGTGGGGGTGGGGTAGATGGACTTTTAAGGCTTGAAAACACAGACAAAAAAGAGATGATTTAAAAAACAATCCTCCTTGCATAGGAAGAAATATTGGCATCTTCCACATTGCTTCAAAAATAAAAACTCAAGTTTCTAGACCTCATGGTCTAGAAAAAAGTGGACCCTCCAGTGCCCCACAATCCTTCCACGGTTCTTTCAGGAGAGTCCGGTTTTGCTCTTGCTGCTTAGAAAACATACGGAAGGTGAGTCCCCCTTCCAGCGTATTCTCACAGAATCTCATAAATTTTGTGACCGTCCCAAAATGTTCACAGACTTCGCCCTCTGACACACAAACCCGCGCACGGACGAGCCTTGGAAAATTAAGCACACACGTTCCAAAACCACGCGCCAATAACCCATATTGATTCCGGCCATTTCTTTCACACAAGGGGACAATGAATAATCCCAGGGAATAGATAATCCCCGGGGACCCTTGAGTGGGAGGAAAACGCAACACAGACCGAATGAAAAAAATAAAACTGCCGTTCCCGGGCATCCTGTCTCTTTCAATCAAAAAAATGACGACCACCACCACCAAAGCTGGTAGGGTTATCGTGACATTTTATGGCTGAGAATTTGGGTTTCATAAGGGAAAAGGCACAAGGAAGGAAGGAAGGAAAATAAATTAAGAAATTAAGTAGGAAAATAAATTTAATAAATTTAAGAAGGAAGAATTTAAGAAGGAAAATAAATTAGGAAGGAAGGGATCCATTAAAGTAAGAAAATAAATTAAGAAGGAAGGAAAAACAAACTAGGAAGGAAGGAAGAAATTAAGAAGGAAAATAAATTTAAGTAGGAAGAAATTAAGAAGGAAAATAAATTAGGAAGGAAGGAATACATTAAGTAAGAAAATAAATTAGGAAGGAAGGAAGGAAGGAAGAAGGAAGGAAGAAGAAATTAAGAAGGAAAATAAATTAGGAAGAAATACATTAAGTAGGAAAATGAATTAGGAAGGAAGGAATACATTAAGTAGGAAAATAAATTAGGAAAGAAGGAAGGAAGAAATCAAGAAGGAAAACAAGTTAGGAAGGAAGGAAAGAACGAACAAACAAACAAACCCTGGATTGATTTTGAAAAAATACATACAAATTGTTCCTCCACAGGGAGAAGACCACTTGAAATAGCAATAGAGTCCCCCAACCCACCAGCAATTACTGCTGCCAGCCATGACTGGAGATTCCAGTTTCCAGAGGGGTCGGGTGTATGTGAAGAATCCATTCTGTGTTTTTATCAGAACTTTGCAGGAATGATCCAGCACTCTGAGCCTCTCTAGGAGAGAGCGTTTGGAACCCGGAATCCATCCTAAAACCTAGAAAAGGTCGGCCCAGCTCCCCCCCAAAACAGGTCCAGAACCTTGGATAGCTCTTATGGAGTTCGGACCCAAACTAGGAGTGGATACCAGACCGCTGCCAGCCTCCCTCCCAGGGGAAACCAGAGTTGCCAGTCTGAATGCTGACGCCCTATATAGCTACTTCCTCTTGCAGACTTCTGAAAACAAAACTAAACCAAAAGCACACAAGTTTCCAAACAGAAGAAGTGAGGGGGGATGGGGGTCTATTTGAAACGGCTCTTCCTCCTGACCGTTCCTAGTTCGGACAAAAAATCCGGAATGGATCCATCACCCTCCTCCTACCCCCTCTCCTCCAATCCCACCCAATCCTCTTCCTTTGGGGGGGGGGGCTCAACAAGGGAGCATGGTGTGTAAGGCGCTGTGCGCACGACTGGTCTCATCTACAGAGTAAATTTTTGTTCTCCTTAGTTATCTATTTCTATATATACAGTATGTATATATATATTTATATATATGCATATATTTTACACGCATTGGATTAGACTAGATATGGCTTTTTATGATACAGTCACAGCGGCAGCAAGGAGGGGAGGTGGAATGGAGACGGTAGCCAAACGCAGGTCAGGGACGACCTGGATATTTGGGGGGGGAGCCTACCCCGCCGTGAGCATCAGGCTGAGGAGCCCCCCCCCACTCCCCTGCCACTGAAAGGGGTCCCCTACGTGCAGCACGCATCCTGATGCCTTTCGCTTCCATTGGAGGCAAATACCCATGCTCCATATATCACACACACACCTGCCTTGCCCTGATGCAAGATCCAGAAGATCACACAGACACACACACACACACACACCCCACTGGGGCCACCGTTCCCCCTTCCCCACTGTCCATGTGTCCGACAACGGCCGGTGACCCCCCCTTCCAAGAATCCCGGGATTAAACCCCCTCCTTCCGGTCCTTGCTTTGGCCTGAGGGCTACTCTTGTTTTGGCAGAGCGGATGATGGTCAGCAACAAGAGAAGAAGAGCCACAATGGATTTCGCTGGGCAGCCCTCTTGCCGCCTGGTGGTTCCACCCCACCACTGGGGCTCGTGAAGGCCCCCTGCACACACGCACACACCGTTCGGGGGGTCAAGGGTCACAAGTTGGACGGCAGTTTGGGTTTGGCCGCTTCGGCCTCAGGAGTACTGACTAGGGAATCCTTCCGGGTGCTGCCCGGGTCCTGTTGGAGGCCGGCCGGGGTGGCCCCCGATCCTGGGTAGGCCGGGCCGGACGATGGAGGGTGCGGGGCCCCCGGGCGGGCTGCCAGTGGCGGAGCAGCTCCTCGTGGGCCGGCTTGTGGGGGCCCTCCGGAGCCCAGCGGCGTCGAGGGGGCAGGCGAGGCGGGCAAACCCCCCTGCCCGGCCGCGACCGAGGTGGCGGACTCGCGAGCCGAGGACGGCGGGCTGACGGTTTGGCCCGGGCCGTGCGGGAGGGGAAGGAAGCTGCGAGGCCGAGAGGGGCCGGGTCTCCTGGCTGAAGCTGCTGGTGGGCAACGCCTGGGTGCTTTTGTGGGCGGCCAGGCGCTGCGGCGAGACAGGGAGCTTCGGCTGAGTTAGCGAGAGCTGGGAGCCCGAAGGGCCCTTGGCGGCCCCGTACGGGAACGTCCGGCTGGCCCGTGGGCTTTGGGAAGGGGGGCTGGACACGGAGGAGGCGGCAGAGGCGGCTGGCGGGGGCTGTGCGTGGGGCGGCTGCGGCTGCGGCTGTCCAGGGGCGGTTGGCGGTGGCGGCTGCAGAGGGTTGGCACTGGGTGGCCCAGGGTGCAGAGGTGGCACGGCGCCAGGGGGCGGCTGGACGTTGCGCTGGTGCTGCTGCTGCTGGTGGTGCTGCTGGAGCAAAGCCGGCGAGATGGAGAAGGGCCCCGGGAGCCCCCCCTGGTACTGGAGCCGGCGGACCATCCGGGGCGAGCCCAGGCCCACGGCGCCCACGAGCGGGCTGGCCATCTGTGGGCAGAAGCTCATGGCGACCGCCTGCTGCAGGGTGGCGATGGCCGAGGTCACCTGGGGCTGTGGCGGGGCAGCGTAGAGGGTGGCAGCGTGCTGCTGGAGCTCGGCCTGCTGGACCATCTCCCGGTCGTACTTGACAATCTCCTGGATGATCTCGTTCTCCTGGTTGTTGAAGACGCCCGAGTTGAGGTCGTGCTGGACCTTGTGGAGGAGAATGGAGTTCTTCTTGCCTGGAGGGGGACAGATGGGGCGAGGTGGGGCGGTTGAGGGGTGGGTCAGACCCACAGGTATCTACAACTCTTTAGAATCAGAACCATAGGGTGGGATGAGACCTCAAGGGCCATCCAGTCCAAGCCCGTTCCATGCGGGAACCTCCATCACAGTGTTCCCAACAGATGGCCATCCAGCCTCTGCTTAAAAACCTCCAAAGAAGGAGACTCCACCACCCTTTGTGGCAGCATCTTATTCCAATGCCGGACAGCTCTAACTGTCATGAAGTTCTTCCTAATGTTCAAATGTAATCTCTTTTCCTGTAGTTTGAAACCATTGCCCCGAGTCCTAGTCTCTGAAGCCATGGAAAACAAACCAGTCCCTTCTTCAATGTGACATCCTTTCAAATATTTAAACATAGCTATCATGTCCCCCCTCAGCCTTCTTTTAGAGAGGCTAAACATTACCAGCTCCCTAAGCTGTTCCTGAGAAGACATTTCCTCCAGATCTTCAACCATCCTGGTCGCCCTCCTCTGCACCCGCTCGAGGTGGTCAACATCCTTTTTAAACTGAGGCACACAGAACTGGACACAGGACTCCCGGTGGGGTCTGACCAGAGCAGAATAGAGTGGCACCATCACTTCCCTTGATCTTCTAGACACTATGGTTCTGTTGATGCAACCAAGAATCACATTGACATTCTTGGTTGCCGCATCACACTGCTGGCTCGGGCTCCTGTTCAATTTGTGGTCCACCCAGACTCCCAGATACCTTTACTTGCCTCTGCTAGAGAGGGAGCACCTCAGTTCTCCTTCCTGTGCCCTCAGCCTCTGCTTCTCACCCACCACCACCACCACCACCACCACCACCACCACCATCATCGTCCAATCAAAGAACAACAGAGTTGGAAGGGCTCCCCTAAGGCCATCCATCCCAACCCCCCTGCTAAAGGCAGGCATTCAAATCAAAGAAGATCGGAGAGATGGGTGGTCCAGTTTTTTCTTCTTGAATGCCTCCGTAGTGCTGGAGCGCTCAACCTCTCGCCTTGAGGTCATGGGCTCCATTGCTGGACTGCTCAAACAGTTAAGAAACATTTTTTTCCTAGTATTCAACCGAAATCTGGTTTCTTTGTCACCGGAGACTGTTAGTCAGGCAGCCCCTAAGTGATGGGTCGGACAGCCCCCCCCCCAAGTGGCTGATGAGAGCTCGGGACAAAAGCTGAGGAGGCACAAACTCCGCTGGAAACCCCAAGGGTGGATTGCTTGACTCCACAGCTCTCCTTTGTGGTAAGAGTGTGTGTGTGTGTGTGGGGGGGGTTCTCATCACAAATACAGTAGGACCCCGGTATCCACTGGGGATTGTTTCCAGGCCTTCTCGTGGATAATGAAAACCATGCATAAGAGAGAACGCCTGCCTGCCCACCCCCAAACTGCTGTTTCCTGACAGTAGCTTGCTTTACGGCTGCTGTTTTGAGACGGTAGCTTGCATTACAACTGCGGGTTGTGACAATAGCTTGCTTTATGGCCGCTGAATTATTTAATTTTTTTCCTCTGCCAACCGTGGATAAATGAATCAGTGGATACGGGGGTCCTACTGTAGGCTCCTTCTGCCATTGGGGGGGAGGGAGGTCGGTGTCCCTAGGGGCCCGATCCTTGGGGCTGAGGTCTTCCGGGGGGTGGTGCCTATTCTCCCCTCTTCCTCCCATCAAGGACAGTCGTGTCTACCTATGCGGTCCAGGCGGTCAATGGCCACCGTCTCAAACGCCCTCCTCATCATCGGGTACTCCTCCAAGACTTCGTTGAAGTTGTCGACCGACAGGGAGTACAGGCGGCAGTAGGTATCTGCCCGGACGCTGGCCGTTCGCCGGCCTCGTGTCAGAAGGCAAATTTCTAGAGAGAGAGAGAGAGAGAGAGAGATCAAATCCAAAAGATGGATAACAAATGTGATTCTCCTTTTAGAAAATAAGACTCCTGGCCCTCCTCACAGCACATTGATACTCTGGAAGGAATCCAGTCTAATTCCCTGAAATCCACCCTAATGTTTTCACAGTTTGGAGGGACCGTCGACTTATTCATTTAAAATAGGTTTACCCTGCCTTTCTCCTTCAAAAGGACCCATGGCAGCCTTGCTTTGTTAAAATACAAGGTTTAAAAGCTAAAAGTGTACAAACAGAAGGCCGAATCAAATCCTGCACTACTTGCCAGAGAGATTAAAGGGAGTAAAAAGGGTTCCTTTAGTTATATCCGCAGCAAAAGGAAAAATACGGAAATGATAGGCTCTCTGCATGGCAATGATAACCAGTTACTTAACAGTAGACAAGGAAAAGGCAGAACTACTCAACACTTTCTTTGCCTCTGTTTTCTCCAAAAAGGGAAAAAACCCAGTTCCCTTGGCACAAAGCATAGATGAGGTATGATGGAAATTGTAACATAGAATAGGTAGAGACATAGTACAGGAACACCTGGAAACATTAAATGAATTTAGCTGGCAGAAGCAATTTCAGAACAATTGGCAATAATCTTTGAGACGTCCTGGAGAACAGGGGAAGTCCCCATAGATTGGAGGAGGGCGAATCTTAGAATCATCAGAGTTGGAAGAGACCTCCAAGGGCCATCCCGTCCAACCCCCTGCCATGCAGGAACCCCCATCCAAATACTTCTGACAGATGGCCATCCAGCCTCTGCTTAAAAACCTCCAAAGAAGGAGATTCCACTATCCCTCCTTGGTGGCAGCAGATTATTCCACTGCCGGGCAGCTCTAGCCGTCAGGAAGTTCTTCTTAATTGAATCTCTTTTCCTGTCATTTGAAACCACTGCCCCACGTCCTAGTCTCTGAAGCCATGGGAAACAAACCTGTTCCCTCTTCAATATGACATCCTTTCAAATATTTAAACATAGCTATCATATCCCCTCTCAGTCTTCTTTTTGAAAGGCTAAACATTCCCAGTTCCCTAAGCCGTTCCTCTTAAGACATTTCTTCCAGACCTTCAACCATCCTGGTCACTTTCCTCTGCACCCGCTCGAGGTTGTCAACATCCTTTTTAAATTGAGGCGCACAGAACTGGACACAGGACTCCAGGTGGGGTCTGACCAGAGCAGAATAGAGTGGTACTATCACTTCCCTTGATCTAGACACGATGGTTCTGTTGATGCAACCAAGAATCGCGTTGGCTTTCCTGGCCGCCGCATCACACTGCTGACTCATGTTCAATTTGTGGTCCACCAAAACTCCCAGATCCCTTTCACAGGTACTATTCTCCAGCCAAGTATCTCCCATCCTATATCTGTGCAATTCATTTTTTTACCTACATGTAGCACCCTACATTTCCCTCTGTTGAAATCCATTCTATTAGCTTTGGCCCAGCATTCTAATCTGTCAGGTCCTTTTGGATTTTCATCCTATCCTCTAGGGAATTAGCCACCCCTCCCAATTTGGTAACATCTGCAAAGGGAAATAAATAAATAAATAAATAAATAAATAAATAAATAAATAAATAAGATTGACAGACAAAGATAATCAGGAGAGGCCTTTCTCTCCATCCCGCCACCTTCACAAGTACGTCTCATGGGAACCCATGAAAGGGCCTTCTCGACTGCTTCTGCGCCCAGACTCTGGAACTCCCTCCCACTAGAGGCCTGGACTGCCCCGTCTCTTATGTATTTCCGGAAACGGGCAAAAACCTTCCTTTTCAGGCAAGCTTTCCCTGAATGATGGACTAACTACTATGTGTCTTTTATATGAATCTATAGGTTCACATAAACTTTGTGTTTCTAACTACCTAGTGGCTTTAATGTCATGTTGTCTTTTAATGTTGTAATAAGATGTCCCCTCAATTCCTTGTTCTCAATACTTGAAACATGTGTTAATTGTATTGGACTGTATATTATCATATATTAATTGTATTGGACTGTATATTATCCCTCATTACTGTACAGACACCTTGGGTCCTTTTCCAAGGAGAAAGGCAGGGTAAAAAATACTTTAAAATAAAATAAAATAAAAAGAGACAGAGATAAGGAGGGGGGAGACATGGAGACCAACAGGTGGATGGATAGCCAGACAAGGCGTCTGCCTAATTTCTCTTTCTTGGGTGACCTGTACAAAATAGCGGGCATGCAAAGGAAAGACTGAGCACCTAAGGGTGCAACTACATCACGCAGGATGGTCCCCCTGTGTCCCTCCCTTTGCAGGCGGTGGGGGGGGCACCGTCAGTGAATTTCCTGCTGTAATTCAAGGGAAGCCCTTGAGCCGCCTTGCAAAGATGTCCTTCCACAAAAAGACAAACCCCAGAATTCCTGAAGGGCAGAGCCGCAAGTAGGATCCTCAGCCTCCCTGCCGGTCTCACCTCCAAAATAGGAACCGTCCGAAAGCTTCATCTCCTTGTTGCCTTTGGTCAGGACGCTGACCACCCCGTGCTGGATGAAGTACATCTTCTTCCCGATGGTCCCCTCCCGGATGATGTAGTCGCCGGGCTGGAAGACCTCAAACTTGAGCTTGGTGAGCATGGCGGTGACAAAGTTGGGGTCGGCGTTGGCGAAGAGCGGCATGGAGGCCACCAGCTTCCGGCAGTTGAAGTTCACAATCTCCTGGCAAGCGAGAGCGGCAGCAGGCGAAAAGAGAGGAAGATTTAGAAAGGAGTGCCATGCTTTTTACTTGACAGGCGCAAAAAGAGAGAGAGAGAGAGAGAGAGAGAGAGAGAGAAGGGTCTTGAAACATGATCAGAGGTTCAGAACTAATCTCAGAAGGAACTTGGTAGCAGTCACGTTACTTCCAACTCCTAACTATTCCAACTACTGCAAACTGCTGCAAAGTAACAAGTTATATTTTTTTAAGAAGATGCATGTAATGAGTTTATTGGTGCCGTGCATAACATTTCCTAGCTATATTAAGAAGTTTTTTTGCATTGCATAGGGGCATGACGGCTCAGTGGATTAAGGCTTCCGAAAACTGTCGGCTGCGAAGTTGGCAGCTCAGCAGTTCGAATCCCGGGTGCCACGCAGCGGAGTGAGCCCCCGCTGATAACCCCCAGCTCCTGCCAACCTAGCAGTTCTTCAAAAGCATGTCAATACAAGTAGATAAATAGGTACTGCCGTAAAAAAGCGGGAAGGTAAAACAGTGTTTCCTTGCAGCCATTCCGGCCACGTGGCCATGGACTTGCACAACACTGGCTCTTCGGCTTGAATATGGAGATGAGCACTGCCCCTAGCCTTGGAGATGACTAGCACGCATGTGCAGAGGGAAGGAAACTTTTACCTTTTATTTTGCATTTTTACTTTTAAAAAATGTCCAGGTTTAATGCTACTCTCTTACTGAGTCTTAAGCTTAGGGAGAACAATCATGGAGAAATAATAGTGAATCCACAGGAAAACGCAACCAATAAAGCAATGAGTCATTTTTACAGTCTTGTGGGAACATAAACAGTAATACAGTGTGTTAGTGAGTTCCATTCTTCACTGTTATTTTGCATTTACTGCACCATTCCTTTAAAATTTAAACTTACATTTTTATTATATATTATAATAAATGCATTAATAAATTAATAAATAAAGTGTAGCATAAAAATCTGGGCATTGGCTGAGCCGAAGATGGAAAGGTAGCATATTTATTCATACTTTGGCTGTTCACTGGAGCATTTCTCGGTTTTAGCTTATTCAACTTATTTATTTATTTATTTATTTATTTATTTATTTATTTATTTATTTATTTATTGCCCATCTTCTAACCAGAACTCTGCGCGGTTAACAGTAATGCAATAAGAATAAGAATAAAGAACAGAACAACAGTAAACATAATAATAAAAAAACATTAATAACAAATCGGCAGGCGTTTCTGGTCCCCCCCCCCCGAAAAAAAGTAATAGAACTTTGGGTTCTATTTATTGCAAACTTCTTTTATAGGGTGTTAAGTCGGGCCCACACAGTTTGCTCACATGTGAGACATTAAAAAGGCTAGAAATACTTTAACGAGGATAGGAGTGGCAATGTTTGGTTAATTAACTGATAACGTAGTGGGATTGGAAATGGCTAGTAAAAAAAGCAGGAAAAGAGGAAGGCCCAAATGTGAGATGCACCAACTCCGTCAAGGAACCCACAGACTTGAGTTTGCAAGAGCTGAGGGACGCTGGGGAGGTCGAGACATGTTGAACGTTGCACCGTTCCAGGGCCAGCATAGATGACACGGCTCAGAGGAGTTTTCCGAGAATGAGGAATGTCAAATGCAATGAAAGAAAGAAAGAAAATTCCACCCCCACAACGCAGGCTTTGAAAATGCAGATGAAACGGTGGTATGAATTCTGAGTTTTACTCTAAGCAGAGTGTCAGGGACTTAGAAATGCTATGGCCCAAATCGTATTGCTGGTTTGCGCCTGCGTCAAGGGAAATCACTTCACCCCTTGGGAGCAAACGGCTGCTCGTGACCAAGGGTGCTAGCGGAGCTCCTGGCCAAGTGCAGCCCCACCGGCGTCTCCTTCACAAACAGCCGGTCCCTGGGGGAAGTCAACTTCCCTGATGAGAAGCAACCACACAGACACACACACACACACCCCTCACCTTTATGGCAGAGTACAAAGGCCTCTGCAAAGTACAGGGCGTTCGACTATGCAATGCGATATATGGTGGCACCTCTAGATATGAATTAATTCGTTCCTGAAGATGCTTTGTAACTTGGAAATTTTCCTATTATGGATCCAAATGGGGCACGATGCACCCTTGCATACTGAAATGTTCAAAAAATTTCCGTATCTCGAGTTTTCCCATAGAGAATTTTCGTATCTCAAGTTTTTCAGAAGTTTTTTTCGAATGGAAGTCCGTTTTTTTTTTCAGATGGACTTCCGGACAGACTTCCTTTCGTATCACAATTCTTTCATTTCTAAAGAGAATTGTATCCAGAGGTACCACTGTACACTAACTGGAAGCCTTCTTAATTGGTTTAAAATTTCAAAGCTAAAGCATGATATTTATCTAATATGAAATGTGGCCAGGAGAAGTGGCCTTTTAGGCCAGCTGGTTGGGAGACAAATATGATAGATAGATAGATAGATAGATAGATAGATAGATAGATAGATAGATAGATAGATAGATAGATAGAAGGGAAGGAAGGAAGGAAGGAAGGAAGGAATAGAGAGAGAGAGAGAGAAGGGAAGGAAGAGATAGATAGATAGATAGATAGATAGATAGATTAGATAGAATCTATAAGCACAGCAATCAAAAACCCTAATTGGCAATATTCTGAACATCATCTTGGGTAACAATAGGAATTATCAATTGCATTTTTGTTTTAAGGTGTATGGAAACAAACCTTGTTGTTCGAAATGTAACCTACGCATGAGAAATTGATTTCCGACTTATATATGCAAAAAGGCAGAGGCATTTTAGATGCGGATTTATCACAGGATGCGAAGAACACCTAAAAATTGAGAAGGCGCCCCACAAAGAAGCCCGAAAGCGGAGGGATTAAGACCAAGAAATCAGAAAACCCCTTCCGGCACTTTAGCAATGATTCCTCATGCAAACATTAGGATTGTCCCGGCTGATCATTCGGCTCTCTGAGAAGCAGAAGAACCGGGGGACCTAATTGGACAGGGCACAGCCTCACGGCACAGCGACCCTGGCCAAAGGGCCGAGCGGGGGGGAGGGAGCGATAGGGTTTTACCTCTCGCAGGGGTTCGTTAAGCTCCTCCAGAATGCTGTCTTCGTCAAACATCTTCCCCTGGTAACGATGTTCATAGTAGTCGTGAATCCTCTGACGGAAGTCGGTGGGGAGCTTGTGGAAGGACATATACTGCTCGACTTGCTTGTACTGTAAGCGTTGGAGGGAAAGAAAAATAGATAATCCGTAAATGCCTTAAATTTTATTTCTCTCACAATTTCCTTTTTCCACCTGAGTTCTTTCCAGGGTTTGCAGTGGCTTGCCTCCTCTTCTGAACACACACACACAAACATACACAACCCCAGGGAGTTTGTACAGCTTATCAGGTCTCCGTGGCCCTAGGGCAGTGACGGTGAACCTTTTACAGACTGAGGGCCCAAACTGCGATTTAAAACCCAGTAATTTTTCACAAAGTGCCAAGACAGCCATTTAACCTGAATCCAGGTGGCCGCAAAGGGGCGATGTTGGGGGCCCCACAGAAAGGGGTCCGAGGGCCACCTTTGGCACCCGTGCCATCAGTTCGCCAACACCACCCTTGAGCCTAAGAGGATGCGCTACCCCTCCCTCGGCTGGTCACTTTCATCGGGCCGATCCATCACAGGCGGACATGGGGTTCAAAAGGCATCAATAATACATTTTAAATTAAGGACATTCGTCTCTTGACCAGAGGCAGCGGGGGGGGGGGAAGAGAGACTTATTTTGACCCTTCGCCATCCTTGGCAGGGGGCCCAGCAAACCTTTGAGAGACTGAGTGCCAAAAGTGCTAGTCCAAACCCACAAATTTTTCGCAGAAGTGCCAATATAGCAGTTTAACCTGAATCCAGGTGGCCGTGAAGGGGGTCGATGTCGGGTGCCCACAGAAAGCCCCCCCCCCCCGAGCGCCACCTTAGGCACCTGTGCCATAGATTTGCCAACACTGACCTAGGACGATGCTTAGACCCCACCCCCACCCCCACCCCCCCACGGTGAGCCAACATTTAATGGGGAGGGGGTTCTGTGTCCTGCCCATCAGGTCATCACTACACTGGGTAGAACAACCACACATCATCCACAAGCTATCAGAATCCTAAAATGTCTCCCCCAAAAGGAACTTGATGTTAAAATCAATTTGTCTGATCTCCTCTCCAATCAGATCTTGTTTTTATATAGTATTGTGCTTTGTTATTATTTTTGATCTTATTGTATATTATTATGTCGAGATGACTGTAAACTACCCAGAGTGGCATTCATGACAGATGGGCCTTATATAAATCTAGTAAGTAAGTAAGTAAGTAAGTAAGTAAGTAAGTAAGTAAGTAAGTAAGTAAGTAAGTAAGAATAAGTTGACAGTCCCTCCAAACAGTGAATCATATCTAGAAAAGGATCTAGAAAAGCTTCTCTCTTGTCCATAGAGAGAGAACGTTAATGGAGCAGAACAGAAATGAAATTCACACAGTACATGAGCAGGGCATGAGTAAAGTGGATGGAGGGACGCTCGTCTCCCTCTCAGAAAATACCAGAACTAGGGGGACATCCACTCCAACTGAGGGCTGGGAGAGTAAGAAAAGACAAAAGAAAATATTTTTTTTCATCCCAGCATGTTGTCAGTCTGTGGAACTCCCTGCCACAGGATGTGGTGAGGGCATCTGGCCTGGATGCCTTCAAAAGGGGATTGGACAGATTCCTGGAGGAAAAGTCCACCCAGGGGACAAACCATGATGGAGATGTGTGCAATCTCCAGGCTTAAAACCGGGGTCCTTCAAGGACCAGAGGCAGGGGAGTGGCATCAGGAGACAGAGATCGAGTCTCGTGCACTCCCGGGGGCATCTGGTGGGGCCACTGGGAGATCCAGGAAGCTGGACTAGATGGGCCTTTTGGCCTGATCCAGCAGGGCTCTTCTTAGGTTCTTAGGTTCTTATGTACATACATACCCCTGGAAATATGTGTTTTTAAAGCAGGACTCTGGTATTATTTCATGCAGGGAGATTCATAGCGAAGCCTAGAAAAGTTATTTCACAAGGTTGGCCAGGGGATGTACCCCATGCCGTGAGCTTCTAACCCCCTCACCTCCCGCCCCCCTAAAGGTAACTTTTTGCATCATTTGATTTCAAATCTGGGCTCATACGAACGCTCAGGGTTTAGGAAGAAGACCTCACAGGTTGATTACATTTCTCAGCTTTGTGGACCATTTAAAATAAGAGCATCTTTTTAAAAATACAGATTCTATGCTATAAACACCCAAGAGTAGCTCTCTGCTAGTTGCGGGATCGAAATCAACTAACTAACTAACTAACTGAATAAATAAATAAATAAATAAATAGATTAAGAGAACATCAAATATTAAATCCAAATTAAAAACAGTGAGCATGCAACAAAAACTTTAAAATCAAATAAAAACAGGAACGCAAAAGACTTTAAGCGCAAAGTTTAGGACTCTCATGGGATCACAAAAGACTTGGCATTGAAAGGGGGCCCCTTAAGGCCATCATGTCCACCCCCTGCAGGACTAGTATTCTAAGGCTGACGACTTGTTTTCAAACATTATTTATGGGTGCCGTTAATGTCCAAGTGGTGCTTTTAACGTTAAGGTGTTAAATATACAGTGGCCCCTCATATAACAAGCGGTTTAGCAGAAAGTCCGCTTAAAGGGGAAAAAAATTCCGGAGATGGGGGGAAATCGCTTAACGGAATTGCCTACGGGGCGAATCCGTACAACAGAAAAACGTTCGCGATGAGGGATTCGTCCGTTTGCAATGCATTCCTATGGGAAATTTGTACATAGGAAAATTTGCTGAACAGAATTTCATTTGGAACGAATTGATTCCTTTATACAAGGTAACCACTGGGAGTGCATTTGTGGCAACCCCTGGGAGAGCGGGGAGGATCACATTTTGCTTGCACGGATTCTCACGCCCCGCCGCCCGCCCACCCTCATCCCTGCTGCCACGGCTGACACCACCACCGCTTCCCCCCCCCCAGCCCGCCCGCCCCGTACTTTCTCCTGGTACTGCCGCCGGGAGGAGTCCAGGGACTGGATCAGGGCCGTGGCGTGGCCGATGAACATGGCGTAGCAGGTGGCCCCCACGATCATGCTCAGCATGGTCAGCCAGATGTCCGTCATGCTCTCCGGGGCTTGGCGCCCGTAGCCGATGCACAGCATGTGGCTCATGGACTTGAAGAGGGCGAAGGAGTACAGCTCGCTCCACGAATCGTTCTGAGAGAGAGAGAGAGAGAGAGAGAGAGTTTTAGTTGACCCAATGCTGCCGCGCTTACGCCACCCGTCCAAACGACCTCCTTCGTTAAGCTCTGCCACCCATCTGTGTCGCCTTCCAGTAACAGCAACCATCCTCAAACAGGGGGACCCTGGAGATCATCATGATAAAGCTGTTGGGATGAGCAGCGAAACGTTTCTATCTCTCAAGAAAAAGAAGTCCAGTAGCCATGACTCCACTTCCAGAGGAACTCATCTGGAGGACTGAGAATCTTCACAGAGAGCGACGGTTTCCTTTGGCACTCATTTCATCCCCTTTAGAAACTGGCACTCTGCCTCGAAAGACTCTGGATCTGGCCAGACGGCTGATCCTTTCTTTTTTTTTGGCCCGCAAGGAACCCTTTTTTCAGCCCACAGAGTCACTTTGCTCCCAATGCATCGATCTCATTCTGCTAGTCGCCGGCAGGGGCTCCCAAAAGCGCCCCAGGGGGGTGGGGAACCGGGTGGCAAATGCCTTCCACCGCCACGGCCACTAGGCGCCATACGGAAGCCACACAAGGGCAGAAGCCACGGCATCAAAAACAATTCTGCCTTTATCGACCAAGGAGATCTCCCCAGAGTCAGCTTCGCCGGAGCCCTGCAGGCACGGGTACGTTACGGGTGGCGCGTGCGAATCTGCCTCTCCGGGACCCGCCCGGGGACCTGGAAAGGGAAGCACCAGCGCAGCTCTGGGGTTGGTGACTGCCTGGGTTCAGCCCTGGCCAGGGTCCTTGCAAAAAGTTTTATTAAAGGGGGAAATTATAGGGAGGGAGTTGGGAGGGACCCTTGGAGGGGAACGGACCCCACTTGGTTCCCAGGGAACTCTGGGAATGGAACACCTCGGGTTTAAGCGGCAGACAAAAGAAGTCAATGTTGGTGATCTAACGGGATATCTTTATAGGTTTATAGCAGTGCACCCTCAATGCCAATTATGGCAGGTTCCTAGAAAACCCTTCCTACAATTTTCCAGGTAGCGAGAGGCCTCTGGAAGTGGTTTCCCCTTCCTTTCTTCTGAGTGGGAGGCCCTGGGCTCTTCTCCCAAGGAGGCACAAGATTTTGGGTGGCTGACATTGAAATAATGCTTTGTTCCAACCAGCTTTCCCCCCCAAAACCAAACCCCCTTTTTGATACTTTTAATCAATGAACAGGGGATGAATTCAAGGAACATCAGGAAACGAGGCAAGTTCCTAGTCCTCAATGAGGTCTCCGCGTACACTCACTGACATCCCCCCCCCAAAAAAAACCCTGAGATGATGAGGAAAGAGAACAGAAGAAGGTTAGAGAAACTTAATGCATAAGAAATGTTTTTGTTTCCAAAGAGAAAGACGAGTGAGCTATCAAGGGTTTAAACCAATTGAGCCGTAAAAAGATTGACGGCAGCCAAGCAAGTTCCTGGTCCTCAATGAGGTTCTTTAAGTGCCAAAGATAGGAAACCCACCCACTCCCATGTCCACAGGAAATCATGTATCTCCTACCTGCTGAAAAATTAGAGCAAAAACAAGACATAGCCTGGTCTCTGGTTCCATCTAGTGGCTGGTTCTGGAAACGTCATCTTTAGAAAGACACAGTAGAACTCCCATATCCACTGATTCATTAACCACTGATTCAGTTATCCACGGTTGGCAGAGGGAAAAGTTTAAATAAATAATTCAGCAGCTGCAAGGCAACCTACTGTCACAAACAGCAGCCATAAAGCAAGCTACTGTCACAACACAGCAATGTAAAGCAAGCTACTGTCACAAAAGAGTAGTTTTTTATGGGGGGGGGGAGTTCTCTCTTATCCACAGTTTTAATTATCCATGGAAGGCCTGGAACTGATCTCCAGTAGATATTGGGGTCCTACTGTGTTGTATTATGCTCATAATTTAAAAAAAAATCTTTTCAGGCCAAGGATAAGTGTATGAGCCGACCCCTCGGGCAACGGGGGAGGTACCCTGTTCCCCCGAAAATAAGACAGTGTCATATATTAATTTTTGCTCCCAAAAGTGCACTAGGTCTTATTTTCAGGGGATGTCTTATTTTTCCATGAAGTAGAATATGGTACACATTTATTATCTTATTATCGGGGACGCCTTATTTTCTGGGGATGCCTTATATTTCAGCAAGAGGCAAAACTGTAAGTAGGCCTTATTTTCAGGGGATGCCTTATTTTCGGGGAAACAGGGTAACACCTACCACCATGCCGTTGATGGAGACCCAACAGTCCCTGGGGAAATCCTGCAGCATGGGGACCAGGAACTGGAGGCAGCCGTCCCAATGGCAAAGGAGAAGCATCATCCCGATCAGGTTGATGATCCGCATCACCGCGCTGGCCAGGTCGTAGGTCATGTGGAAGATCTGGAGCCGGAAGTGGCAGAAGGAAGGACAGCGTTGGGAGAGGAGAGAAGGCGGAGGGAGAAAGAGAGAGAGAGAGAAATAAAAACCGGTCAGAAAAAGTTCCCCCACCCATCTCTGTGCCAGTTTCTGGAAGCCCAGATCCAGCTGGGGAGCCTCCTCGAGAGTAAAGGTCCACCAAGAAATTGGGGAAACAGTGCCTTGATAACTAGTAAGTAAGTAAATAAATTTATTGATTAATCCTATGACCATATCAACTAATAAAAACACAGAATATGAAATACATTGAATTACATGCAACACCATCCAGTAGGGTACCCTACGATACAAATTCAGAATACACAGAAGTCATATATGTAGATCTCCTTTATAGGATACTCCAATTTGTTCGACGTATTGCGTTCTTCAAGCTGCAGCTTTAATTACAAAATTGGCAACATTGCGAATGATGTACACACTAGAGCCCAAAAGAAGATAAGACAATCTGTGAATTGGGTCCCTATGGACTGTTCTTTCTAAAAAGCCCTTGATAACTAGGACATGTGTGTGTGTGTGGGGGGGGTGCTGCCCCTCTGGATGTTGTTGGACTACACTGCCCATCAGCCCCAGGTGTGGGTGAGGGATGATGGGAATTTGCCCCCTGCAACCTCAAGAGACCCATGACTGCCTGTCTATGAAGAGCCCTGTGGCGCAGTGGTTAAATGTCTGTCCTGCAGCTAAAACTGTGCTCACAACCTGGGGGTTCAATCCCAGGTAGCACGCTCAAGGTTCACTCAGCCTTCCATCCTTCCGAGGTCGGTAAAATGAGTCCCCAGCCTGCTGTGGGGGTGGGGGTGGTGGGGGCAATGCATAGCCTGCATAATTAAACTGTCAACCACCCAGAGACTACTTGAAGTGGCATGGGGCGGTATAGAAGCAGACCATATGAAAGCAGTGGTGCCCATTCAGCCCAAAGTCCACAGGGAGCTTTCCAAAATGCTCAACCCGGCAGCCTCCCCACCAATAATAAGGGCAGCCCCCGCCCGTAAAGTTTGGACTAAGACCCACAGCAGACCCATGGTAGTCACCAAACCTTATTGTTAATAACAGCCCCTCCTTAGATGTGTACATATTTTGAATCCAAGATGAGTAAACGAGACTGGCAGGAAACAACAGTCATGCTGGAGGGGGCGGGGGGGGGGAGGCAGTAGGAAATGAGGAAGCCCCAAGGTGAGATTAATCCACTCCATCAAGGAAGCCACAACTTTGAGTTTGCAAATGCTGAGCAGGTCTGTTAAAGACCGGGCGTTTTGGAGGCCAGTCACCCATCGGCCATAAGTCAGAGGGCGATTTCAAGGCACTGAACAATAACGAAATATACTTAATATATATATAATTGAGGGCTGAACCTATTCACTTTTCTGGCAGCAGTTCGGATCCACTGTGCAATTTCCACCCCGGGGGCCATTTGCAATTTGGATGAAAACAAAAGCAGTGAGCAGCATCCAGAAACAGCCCATAATATTCATCTGAGAGCACTTCGGAGCACAACATAAATCGAGGAAATCAAATGCCTAGCACAGATCCATATTATTAACCCCAAGGACACCCTTGTCGCACAGTTTAAAAACAAAAGGAGGCAAATAAGACTGGAAGCAACCCACGATTTTCATCCCGGGGCAGTTTGCAGTATAATTAAAAACAAAACATTTAATAAGATACAGCAAGAAACTCATCAAAAGTAATAAACCAACCGCACAACCAGTGCAGTGCCCCAATAGGACTGTAATTAAAAGCAGGAATAACAAATTTCTGGGTATTTAAAACAGAGCTGCCACTGCAAAAGTACTGGCCCTCAAAACGTCAATGAGATTACAAAATATGTCTTAAATGTAATTATATGGCGACTGGGTTGCGGGGTTTTTGGAGAGGAGTTTTGCCCTCGAGATGAGAAAACATTTCCAGACTCTGAAAAAAAAGGAAAAGTGACTTCGCATATCATTTACAGTCAGGACCAGAAATAACTGGACACGGATGCAAGTTTTTGTTGTCTGTTCTGTTTACCAAATTTTAATTTAAGTTCCAGTTAAATAATGAATGCGGGCTCAAAGGGCAGACCCTCAGCTTTGATTTGAGGGTGTTCACCCAAACTGCAGGAAGAGTTTAGGAATGACAACAGACCCCACATATCCACAGGGAATTGGTTCCATCCCCCAGTATGTGCAAGGGATGGGTTCCATCGCCCAGCGTGGATACTGAAATCAGTGGATAATAATGAATAATAACTAAATATAGTAAAGGGGAGGGGGGCAACTCTCAAAAACATGCCTTGAGGTGCATGTGCAGAGCTGGCTCATAGATTCCATGCTATGTATATTTCCAGACCGCAGATATTGAATCCGTGGGTTTAAGGAGCCCTCCTGTACCTTATGTTCCAAACAGTCTTGAATTTTGCTGGGGAGACCCTAAAGATGCTCCCGGTGGTTGCTGATGTGCCCGCTGGCCTTCTTCCGGGGAGACACCCAGCCTTTATTGGGTGCCCCCACTTCTGAATTGAAGGTCCCTGCTGAATCGGGGCCGGGGGGAGGGGGCTACATCCCAGGAAGGCCGGATCCTCTGGGAAGGACCCCCCTTTTGGGAAAGGCAGGAGGCAGCAGGGAACAAGGAGGACACAAATACGAGATGGACGGACTCCCTCGAGGAAACCCCCCCCCCCAGGCTTGAGTTGGCCAGAGCGGAGCAGGGACCTTTCGGAGAGCTCTCATTCACACGGGGTCAGTGGGAGTCGAGGCAGGGGGAGACGTCATGGCCCCATAAACCCCTACAGACAATCCCCAACACTCCCTGGCAGGTGGGGAGTCCGAGGCTGGCATTCACCACCCCTGGAGGGCCCAGGGGAGGGGGAGGCTGGGTGGCTGGTGTGCCCGGAGAGGGGGGGGCAGAGATGTAGAGAGGGGGGGGGAAGTAACTTCCCTTGTGGGGAGGTGGGGGGAGTGTTACTCTGCCGTAACACCACCATGTTGTGGTGATGTGATGCCCGTCTGTCTCGTATCCGGGGCCTTCCTCTTTTCCTGCTTTTTTTTTGTTCAGCCCCTTGAATTCAAGAGGAAAATCTGCCCTTCCGTTGCATCCCGGTTGTTGCCTTTCCAATCCGCCATGATGGGCATCCGGTACCATAAAGACGGAAATGGTGTCCGTCTCCAGTTATTTCCGGACTGAACTGTATCTTCACATCTTGTAGCAGAGAGTTCCACCATTTAACGGTGCTGGGTGAAAAATACCCTCTTTTCCCCCCCGTGGTGAATCACCCACTATTTAGTATCAAGGGTTCTAGTTTCCTCAGAAAGAGACAGAAAGTTTTCCCCATTTCATTGATTGATTGATTGATTGATTGATTGATTGATTGATTGATTGATTGATTGATTGATTGGACTTATATACCGCCCACTTAGCAGATAGCTACTCTGGGCGCTGTATACATAAAGGAACCAATGCCTTTCGCATTCGTTTTATATACCCCAGACCAATCCTTATTTAATCGCCTTGTTGGTACCACTGTGTTTTGAGACACTCCCAATACAGATTGCCAAAAACACAGATTATAGACAGGGTTCCAGTCCTCTGTAAGTTTTCGCAGTGCTTCAGAGAGAGGGCTCAACGTGTTGCAAACTTTTGAAATTGTGCTTCACTCCCTCTAGCTGCACAGCAGAACAGTTGGGAATTCACAGAGCCAAAACAGCTTCAAGTTCCCCAGAGCAGCCTACCTGCTTTTCTCATCAACTGGCACTTACGGACTCAATAGCTCACTCTGAGACATAAACAGCCCAAAGAAGGAAAGAGTTCATTGCTTACAACTGGACAGGTTATAACAGCACACTGACAAAACACGACTGCTTTCAGCAACAGCCTTCACGGCTTCCATCTGTGTATGTGAGGGGTGGGGCAGAGCAGAGAGGCCCTCTTTGAACATGGAGACAGGGAAGGAAGGTTGGTGCTGTTAGAGACTGACAGCCCAAAACAATCCCGCCGAGAACCTACTAAAAACAGCATGCAAGGTTGTAAAACACAAAACATAAAGGGAGAACCAGTGTGAGCCATATCAGTTGTCTATAATTTATTGGGGGGGGGGGTCCACAACTGTTGAGCATTTAGCCCACTAACACACACACACCTACGATGATAGTGATAAACGTCATAGTGTTAGGAATTTAACATATTATGGGACGGAAGTTACACTGCTTATTTCACCCTATGGGCTCCTAGGGCCATAATATAGACTCAAAGCCCCTTCTAAAAGAAAATTAAAATACTAATTAATCCTCTTTAAAGCATAATTTTTTTTAATAAAAGCAGAAAGTCCCTAAAGAAATAACACAACAGCAGTCGGAGCTGAGAGAGGGGGGGAGAGAGAGAAGGAAGCATAAATTAACCCCATAATTTAGGTCATAATCCTTGATGGCCTAAATTATTCGTACGAGCTCCGTTCTAAGTGGCGAAAGCATAACAGCTTTGGAATCATATTGCTCTCTGCTTATTCCGACTGCCTCAGGTTCTAAACAGGAAAGCAAATACACATAACACGAAGTGACTGCAAGAGTTTATTCTTATCCACCACCAGAAGCGCCATCTTCGAGCTGGAATCGACTCGCAGATTTCAAATTCAAAAACCAAACAAATACAAATGCACATCTATCAAGGCGGCTGCAGAGTTTGCCTCTTTGTTTATTGTTAGTTACAATTATACTCTGCCTTTCATCCTCCAAGTTTAAGGGAGGAAACAGGGTCCAAATTTGGGGAGGGAGACCGACCAATTTTTTTTGCAGACTTGGCTTTTTTTGTGCCAAAGCGTACAGCATTTGTCCGCATATAAGACTCTATTTTTGTCTAAAATTGTTAGAATTAAAAATGGAAGGTCTCCTTACACACGGGAGGAAGCCAAGGAGAGAACCATGTGTTTTTTCCCTACAAAATACGGTTATTTTCCTACAAAATAGAAGAGTGCCAGGACATACAGATCTGGGCCAGATTTCCCCATCTGGCCGTGGCTAATGGGAACGAGAGTCCAAAGTCTCCTGGACAACCAACCAATCCCCCCCCCCCATTCTGGCAGTAAAAGCAGATGCTTTAATGGGAGCTCAGGCATTGAACAGTAGGGGTTGGACCCCCACCCGCTTTTGAATCCCAAGCACTCCCAATGAATTCGGAAAGCCCCTTTGAGAAAGTTTATGAGGTTCACGAGAACTTGTCAGGGGAGATGGGCACGAAACAAACTTTTGGTTCGTTTCGTTATTCGTTGTCAGTTCTTCTACCTGCAAGGCGGCCGGGGGGGGGACACGCATGCCCTCCAAACCTGCAAGACTACAAGTCCTATCGTCCTATCGGAGGACGACCAGCAGCAGAGTGGGATGAAGGGAGCTGTAGTACAACGGGATTGGCACAAGAAGGCAGGTTCCCCCCTTTCAAATTCTTCGCTTATTTTGTGTCCACTTTGATACTGCCTTTTTACTTCAAATTCATTGTTCTCAACTTGAACCCAGTCTTCAGCATTCTGGGTTACATTTTGGCCTTTGGCACTGCAAACCGGCTCGCCAAGGAGAAAAGGCGGGGTAAAAAAAATATTCAAAATAAAATAAAATAAAACACAGTGGTACTTTGGATAACAAATGTAATTCATTCTCTGAGGCAATTTGTTATCTGAAAAGATTCGTTATCTGAAACGCGGTTTCCCATAGGAATGAATGGGAAACCAATTAATCCATTCCACAGCCTAGGAAAATGACAGATACACCTGTGGTTTTTTTTTTTTTGCTCAAAACTCTTTATAAAGTGCACTTTAAAGGTACAGATGTAATGCAGCCTGGGATAACTCTTTTTTAACTATGCATGCTGGAAATTCGTTATCTGAAGCAGCCCATAGGGAAAATTCATTATCCGAGGCAACCCTCTACCTGGAAATTGTGTTTCGTTATCCGAAAAATTTGCTATTAGGGCCATTCAATATCTGAGGTATTACTGTACAGTAAATAAATCATGCACTCTTTGTGGTAGCACGTAACAAACCATAAAGCACTGACCAATCCTAAGCGCAGGTGCTATAACTGACAAAGCAAACCAGAAATCGCCATGTAAAATATCTCCTGTAATCCCACAATGTATGTTGCTGCTGATAATTGGGTGTAGACCAAAAAGTAACACAGCTGAGAACCTCCAGGTTGCAAACGTTAAGTGAAAAAGAGGTGGACGGATTGCCTCTCTGAATATGCCTGGAATCCAATCACCTTAGAACAGCAGGGGACCCTCTGGGATCATCTAGTCCATGGAGCCAAAAAGCTTCAAGTTCTCCAGAGTAAGCCACCTGCTTTTTCTCATCAACTGGCACTTACAGTCTCAATAATTCCTTATGAGACACGAACTGTCAAAAGAAGGGTTCATTATTTACAGTTGAACAGGTTAAACAACAAACATTACACGAGGTGCAAATGATACATCTCTGCAGGCTGTTACCCTATTGGGTAACGGCTATCTCTGCCTGGGGGGGACGGGGGACAGGATGTGTCTCTTAAAACTTACAGCTTTACCTGTTTTGGGTCAGCCACAGGGAAAAGCTGCACCCTGGGGCAAAAGCAAAGCAAAAAGCAAAGTGTTCTGCTTATATACCGCCCCATACCACTACAAGTAGTCTCTGGGCGGTTTACAATTTTTAATTACAGTGTGCAGGCTACACATTGCCCCCCCAGCAAGCTGGGTACTCATTTTACCGACCTCGGAAGGATGGAAGGCTGAGTGAACCTTGAGCCTGCTACCGGGGATTGAACCCAGGTCGTGAGCACAGTTTTACCTGCAGTACAGGCATTTAACCACTGCGCCACGAGGCAGGAAAGGACCCACTGAGACCCAGTGGGTCTTCCTAGCTGGATTACGAAGCATTACTTCATTGGGAATAACCTCCAAGGACTTTTGCCCGGAGTGTAAAAATCTCACTGTTAGAAAGATATAAACCTTGTTGGAGTTCTTGCAACCTTGCAGGTGGCCTTTAGTAGGTTTGCAGAAAGAAAGCAGTAAGCAGAAATAATAAAACTGTTCGTTGCTTATGACTAGAGAGATCAAACAGCAAAACTGGTGAACGTGGCTGCTTTTAGCCAATAGACCTTGACAAAAACAGGCTGCTTACAAGAGATTCAAGAGAGGGGCAGAAAGGGCACTGAGCAGAGAGGTGGGCCTCTTTTTGAATTAAAAGGCCAGAGGGAACGATTGGTCAGCAGCTGGGTAGATCGACAGCCAGCCCAGCCCAGCCCAGAAAAGGGTCCCTCCCAGCCACCTCTGTTAGAGGCAGCACGAAAGGTTGTAAAAACCTCCAGCGATCAACGCCCGCCGGCGTTCTTGATCAGTGACCCCAAGAGGCTGCTAGGATCTGAAGTTGAGAACACCTGGAGAGCCGCCCAGAGGCTCCTAGTCTTGTGACAGTCATGACCCACAGAAATTCGGCTCTGTCTTTTCCAGCACCCATTGAAAGCAACCAGCCTTGTAGCAGTTGCAGGAGTAAGTCAGTGGGTTTCCACACTGATTTAGCAGAGGGTGAGAATCCTCTGAGAATCACAGAAGCATCGCAGGGTTTGGCAGGAGACCTCTGGACGACAACAAGCACCCTGTCTGCTTCCAACCACTAGGTCATCCTACCAGCCAGCCTTCGCTTTGTTCTTCCGGTCTTGTCAGCCGCCTCAGTCTAAACTCCGGCTTTTCCAACGTAAGGACGGCCACCCGCACCCCAACACAAGGGCATACACTTGGATAACACTGCAATGAACAATTACCGTCCGGTTTCGAATACAGCGGTACCCCGACTTAAGAGCAATTCGACTTAAGAGTGGAAAATTGTTGGCATTTTACCTGCTGCCTTACAAATTTTAGGCATGGCCTGCTCGACTTACAAATATTTGTTTCATTTTTTGATTTTTAACTTATTTTTTTTCAATTTTTTAGACAGGTACCCCAACTTAAGAGTAGTTCGGTTTAAGAGCGGGTTGTGGCCTCGCTGCTCCAGAGGTTTCTGGATCCACCTGGATCCATTTCACTCTGGCTTCTGCCCTGGCTATGGGACGGAGATGGCACTGGTTCCATTGGTAGATGAAATGGGAATTGGGGACACTGCATTAAAAATGGCTCCGGTCTTTCCTGCAGGAAAGAATGCAGAAAGTGGTCTTAGGTGATTCATGTTTGACACCACGGCCGCTGACCTGTGAAGTCCCCCCCCCCCGGGCTCTGTTCTGTCTCCTATGTTATTTCACATCTCTTATATGAAACCACTGGGGGAGATGATCAGGACTTTTGGAGTTAAGTGCCACCAGTATGCCAATGACACCCAGCTCTACCTCTCGTCACCTTCCAGAATCCCACGCAACTATTTCGACCTTAAATCAGTGTTTAGCTGCAGTAATCAGTTGGATGAGGATGAACAAAATGAAACTCAACCCAGAAAAGACCCAGGTGCTGCTGGTCAGTCGAAAGGGAGAACAAGGGATAGGGATGCAACCTGTACTGGGTAGGGTCACCCTCCTATTGAAAAAAAGGGGTGTGTGTGTAGCTTGGGGGTGGCTCCTGGACTCATGCTTGATTGAGCTTGGATGCCCAGGTCACGGCTGTGGCCAGGAGCACATTTGCACAATTAAGGCTAGCACGCACGTTACGCCCCCTTTTTGAGAAACCAGCTCTGGCCACGGTGACACAGGCCCTAGTGACCTCCCGGCTGGACTACTGTAGATGCGCTCTATGTGGGGCTTCCGATGGAAACCCTCAGGAAACTTCAATGGGTCCAAAACGCAGCGGGTACAGAGGTCACATTGCACCTGTATTAAAGCAGCTCCACTGGCTACCAATCAGCTATTTGGGCACAAGTCAAGGTGCTGACCTTGACCTACAAAGCACAAAACGGCCTGGGTCCTAGTTACACATCTCACATTATGAACTGGCTCAGGTGTTAAGGTCATCAGGAGAGGCCCTTCTCTCCATCCTGCCACCTTCAGAGGTACGTTGCGTGGGAACCCATGAAAGGGCCTTCTCGGCTGCTGCGCCCAGACTCTGGAACTCCCTCCCACTGGAGGCTTGGACTGCCTTATCTCTGTTGTCATTCCGGAAGCAGGCAAAGACCTTTCTCTTCAGGCAAGCTTTCCCTGAATGATTATCTACCTATTATGTGTCTTTTATATGAATCTACCATACATGAGGGGGAGTGTACTGAAAACTGTTGGCTGCAAAGTTGGCAGCTCAGCGGTTCAAATCCCGGGTGCTACACAGCGGAGCATGCTCCCGCTGTTAACCCCAGCTCCTGCCAACCTAGCAGTTTGAAAGCATTTAAAATGCAAGTAGATAATGGGAAGGTAAAACAGTGTTTCCTGGCAGCCATGCCAGACACGTGGCCATGGAGCTGCACAACACTGGCTCTTTCGCTTAGAATCATAGAATCCTAGAGTTGGAAGAGAACTTCCAGGGCCATCCAGTCCAACCCCCTGCCATGCAGGAACCCCCATCACAATATTTCGGACAGATGGCCATCCAGCCTCTGTTTAAAAAACTCCCAAGAAGGAGACTCCACCACCCTCCATGGCAGCATCTTATTCCACTACCGGACAGCTCTAACTGTCATGAAGTTCTTCCTAATGTTCAATTTGAATCTCTGTTCAAATTGAAACCATTGCCCCATGTCCTAGTCTCTGAAGCCATGGAAAACAAACCTGTTCCCTCTTCAATATGACATCCTTTCAAATATTTAAACATAGCTATCATATCCCCTCTCAGTCTTCTTTTTGAAAGGCTAAACATTCCCAGTTCCCTAAGCTGTTCCTCGTAAGACATTTCCTCCAGATCTTCAACCATCCTGGTCGCCCTCCTCTGCACCCGCTTGAGGTTGTCAACATCCTTTTTAAATTGAGGCGCACAGAACTGGACACAGGACTCCCGGTGGGGTCTGACCAGAGCAGAACAGAGTGGCACCATCACTTCTCTTGATCTAGACCAGGGGTCCTCAACCTAAGGCCCCGGGACCGGATGCGGCCCCCCAAGGTCCTGAATCCGGCCCCTGGGACCAATTGCAACCCCCCTACCTACCCCCTGTTTTGTTAGCAAGCCAGCCTCCGCAGCTGCTTTTGCACTGTGATCCGGCCCCCAGTAGTGTCTGGGTGGTGGTGGACCGGCCTGCTGTTTGAAAACTTTGAGGACCCCTGATCTAGACACTATGCCTTTGTTGATGCAACCAAGAATCGCATTCGCTTTCCTGGCCGCCGCATCACACTGCTGGCTCATGTTCACTTTGTGGTCCACCAAGACTCCCAGATCCCTTTCACAGGTACTATTCTCCAGAGATGAGCACCACCCTAGAGTCAGACACAACTAGCACACATGTGTGTGTGTGGGGAATCTTTACCTTTTTACCATACATGACTACACAGACTTTGTGTTTATAATCACTTATAATCACTTATAACCTTGTGGTTATACCTCTCCTTGTATCATTGTACTGACACTATGCTTTCAACGTTTCATTTCCATTCCTCATAACTTTAGATGGTTCACTTTACATGATTACATTTGCTGACTTCATAAACACACCAGTGTTTTCCAGTGTCAGTTCCATCCCTCACCCAGGAATTTTTAGTCATTTCTTTAACCACTCGCGTTCTCTTGGAACCTTAATGTTTTGCCACTTAATGCTCTAAAATGGCTCTCAGTCCCCTGTTCTTAAACTTGAACATGTCTTAATTGTACTGGGCCTCAGTACTGTAAGCCACCTGGGGTTCTTTTCCAAGGAAAAAGGCTTGGTTAAAAATACTCAGATAGATAGATAGATAGATAGATAGATAGATAGATAGATAGATAGATAGATAGATAGATAGATAGATAGATAAGTAAGTAAGTAAGTAAGTAAGTAAGAGCCAGCAACAATGATCCAACAAAGTGCCCAGATATCCTTCCTCATCTCAGTAGCAGTAATGTGCTGTCAAGTCACTTCTAACTTATGGTGTCTTTTTCCAACTGGATCCTTCGGGCTCTACAGCTGGAGAGGCCACCAATTTCCTTTCCCCAAAGAGACAGAGAAAACCTCAAGATCTGACTATTAAGAAGGGAGGGGGGAAATGCTGATTCCACCACACTTCAAGCTGATTTCTGTCTTTTGAGATCCCGACGATGGAATGATGGATTGTGCAGCCTGCCTGCCTACCTGCCTTCCTTCCTTCCTTCCTTCCTTCCTTCCTTCCTTCCTTCCTTCCTTTTAGAGTATTTTTAGGAAAAGGATCCCAAGGCGGCTTACAGTAATGAGGGATACTATACATAGTCCCGGTGCAACCATACAAGAAGAGGTATAAACACAAAGTTATAAGCGATTCTAAACACAAAGTCTGGGTAGCCATGTCTGGTAGACTCATATACAGTGGTACCTTGTATAAAGGAATTAATTCGTTCCAAATGAAATTATGTTAAGCAAATTTTCCTTTATACAAATTCCCATAGGAATGCATTGAAAATGGAATAATCCCATTTTTATGTTGTACGGATTTTCCCCATAGGCGATTATGTTAAGCAAATTTCCCCTATCTCTGGAACAGATTTTATGTTATACAAGCTGTTTGTTATACAAGGGTCCACTGTATAAAAGAGACATAATAGCTGGTCTGCCATTCAGGGTTGCCTGAAGATAAAGGGAATTGAGGGACGTCTTACAGCATTAATAGGCCACATTACATTAAAGCTACCAGAGAGTGCAAGCCGTTAAAAGGAGAGTAAAGTTCCATGTAAAGTTATGAGTGATGGAAACTAGCATTGAAGAAAACATATTGTCAATGTAATCACTAAGATTACAAGTAGTTCTAAACACAAACCAGCTGGGTGAAGCCCAACCAGGCAACGGTCACCTTTTTAAGGTTTGATACCTTCCCAAGAAACAGAGAATACACCCCTGATACTGGAATTATTATTATTATTTAAAATTCCTCTGTGCATCGGTTCTACACATCACGGCATCTCCTAATGTCCTGCCCTTTTAGAGATAAAGCACATTTATTTCCAGGGAAAAAATCTCCTTCGAAGACGTTTGACCGCTCGCTCTGCTCAACTTGTCAGCGAATGAATGGGCTTCGGGATTATCTGATGCTTTTACTTCCCTCTTATCAGGTACCAAATGGCTTTCCTTAATCTTTTCTATTTTTTATTCATTTTTTATGGCTGTATTGTCAGTCGATGCCTCTTTTCTACATCGCAAAGGAGCTGCCGCAAAAGGCTTCCAGGCAACCTCCAGAAAAGTGCTGGCCGGCCGCAGATGTTCTTCAGATATTGGCAACTATTTAGGCTCTTGATTCGTTGTGAGCCGGCCAGCGAAATATGAAGATGATGGAACCAATGGGTAGGAAGGGTGCTCTGTTCCCATGGCCCACCCTGCAACCGGCCTCAAACAAACATCATGTGGGGGCCAAGAAAGCCAATGCAATTCTTAGCTGCATCAACAGAAGCATAGTGTCTAGTCTAGAGCAAGGGAAGTGAAGGTCTCACAATTGATTTTGCTCTGGTCAGACCCCACCTGGAGTCCTGTGTTCAGTATTAAATTTAAAAAGGATGTTAACCACCTCGAGCAGGTCCAGAGGAGGGCGACCAGGATGGTTGAAGGTCTGGAAGAAAAGAGGAGCGGCTTAGGGAGCTGGGAAGGTTTAGCCTTTCCCTTTAATTTTGTGGCCTCCTTGGATCCCAGCAACCCAAGGACGCCCAGCATCCGTGAAGGAGTCCATAAAAAACCATGGCACGGCAGATTTAATTTAAAAATAAATAAATAAGAAGGAAAGAGCAGGTGAGGTGGAGGGGAACCAAACACAGCTCAGCTCGGAGGCTTCGGGAAGACCTTGAGTCGGTGAGGGAGGGGTGAACAAAGGGTGCATCTCTGATCTCCAGAAATGTGGTCCTTCTGCACTGCAGAGAGATGCTCCAGGTGGCTGAGAGGCCTGCATCAATACCTGGACGCCTCTACAGCACCCGTTCCGCCCCTACAATTGGGTCTCTCTCGCCGGGGAAGGGGAGCCCAGGACTGATCCGGGAATTAAGCTTCCTTGGGGGACTCTTCTTCCTTCCTTGCTGTCGTGAGAGAAACAGAGGTCTCTCTTTCTTCTGAATGCACCACGCCGGCTCTGCTGCAAAACCATCAGCTGCAGGGAGAAGCCGATGATGATCACGGAGAAGGGGGTGCCCCCCCCTCCCCACCAAGCGTGGCTCAGCTTGCACTGAACGGGGGGACCTCAGTGTCTGCCCCGAGAAGCCCTCTCTGATTAACGCAAGGGACCCCAGAAAACCCGAGTCTGCCCCTAGACCTCCTTGCCGGCCGGGGTTGGTGTGGGTCAGGGGCCTCCCTTGATCCCCCCACATGGGGGGATGAGGAGGGAAGAACCCAGTGAGATTCGGAGCTCTGATTACAGAGGTTCAATTGCATGAATCAAGCACGCACACCTACACCATAAGAACATAAGAACATAAGAAGAGCCATGCTGGATCAGGCCAAAGGCCCATCTAGTCCAGCTTCCTGGATCTCACAGTGGCCCCACCAGATGCGTCCGGGAGCGCATGAGACTAGATCTCTGTCTCCTGATACCACTCCCCCCTGCATCTGGCCCTTGAAGGACCCCGGTTTTATGCCTGGGGATGACACATCTCCATTAGAGTTTGTCACCTGGGATGGACTTCTCCTCCTGGAATCTGTCCAGTCCCCCTTTTGAAGGCATCCAGGCCAGATGCCATCCCCGCCTCCTGTGGCAGGGAATTCCACAGACTAACAACGCGCTGGGTGAAAAAATATTTTCTTTTGTCTGTT